>OZ025299.1:185448382-186052613 GCA_964019185.1 Maratus speculifer
GTAAATGATTTAGCTTTCAGTAATATTTTTAATTCATATTCTATGTATAGGAGGCTTAAAAATCTGAAAAATGCTATACAGTAAAAGTTTCTATATTGAAAATGCATAAGAAAGAAAAAAAAAATGCGTCATAGAGAAGTTTCCTTCTTAGCAATTTTAAATGTGTTACAGTAAAATACTGTTAATTCGCTCGCCCTCTGCCCCCCCCCCCAAAAAAAAAAGCCAAATAATCGGACGGGGCACTTACATCAAAATTTTCTGGAAACTTTTCAGAAAATTTGAAATTTTTTTTGGTATATTTAATGAAATTTGCAGGGTTTTGTGTGATGTTTCAGGAAATTTGCGAGATTTTTTTCACGATGTTTGACGAAATTTGCGGGATTGTTATTGCGCTATTTGAGAAAATTGGCTTTTTTGTGATTCTTTAATGAAAATCTAATTTTCCTCGCTATTCTTTGTGGAGAAATACGGTTTTTTTCGTGATTCTTTAATGAAATTTGTTTTTTTCGCGATTCTTTAAAGGAAGTTGCATTTTTTTGGCGGTTCTTTAAAAAATTCATGCTTTTCCGTGATTTTGTCACAAAAGTCACGTTTTTTTTCGTGATTCTTTAGCAGATTCGAATTTTTCTGCGATTCTTTGATTTAATTCGCACGTTTACTACAATCCTTTGATAACATTTTCCATTTTTATCTTGATATTTGTCAAAATTTGTGCTGTTTTCGTTTCCTTTTTCTGTATTTTTTTAGATCCGACATATTGGCCGTTTTTCCGGCAATCTTTTGACAAAATTCCTCGATCCTTTAACGAAATGTAAATTTTTTCAGATACATCGACGAAATTCATGATTTTTGCACGATCCTTTGACGCAAATCGCGTTTTTTAGTGATTTTTTTGGCGTAATTTGCATTTTCTCAGTGATCCCTTGATTGCATTTTTTTAGATCTAACATAATTCGCATTCTTTCCTGCAATCTTTTGACAAAATTCATGATCCTTTGACAAAATTTGCGTTTTTTCGTGATTTTTTTTTTAAATAAAATTTGTGTTTTGCAGCGATTATTTGATAAAATTTTCTTTTTTTTCATGACTGTTTGACGCAATTCCTGTTATTTCGCTATAATTTGATGTAATTTACGTTTTTTCAGCGATATTTGGGAGGAAGGGCTCTTTTTCGCGATTTTTCGAAAAATTAATTTTTTTTTATATAAAATGAGGGAAGGGCGTTAGATTAGGAAGGGCAGATTAACAAGATTTTAAGGTAGTATATATTTTTTTCTTACGCATTAGTATATTCGTTTAGCATGGATCAACATATTTTTCAGTTCAAGTCAGGATTTCATCACGATTAAGCCTACGATTCAATTATTCTTTAAGAAAGAATAAATTTTAATGTTGAATGGTAGAATAATGGCGATTTAAAAATGTATGCATTTTAAATATATAAACTAGGCCGAATTTTATTGATCTTTGAAAGGACCAAACCATGCCGAGACAATTTTTAATTTTAAAATACTACTAAAAATTGTGGCCTGTGATAACTAGGAAGAGTGAAATCTGCCCTGGTTCGGCACAGAAAAAATAAATAAGGATTTCAGAAAAAAAGTCAGAGCCCGGACGGAAAAGTGTTCACAAGGCTTGGCCCAAGCCTTCAAAAAAAATCATGGCCCGGACCCAGCCTGTAAAGAGTGGAGACACGTCCTGATAACCATGAATAAAAATAGGCCCCAGTCTGGGCTGTTCAGATTTCTGTTCACCGTCGCCAGAACTGTGTAGTAGCAATCGAAGGTAGATTAATTTCAGCGTGTATACAGTTGTTTGCATTTTAGTACCAATAATTTTTAAAAGCCCTTTTTTCTTTAATTCTCTAGGATTATGCAGGACAATGACATTTTTTTTTTTTATAAATATAGTTGGCTGAATTTCGGGAATATACGTACATTTTAAAAAATTAATATTAGACAGCTACCATTTTCGTTTCAGTTCTTGCATTTAGAGAGCTGTGTGCTTTCTGTTTATGACGTTATCTTACTTCTCAATAACATATATCAAATTTAACAAAACTCTTTTCAAACAATTACTGTACACCGAGAGTTAGAGATCTGCACGGGCCGGGCTCAGACCTTACTTCTGAAGACTCGGGCCTTAACTTTTTTCCTGGAGTATCGGGCCATCAATAATTCTGATGAGGTGCCTCCGTGATTAGTATTAGGTGTTCATGGAATAAGTATTAAGCTGAAGACGGGCCGATCCCCCACCCTTTATTTCGATAAATGGATTTTTCATGCAGATTTATCGGATTTTGTTGAAATTATAGACATGGGATCATTCTGAGTGCACCTCCATAATTTGTTTTGCAAGTTGATTGGATAAGTCTCAGAGGGGGGGAAATGGGAAGTAACCCCCCTCTTAATATAGATTAATGGGTTTTTCAAACAGAATTTGT
Source organism: Maratus speculifer (assembly GCA_964019185.1). Lineage (NCBI taxonomy): Eukaryota > Metazoa > Arthropoda > Arachnida > Araneae > Salticidae > Maratus > Maratus speculifer. The sequence continues at coordinate 185,450,826 of OZ025299.1, forward strand.
CGATTTGCTTCAAATTTTGCATATAGGCTCATTCTGATAAGGCGCTTCCCTGATTGGTTTTGGAAATTCAATTGGTAGGATTATCCCTCTTAATTTAGGTAAATGTTTTTTCTAGCAGAATTAATGCATTTGCTTCAATTTTTGGATACATGTTCATAATGATAAAATGCCTCCCTTATTAGCTGTGGAAATCTTTTGTAAAGTATAAAGGGGTTACTTGCGACTACTCCCCCCCCCCCCTTAAATTTGATAAATGTTTTTTTCTGCAGGATTATCTGATTTGCTTTTAATGTTAGATGCTTGTAAGGCGAATCTCTGGATAGTTTTGTAAGTTTAATTGTTATGTATAAAAGAGGGGATAACTCTCTTTAAATTATATAAATGGGTTTTTATTAATTTTTCGATTCGCTCTGAATTTTGGATATAGATTTTTTATATGATAAAGCATATCTCTGATTAGTTTAAGGGGTTCAGTGATTATATATAAAACTGGAAAATGGAGGAGGCTGTTCCCCCCACCTCCCTCCCTTAATTTATTTTTCGAATAGAATTAACCATTGAAAATATAACGCTGTAATGTGAAATTAGTATGTGTAGCGTGTGAGCTCAATACCATCAGTTTAAGTAGGCAATATTCTTTTTACATTTTTTATGATGTTTAATTGACAGCAAGCTTAATAAACTTATTGAAATGAAAAAATGGGATTTTAATTATGATTCATAATGAGAAAATAAAATAATACTAGAATATCACATTGATGCAGTTGCTAGTAATTTATAGTCAGAATTGCAAATGTGTTAGCTAAATTATAAAATGGGCATACCAAGTGCTTTTTTCTGATTTACATTACCCTTTAATTCAACCTTTTGTTTTTCCATTTTTACTGCTTTATAAAATTAAAGAGGACAGTGGTTACTTAGTTACATATTTTATTACTTAACTAATTTTAAGAGTAAATGTGTTATTTTATTCACCATAAACATTTAAGATCATACATATAAAAATACCATTTCTGACTACTGAAAATAGTATTATGAATGATGCATATTTCATAATATATTATCTTTTGCAATTTATTCCTGTATTCTCAATTAGCATATGCACGAATGCATTCATTCATAGAATAAAAGAATGCATGAATATATTCATGCAAGAGGGCATATATGTACTTTTAAATAGCAAGGAGCTTTTCAAAATTTTAGTTTAACAAATTTTATTTGGAGAAAATTTTGTTGTTGTTAATTTATTTCATTGGTCTTTTTATTTTATATAATAATGTATTTAACTCTCTTCAGATACTGAATCCTTCCTAATTTCTCTCATTCTATGACTTATTTTTTCCATGTTGACATGCAAGAATGTTTCCATAAATGCTTTCTGTCATAATTCAATTAAATATATTTCTTAAGAATGTGGAATATATGTATATCTATGTAATAAAGAAGATTAAAGTACACTTTTTGGGCATATATATATGTTTCTGAATATATTATTTATATACAATTTTTTAAGATTTATATATTTTTTCAGGCATATAATGCCGTGAAATTTGATTTCTAGCAGATATAAAGACTTATTTGAAAAATTTAATAGAAATTTATAACTTTTTTAGTAGAAAATATTTTTAAATGTATAAATAAAGTAATTCTTTAAAAATAAGTTAATCCAAATTTAATAGGAATTGGACATAAATGAAAACTTTAAAAGCTGTCAGTCTCTTTTTTTTGGAGAGGGGAAGGGGGGCTGGCTAAAAGTTGGCAACTTTGGTTCAACGTAATCAATTTTTGTGTGTAAATTTGTAATGCAAGCATGAAGTAAACTATTCTTCTCTTCAACTTAATGTAGTAATATGTATGTTTAAAAACTTAATTCAGCAGTTTCTGCAATTAAGAAAATTTAAAACTCTGACAATTGTTTTTTTTGGGGAGGAGAAAGGGGGGGGGGTAACCCATATGCAGGCATGGTTACGATGCAATTAGGTTATAATTTAATTACATTGGTTATGATTAGGTTATTTCAGCAAGATGAGAATTATGCTATATTGATTTAAAAATTTCTTTATTTTATAAAATAGCTCCAAAATTTGGTACTATGTTATCCCGTCGATCGATTTCGACAAATTTCACAAATCAACGAACTAATAGCCAAATTATACATATCGACATAATTTTTATTTTAAATAATAAAAAAAACTAATAATTAGTAGAATATTAATAAAACTACAAATAAAAAGTCTAAATAAAAAAACACTTAATGATGTTTTATACACATGTTTCGTATTTAATGTCATTGAATGTGACATTCACAACCATTCATTATTGGCATTTAATCTTATAATTTGACGATAGTATTTTGGTCGATGAAAAACAGAGTAGTACCCAAAATTTTAATGCTGTATGGAAACTTCCAGCTAATGATAGAGTACAGATTTAATTCACTTGTAATTGGATTTAAGGGTGATGTATAACCTAGTCCCCGAGTCCCCAAATAGGGACTTCTGTTTTGTTTAAGTCTTTTGTTTGTGTTAATATTTTATTATTATTATTATTATTTACATCACTTTTTAATAGCTGAATGTTTTCTGCATTCAAAGCAAACTAATAAATGACATTATCCAAGATGATTCCCTCATAAAAGAAATGTTATTTTCTTCTGAATTTGCAAAATGTCTTCAATATAGTTTGACTAAGAACATGACAAATTTTTATAAATATTTAACTTATTTTCAGTAAAAAGAAAAAAATGTAGGCTATTTATTTAATCTGGCATGAATTTGTGGTTGCCTTCATTTCAATTTATGGTTATTAAATTGATGTTTCAAGGGGGGGGTCGTTTTAAAATAGTGAGTTATTAAAGCTCAAACTCTCATTTCCAGATTTTCTTTTCTTGTATATCAGGTACTACTCTGTTATACCGTCGACCGAAATACTATCGCCAAATTATAAGATTAAATGCCAATAATGGATGATCGTGGATCTCAATTCAATGACATTAAATACGATACACGTGTTTAAATCAAGTGATTTTTTTTCGACTTTTTATTTGTATTCTTATTAATATTTTACTAATTATTTGTTTTTTTATTATTTAAAATAAAAATTACATCAATGTGTAATTTAGCTATTAGTTTGGCGATTTGTATAATTTGACGAAATCGGTTGACGGGATAATAGAGTTGTACCATATATCAAATGTGGAAAATTTTTGATGAGGATTGCTAGTATGTTGCAATCTCAAATGTAACATAGTTAAAATTAAGTTATCCATAAACAAATCTGAAAGTTTTTATGACCCTCTTAGAGAGTAGCATATGCATACAAAGCAGTTAATTTAAGAGTTTTTGTTTTGTAATAATATGCATTTGTCTTTAATTATGTTTTAAGATATTGAAGCATGATTTTTATTTATTCTCATTCTATTTTCTTTATAGAGCATTGGTTGGTATTAAACCCACAATCCAGAGGTTTGAAAAGGAAAAGAGATTTTGAAAGAATTGATATGCATCCAAACATCTTTGAGCTTATCAATAACATCTAGGAATTTTCATTCAAATGGAAGATTTTAAATTGTTTTTGTATATACTGTATAAATATTGCATTGTAAAATTGTTTTGATATTTATTGTAAGTAATATATTGTAAAATTATTTTGATTTTTATTGTAAATACGTGTTGCAAATAAATTTTTTGTCATTTTTTAATTCGTTGTTTTTACTGTTCATATTTCGTGCTTTTCTAAAAGTAATTATTTTAAATTTAAAATATTTTCAGAAAATTTATTTAGAATTAATAAATTCCATATTTTAATTTAGCAGTTTTTAACAAATGTTAATGAATGTTAAGATATTTAGATACAAACATTTTAAGCATACATTAAGCTTTATCTGATTGTTTTTTGTATTAATTTGGCTAAAAGATCTCAACAATAGTCTAAAGTTTATATGGATGTAACTAGACATTTTTTAAAATTTAAATTTTTATCATTTAAAACAAGGTATGTGCGAATGCAAAGTAAAAGCTCTGAGTGGTTTTTGAGATAGTCTGGTTTTTAATGGTGGTCTTTTCTTACAGGTTACTTATAAATTAATCCTTTAAATACTATTCTCCTTCATATTTAAATTCTACATGAAATTTTAATCCCTGGATATCAAATTTTAAATCATATGATCCAGTTATTTAGGAATTTTTAATAGCTCTCATGTTGAATTTGTTGTTTATCATGGGAGAGTAGTAATGTGAGTATTTTTTTACATATAACAAATTGCTGAACAGTTTTATATTTAAAAATTTACTCACATTGAAACGTACTGAATCTGTAGTTTGCATAATGTGAGCTAAGTTCAAATATTTTGATACCTGCTTTTACAATTTTTGAGAAATAAATGACACATGCATTTTACAGAAATAGATTTCTAGAAAATCTAAATGTAGTCGAACCTCATTAACATGAAACTCAAAGGAAATCAATGTTGTTCAAGTTATTAGTATCAAATCTTTGTATTCGTTTTTATAGAGGATTGTAAAAACAATTCATGTTAAAAATAATTTGTGTTAAGCATGTTCATTGTTAAGGAGGTTATACTGTAATATAGATTGCAGCTTGCTGCAACCAATCACCTTTTATTTATATATAAAAACTATATGCATTATGTTTATATCTATGTGCATTGTAATCTCTTTTGGAACAATAAATAACAAATTTATTTGAACTGTCCAAGTGAAACCTGGCTAGAGGTCCAGTAGTTTGCTATTTTATGAGCAGTATCCTTAAATTGACTCTTTTTATGAGCACCACATTAATTTGCTGTTGCTGGATATTTAAAAAGGTTACTTTTATGAGCAGAATGTTAATTTAAGAGCAGTGACCATAAAAAAATTAAACTTTTTACGAGCAGAATGTTGATACAAGAGCACTAACCGTAAAAATAATTGCAAATATTTTATGATCACAATGTTAATTTACGGCCAGTGACTGTAAAATAATTTTGAAACCTATTACAAGCATAATGTTAATTTACGGCCAGTGACTTTACGTTTTACGGGCAACGGTTTACGGGTAAACTTGTATTTTTACGGTCATAGCAACTTTACGGTCACAACATTATTTTTACGGTCAGTGACTGGCACACTTTTTGCCAGTCACTGACCGTAATTTAGAAGTGAAATTTCTTAGAGTAGGTTTCATTCAAAATAATCATATCTTTACAAATATCAATTTAAATTTGTTAGAATAAAATAATTTCTTGAAAATAGCTTATAAATTAATACTGTAGTTATCATTAATTTCTAATTCTGAGAATTTTATGAATTGAAAAAAAAAACTAAGCTTAATGCGTCTGATCTTGTTGAGCCGCTGTACGACGACAAATAATTCAAGCAAAATTATTTAAGAATTTTCTTAATGGAAAATATATTCATTGCATGATTTGGCAGCATGGTCTACTGACCTTAATTTTATTGAGAGTGTGTGAGACATTCTAGAAACTTACGTGGCACAACAACGGACAAATTGCAATACTCTCTAAAATGGTGAGTCATTTTAACGTCGCAAAATAAAAAAAATATTCAAAAATTACAAAATTATAGGTACGATATTTTTGTATCATAAATGAACACAAATTAGGTGAGATTTTTCATGGTAAAAAATTACCAAAAGGATAACTGCATTTCTCTCTAACAGTTATCTTCAATCTACTCTCAAAGTTTCCGGGTTGTTACTGGTGCCTGCTGTTATTTAAATCATCACGCGGTAGAAATTGCAATAGAAAATCTTTACGACACTCTGATGATTCGATGTCTACACACTACGACACTCTGGGTATTATCTATGTTTGACAGTTAATGTCATTAGTTGTATTCGTAATCTGTTACATCAGATCAGTTTTGCAAATTCTTCTTTTTCGTTTAGTAAACTGCCAACACAATTCGAACACTAATTTTGTGTAATAAATCTACACACTACAAATAGAGGTGTCGCAAATTTAGATACATATGTAACTGAGAAATATTTTAGACACTTGTGTCTTAATCTCAAAATTAAAACATTATAGATATCATAATTTAGGACACACAACTATCTTACTATGATCATGGTGCAATCTGAGAATGGGTCTTAATTATCCGCAAACGTTTTATCTTCCGAGTCATCGTTACTTCGTTTTTTCGCGCGTGCGTTTAGATGTCTTTCGTTCGAAATTGGTATACGTTGTATTCGTTGTTTTTATGCACGCGAATATCTTAATTCGTTTTTTGGGTAATGTGAATTTCGGTGATTTTAATTCTATTCATTTAGTTTATATCTTACGTGTGGGTCTGTATGTGTATGTAAGCTTTGTCTATAAAACAGAGCGATTTTGTAAACATTTTACATTCTACCGTTTTCAGGCACGAGAAGAGCATTTGTCTGGGTCATATGAAAAATTTCGAAAAAGTTTTCGTTCAGATGTATTTCGTTCGAACTTGGTATACGTTGTATTCGTTGTTTTATGCACGCGAATATCTTACTTCGTTCTTTTGCGTACCGTAATTTCGGGTGTATAAGCCGCAGCTCAAACAATTCTTTTTCGTCCCAGAATTTTTTTAAAAACAAATATAACTAGTCAGATCGCCGTAAATATTTGTCTTCAATCACTAAATAAGATTTCTGGGTCCAAAAAGAATTGTTTGATCTGCGGCTTATACACCCGAAATTACGGTAATGTGAATTTAGGCGATTTTAATTCTATTCATTTAATTTATATCTTACGTGTGGGTGGCTCTGTATGTGTATGTAAACTTTATCTTTAAAACAGTTCTAACGATTCTGTAAAAAAATTACATTCTACCGTTTTCAGGCACGAGAAGAGCATTGGCCTGGGTCATATTAAAAATTCGAAATTTTGAAATTTTCGAATGGATACAACCATTTTTTCATTCGCAAATTCCATAGCATTGGAAAACCATAAATGACGTTCAAATGACACATGTATTATGAAAATTGCCGGCGTACACTTGCAAAAAAGACCATTGTAAAGAATGACAACACAAACGATTCTAAATATCATTTTGAAAGAGTGATTTTTCGTAAGATCTGAAACACCAAATAAACACTGGATACACCATGAGATACGAACTATGATGTATCAGGTATCAAAACTTACTCCTGAACTTGAATCCTTTTAACTTGCGTCAGGTGATTCCACTATCATACCGAAAGTGCGCCTTTTCTATATGCGATAAACGAAGGAGTGGCTAAAAGACATTGAATTCATAGCCGATTTTTTTTTCACTTGTGGACTGAGTAATGTTGTAAGATTTGCTTTAAAATGTGTTTTTGAATTGTATTTGTGTATACCCCACAAACACTCGACTTAAGGCCGTAGGCTGGTTTCGTCGCGGCCAAAAGGAGTTAAGGCCATTTGTACAAAAACAATGCTGTGCAGTAAGTGAGCCGCCGCTAATTGCGGCAGCTATCGCCGAGCCGTAATCTATCACGGCTCGGCAATGACAGAACTGTTGCATTTACTTTGCCGGTAAACTCTTAGAGGTCGGTTTCGGGCAAAAAAGTAATGGCCCTCCAACATCTAGAAAGCAGAGGGCTAATATAAACTGACCAGCATTTTTATTTTAAGAGAGAAAATGTATAGTTTTTTTTTCTTTATTTCTTTTAAAAATTACTTTATATCTGGGTTTTAATAAGCATATGCATAATTTACGAGATTTATATTTAAAACAATAAAATAGATGACATATTTTATTTAATTTGAAAATATTTTTATAAGAAATAAAAATTGTCCCCAAAATGCATACAGATTTCCAAGTTTTTTCTTCACCGACACATTTTTGCATTCATTATACTTAAAAAAGAGTTGAAAAAATGAATAAATATTTAAACTATAGTAAAATAATTTAAAATAAATATTAAAACAGAAAAACGCTTTTAGATTGTGCCTAAAGCAGTCCATTTCCACCCCCCCCCTCCTCCCCATTACTCAGTCATGCAAAACTTTTGCATACATGCATGAAATCATTTTTAGTCGTACATGCATAATATATTTCTAAAATTGTCAATTTCTGTATCTCTAAAATTGGCTTAAAAATACAATTAGTTTCACATTTTTTTTCCTAGGAAAGATCATTCTAAAATATAAAAAATGATGTTATCAGAAAAAAAAGAAAGAATATATTTTGATTTATTTGCATCTGCAAGCGCGGATAGCTTTGCATGGATATATTTTAATGGTCATACTGGAAATAATGAATGTATAATTCAATTTATATTGATTTTAATAGCCAAAATAAACAGAACACAAATTTATAAGAAATTGGAACAATACAAAGATTTAATTACAGTAAGATGCATTCATTGGAAATGCATATTAAACAAAATATTTACAAGACATTTACTGATAAATGTGATTATTTTTTACGTATATTTTATCAAATTCTATAAAAAAAGGTATTTGTTGCAAACAAAATGGGTAAAATGGCATTTAAATTGTTTCAACAAGCATTTTTTGCTGAATGCGATCCAGTAAAGAAAAAAGAAAAGAAAAAGGGGGGGATATAAACTGTTTCTAAAACATAAATTTCTAATATGATTTCAAATATATATGCATGTTAAATAAAATCCCGGGGGGGGGGAATTTAAAATTCTGATTCAAAGTAAAAGAGAATCTTCCATGTCTCTGTCGAATTCCTAACATATATATGTAAATGTATTTATTTCTTTTATTATTTTTTACTAATAAAAAATACAGATAAAGCCATTTATTGTTTTTCATATGTATAAAAGTATATGTGAATACACAAATATTAGACACATGGCACTCAATGTTGAGTAAAACGGAAAAAAAATTTACCTGTGTTTTTTCATTTGGATAAAAATGAATTCAAATTTACGTGTGTTTGAAAATGAAAAAGCTGTAACCTGGAATAGAGAAACATATAGTATTTATGTATGTATTTTAATATTTATATTAAGGAAAAAATAATTTTCTAAATTGAGTTCTGCCATGTGCCGTGTTTAATGTTCGCAAATTTTACTAAAATCAGAAAAGAAAATATGTTCCTATTCGACCATTCGAACATATGCAGGTACTAGAAGTTGTGATTTGTGCAAAACATTAATATGAAATACATCTTCTTAGCTCTAAAATAAAACAATCTCTTCGTTGCCTTATACAATTAAAAACCGAAAACTACTTAGAATCATTTTTTTCCTTCTTGTAGTAAAAATCGAGTCCCCTAGATAAGGCTGCGTGCACATTGAAATACACTCCCGTCAACTGAATTCTTGAAAGAGGTGCCATATGTCTTTTATATGGGACTCATTTGCGGTTTCTTCTTAATAGAACGAAGCGGAATGAACAAAGAATCGGGAGATAAGCATATCAACCCTACTTAACGAAAGATTCCTCTTTTGCCGAATAACCGTCTCTTTCCTGCAAAACTCATTAAAATTGAAAAACACCGTGTCGCCACAATAAACGAGTTGACCAGTAATCGCAAGAAATGGTCAGGTCTGTTTAAGCCTTTTAGTACAGTATATGAGTCAATCCATTTCAAGTGGTCCAGAAAATATTTTTTTGGTCGCTGGACCATTTTTAAAAAATCTGAAATTAAAATCTGATTGAAAATCTGAAAATCTACAACAACCCTAACATGACGGAAGTTCAAAATGACCGTTATTTTAATTTTACTATTTTTTGTTTGTGCATGGCGGCCATCTTTGTTTCATCGTGTGCAGCGATTTTCTCAAATGCTAGGATACACAAAAATGTAAATATCTCGTCTTTTATTTTCCCAATTGAAATGGAGTTTGCAGCATTTTGTTCAGAATAAAATAGGCTAAATGTACGGTCGTAGAATAATTTTGAAAAATAAATTTTTACAGGTGAAATTTTAGCACAAATTTTAAGATTTTTTCCAAAATCTATTCGCTTGCAAGAGGAAATTTTTCATGTAAGGAAAACTATCAACCTTACACAATTTTTTCCACAAATAGGTCAAAAGTGCATGTACTAACACGCCAAGTCCCAGATCTGGGAGTTGATTTCTCTATGCGAAAAAAATTCCGAAATTCGTCAAAAATTTCAAAAATCGCACTTTTTAGGCTTTGATATCTCTGGTGGGGCACAAGATAAAAATCTCAAATTCTGGCCTTTGATAGTATTGTGTAGTAGTGTTATGTACAAAAAATTTCAAGAAGGAGATTTGACTACAAGCTGGAGATATGACATGGACAATATGTGAAAAAAATACTACCAAACTAACGTAACCTACTATGTAGTTGTTCAACAAGACTGTCAACCTTACACAATTTTTTCTACAAATAGGTCAAAAATGCGTGTTCTCATACACCAAGTCCGAGATCTGGGAGTTGATTTCTCTTTGCGAAAAAAAATCCGAAATTCGTCGAAAATTTCAAAAATCGCACTTTTTAGACTTTGGTATCTCTGGTGGAGCACGAGATAAAAATCTGAAATTCTGGCCTTTGATAGTATTGTGGAGTAGTGTTATGTACAAAAAATTTCAAGAAGGAGATTTGACTGCAAGCTGAGATATGGCATGATCAATATGTAAAAACAATACTTATAAACTATTGTAACATGCTATGTGTTTGTTCATACCTACAAAATATTAAACTAATGGTTGATGATGCAAAGTTACAAAAGATCATCTTCAAATTATGTTTAAATCGTGATTTAAATAATTCAGATTGTATGCTAAGCCAATGCACTGTTTGTCCAGATGAATAAAACATACTGGAAATGCTATTCGTTCATTTCAATGGCCCCGAAAATATTTTGGTTGATTGACGTTTTTAAAAAATCTGATTTTTTTTTTTTTTTTTTTTTTTTTTTTTTTTTTTTTGTACAACAACCCTAATATGAGGGAAGTTCAAAAAGACTAATATTTTAATTTTAATATTTTTCGTTTGAGCATGGTGGCCATCTTTGATTCATCGTGTGCAGCTATTTCCTCACACTGAAGTTTGATATCTATTGTGTGGCGCGAGATAAAAAACTGGAATTCTGGTTTTTTTATTACAATATTTACACAGAAAATATTATTTGTTGAAAACAGTTAAATAATAAAAATTTAATTTACAAAGATACTATAGATGCTCAACAAAGAGCTTAACACTATTTACGAGAGATGTTATGAGTTCGACCAGTTACTGTTGTCAGTCCATTAGGCTGTTCTTTCTCAAAATTTTATTTGAAACCACCCAAGTCTTGTTATCCCTTGTTAACTTGAATGAAATTCTCTAGGTTTAATAATTGAAACCATGTCAACTCTATAAGTTGCAAATTATTGTCTGTAATTTACTTTTCCTGAAATGTGTTCCGAGTAAAATTGTTGCAATAGCTTTTCTAGTACCGTAATTTCGGGTGTATAAGCCGCGGATCAAACAATTCTTTTTGGACCCAGAAATCTTATTTAATGATTGAAGAAAAATATTTACGGCGATCTAAGTAATTACACTTATTTCTTAAACAATTCTGGGTCGAAAAAGAATTGTTTGACCCGCGGCTTATACACCCGAAATTACGGTAGGTTTCTTCATCTAGACAAATAGTGTATTGGCTTAGCATACATTCTGAATTGTTTAAATCACACAGAAGCATTTGAAGAAGATAATTGTAAATAACATTTAACTTTTTACCATAAATAATTAATTTAAAATTTTGGAGGTATGAACAATTACATAGTAAGTTACAATAGTTTGGCAGTATGTTTTCACATGTTGTCCATGTCATATCTCAGCTTGTAGTCAAATCCCCTTCTTAAAATTTTTTGTACATAACACTACTACAAGACACTATCAAAGGCCAGAATTTCAGATTTTTATCTCGTGCTCAACCAGAGATAGCAAGGCCTAAAAGTGCGATTTTTGAAATTTTCGACGAATTTTGGAATTTTTTTTTGCAAACAGAAATCAGCTCCCAGATCTGGGACTTGGTGTATGAGTACACGCACTTTTGACCTATTTGTAGAAAAAAGTGTGTAAGGTTGACAGTCTTGTTAAACAATTACATAGTAGGTTACAATAGTTTAGCAGTATTGTTTTCACATATTGTCCATGTCATATCTTAGCTTGTAGTCAAATCTCCTTCTTGAAATTTTTTGTACATAATACTACTACACAATACTATCAAAGACCAGAATTTCAGATTTTTATCTCGTGCCTCACCAGAGATATCAAAGCCTAAAATGTGCGATTTTTGAAATTTTTGACGAATTTCAGAATTTTTTTCGCAAAGAGAAATCAACTCCCAGAATTGGGACTTAATGTATGAGTACACGCACTTTTGACCTATTTGTAGAAAAAGTTGTGTAAGGTTGACAGTTTCCCTTGCATGAAAATTTTCCTCTTGCAAACGGGTAGATTTTGGAAAAAAATCTTAAATTTTGTGCTAAAATTTCACCTGTAAAAAATTTCTTTTTCAAATTTTTTCTACCACTGTATATTTAGCCTAATTTATTCTGAAAAAAATGCTGCAAACCCCATTTCAATTGGGAAAATAAAAGACGAGATACTTACAATTTTGTGTATCCTAGTATCTGAGAAAATCGCTGCACACGATGAAACAAAGATGGCCGCCATGCACAAACAAAAAATAGTAAAATTAAAATAACGGTCATTTTGAACTTCTATCATGTTAGGGTTGCTGTACAAAAAAATTCAGATTTTTTAAAAATAGTCAAGCGACCAGTGCTGGACCACTTGAAATGGATTGACCCATAAGCTCTTTTTCAAGGTCAACAAGTACGGGGATAATTTTTCCAGGAAATTTCCTCCTTTTCTTGGCTCGCTACAAAGATCTTCGTCTGTGCTGGATAAGGAGACCAGTTCAGTCAGTTGCAAGTTATGGACAGTCACATCAGAGAAAGAAAAACCTTTCTTACGAATGCTACCAAAAATATATTATTGGATTTAAAATATAGGTAAATTTTATTATGCTTATTCCTTAAAGAATTATTAATTTATAATACATTATAACCCCTCGATTTTTTTTTTTGCATCGACATTAGGCTTGTTTCTTTCCGAAAATATGATAGATATAGAAAACGTATCAATTTTTAAGAAATCAGACTTTTTAAAAATGTATTTTTAATTTAAAAAATATAAAATGATTTTTAATTTATACTAAGCTATTCACCGCTTATTCGTTATTTTAAAGCTTTGTGTAAAAAAGGAAAAGTAGCTAATTTAAAATAATATACTTTTAAGAAATTTTTAAAAGTTTGAAAGTTAATCATATTTTCATATAACAATTGTTGTTTTCCACCGTGCATGTCATTAAAAATATTGCGAAAAATAAAATAGTTTAATTTATATAAAATTTACACTGATTCTTAAAGGTAAAATGTATTTTTCTTTTCATATATTAGGAGTGTTAAACAGTGATTTCATATGCGATTATTGTCTTGTATAAAATTATGCAAAATACCATTTAATAGATGCTTCTTTAACCTAAAAAAATTCTTTTTGTAAAGGTGGTTAGAATTATTTTAGATAAAATAGTTATCGGTTTCATTTTAGATGCTTAAAATAGATTATTTTAACGTTATAAATAACATGACTGTGAAAGACGGCTTTTTTTTCTTTTGAGCGAAGGAAATTAACAATTTTTCATCGAAAATATTTCATTCATTAAACAATTAAATAAAATTCTAAAAAACTCAGAATAAAATTGTCAGATTATTCAAAATTTTGATACATTTTCATTTCATTCTGTAAATAATTCTCAGCTAATTTGAAAAGATTAAAGTAATATATTTTTAAAATAGCAAGTATTATCACATATATATAGGATGGACGAGAACTCACTTGAAATAAAAGCTATTCTCTGACGGACACATACATTTATTATAACAAACGAACAAAACAAACAAATACAAAATAAAACATCAAATCGCTCTTCGTGGTTATTCACAACATTCTTTATCAAACATCAATTCGTCGTAAATATTTCATAGTTCTTTAAAAGAACCGTCATTTTTATATCGTCGAAATCTCCGTCTTAGTTTTTATCAACTTCGTTTGCCGTCCTTGAAAACTTTCAATTTCTTGCTTCTTTCACCCGTCGTCACACAGCTTCGCTACCTTTCGGTTGTTTTTAATATCGACGCAGAGTTCCGGTAAATGAGTGGTGGAGGGAAATACAGTCCAATTCAGGTGCAACAGAGAGTATATCCCACATGCGAGAGTATATCCCACATGCGGCCGTCCTGACATCTGGAGCTGCCGCAGCGACATGTGATCTTATAGAATCTGAAAAGAAACAAAAACAAAAACAGTAACTGTTCTCAGGGAAAAAATAGAGTTCGTTTGTACACTAGAAAGATCAGTCAGTCTTTCTTCTGAAATGGTGTAATATCTTATGAAAATGTTCTTTAAAATCGCTGACTTGTAAAATGTTCAGACATACACATTAAAGATAATGGGAAAAAAATAAAGTATCAGTTATCGTCATGCCAAGGCTTCATGTATTCAGCACACAAACTAGTACTGATCGGTCCTTCAGTTGATGAGATTTTCTCTACTTCGTAGGTGTCGTTAGACTTCACTTTGGTTACTTTATATGGACCTATGAATTTAGATTTCAATTTTAAACCTGGTCCTTGTTGGGTTCTTTTAATGCTACGAGGTCTCCAATGTTATATTTCCAGGGTTTCTTACGTCTTAAATTATAATGCTTGCGATCTTCTTGTTGAATTTCCAGAATATTCTTCTTAGCTTCTTTTCCGAGTTGTTCTCTATCTTTCATGAATTGTTCTTCGACTGCACTGTTTAGGAGTTCAATAATTTGTAAATCTTCTTTCTGTTTTATTTTTGTACCAAATAGTATGGTGTTCAAACGGTGTTCTCTTAATGCTTCGTTGGTAAGTTGAATTAATGACTTGTTGAACTTTAGGAACATGTTTAAACCATTTGGTCGGTTCGTCTTTGGACATTTTGGAGATTACTAAAATTATGATGGAATTAAGTTGCTCTACTTGACCATTAGCACGGGGAAGGCCAGTTGTATTTGTCTCGTATTTTATAGTTTCATTTTGGCAATAATCAGCAATTTCTTTACTTGTAAATGCAGGACCTTTATTGCTAATAACTTTGGAAGGGTTGCCAAAAGTATAACTTTGTTGTTGCAGTTTCGATATGACTTCTACAGATAGAAGTAGTTTTATAGAGATATAGCCACACGAATTTGGTAAATGCATCTATTAAAGACAAAATATGTTTATAGTTTTTGTTAGTTGATTCGAGAGGGCCTAAATAATCAATGTGGTAGATTTGGAGGGGAGTCTCCTCTTTGTGTAAGGGATGTAACTCACCTTCTTGTTTCCCACGTTTCCGATTATATAAAAGGCATGTTACACAGTTTGCTATAACTTTATCAATCTTATTTGCCATATTAGGGATAAGAAATTCTTCATTAAGGAGTTCTTCACAACGTTTGCGTCCGAAGTGTCCTTTGTCATGAACGTGTTTAATGACGTTTAGCTGCATTTCGTCCGTCACAACTACCAGATCGTAACCTTTATGATTTTTATAAAGAAAATTATTTTTGAGGAAATAATTGTCATATGGCTTTGTTTTCAAAATTTCTTTGATGGCCGGTATATGTTCGTCGGTGTTCTGTGATTGTATGATTTTGGAAGTAAAACGGTCTTGAATAGTCATACATATGGGATTTCTGCTTAAGGCGCCGACGTGGCGCATGCGTGTGCCTTGTCTGTGTTCGATTGTACAGTTGTAGTCGGCTAACATTAAAGCCCATCGAGCAATCTTGGTGCAAAGATCTTTTTTATTCACAGTTAGGGCAAATGCGTTACAATCTGTGACTATCTTGAAAGGAATACCTAAAATATAAACACAGAATTTTTTAAGAGCTTCTATGACAGCCAATACTTCTAATTCATAACTCGAATATTTACGCTCGGCATCTGTGGGTTTTTTGCTCATGAAGTAGACAGGGTGAAATTGATTACCAAAAGAAGACTTTTGAAGGAGGACTGCTCTGTAACCATCAACACTAGTTTACGAAATTAAATTTTTTGTCTGTTGCCGCGAATTCTGTGGTTGATAATGTTCACTTATGACTTGTTTTTGTCAAATCTAACCGAAAAATCTTTTGAGCAGCTCGAGTTACTTTGTTTTTATTTTTATCATTTAAGCATATATATCTATATAATAAAGGCCAAACGTATCTGTGCGTAACGCATACGTCATGTATTGAATGGCAACACTTTCTGATGAAATTTTGGTTTTGCAATTTTCGCTATTGTAAATTTTTAAACTTCTAGACATTGCATGTTTTCAATCTTTATACCATCGTTTAGAGAAAAAAATGCACTTTTAAATGCCGTTTGTTAGAAAACTGTACCTTAATTTGTTTTTGAGATATTAATTTTTTTGTAGTTTTTGGTTCAATTTCTCTAATAGTGGCAACTTGAATATCGCATTTATGTGGGAAAAAGAGGAAAAATAGCCATAGGGTAAAAAAGAAAAAAAAATAGAGATCCAGTTTAGTGGCTGGAGGTGACGCCAAAAATGTAACCCTAAAATTCGCTGCATTGCATCAAACACAACTGCGTACTTTTACAAAAAAGAAAAACTTTTAGCGATGCAATTTTAACTCATAATACAATGAAATGCTATTTTATAATGCTAAAATATATTCAGATATTTTTCATTTAGAGAAAAAATGATGTTAAAAAAATTCGGTCTCTGTTCCATGTGATTGTTTTGTTTAAGTCGAATGAGAGACTTAAATTGGAAGAATAACGCCCATCAAACCGTTTTAATCGCATACTGCACCTCCATCTATCTCTTTTCTCCATGGGAAATAACAGATCACTGTATATTTTAGTTGTCATTTTTTCATAGCAACTGAAAAAAATAGTAATTAAAAACCTGTTATGTCAATACATCGTCGGTTATAAAACCCGGTGAATGTTGTTGGTTTTATTTCGTTTTTATCTATGAATTTAGTGACTTTTAGTTCGTTGTAAACTTACTTTACAAAAGATACATCAATTAACCTTTACAAAAATGTATTTTAAAGAACATCTGGGTGTCATATTTTCTTAGATGTTTTTAAAAACTGAGAATGCAATTTTATTCTTTGGCGAAATCTTTGGCTAATAACTGCTATCTTGCGTCTAATACGCAGGGCCATGGTGAACAATAGGGAGGGCTCAAGAGAATGTAGGGGGGCTCATAGTTTTTTTTTCTCTCTCTCTCTGACGCAGAAAGATAAATTAGTGCATATTCACATTGTAGGTACTCTGTTTCTTATTCAACTGTTGAAATAACCTCATTTTATGCTTAGAAAAGTATATGATGATAAAAGTTTTGAGTGTATAACCGGTACAAAATTGCCCATCATGTTAGTTTCATATGTACAAATAGGATGAGGGAGTGTTGAAACACTTATTTTAGATACAATTTAGTAACTCTGCAAAACTGTAAAAAGGTTTCAAAACTCAATTAGATTTTTAAACAATATTTCATTTGAAGTTTCGGAGCAGAAATTCATTGAGTGACCTTGGAATCTTTTCCAGGGGGGGGGGGGAGCTGAGCCGCCCATAGCGTCCCCTTAGCTGCGGCCCTGCTAATACGGAAGTACCGATAATTTTTAAAGCTGTATATGATTACATAAATAATATGTTTCATATAAAATTGCTATTTGGAATTAGTTGGCAGTTTAAAAAGCCTATTACGCAGAAAAAATTTATTAGACTTTCCAATTTTAAATTTAAAAAAAGTTTTTCACCTTTACTTTGTGACCCGAGAACCCCGGGTTTGGTGTACTAGTCAATCGATAACAGGCGTATTTTACTGTTTTAAGATTAGTTTCTCAAGTTTTTGCGTCACGAGTAGTTCAAGAATACGTTGTTTAAACAATCCAGATCACTTTTGCTATATATGCGGCAAATATGTGTTTAACAATTGTAGAAAAACAGAGCTGCCAACTTCTACGCCTTATTAAATCGTGTAAACATGTTTGGAACCACAAATTTGTTTTAGTAAAATGTACGCCAAATATATTCAGTGTTATAAATTACAATGCATATTATCAATTATTAAGTAAAATTTCTGATTCGAATATGTTCATTTAAATTTAGATAAGCATAGAAGTTGGCAGCCATGGAAAAGTTATATCAGAGTTGGTGAAAAGTACCTATTTTGAGTATTTTGGGATGCTCTTAGATAAAAATGAGAAGTCTTGGACTCCCAATTGTGTTTGTAAATTGTGTGTGGAATATTTAAGATGCGTGCCTTTACATTTGGAACACCGACTATTTGGCGAGAACCACGAAATCATCTCGAAGACAGTTATTTTTGTAGCGTAAACATAAACGGTTTAATCACTAAAAATCGAGCTAAATGGCAGTACCCAAGTACTAGTTACGTTCAACGTCCAGTGCAGCGTTTACCTGACACTTCAGAATCTAAAAATATATCTGAACCATTAGAAAAAGACAATGAACGACCAAGCTCATCACAAAATGTTGCGGATTTTGAAGGTATGTCAAATGAGGAAAATGCTTTTCAAAAAATGAGTTAGATGATCTTGTAAGAGATTTAAATCTTTCTAAACAATCTTCAGAATTGTTAACATCAAAACTGAAAGAAAAAAATGCTTTCCTCAGAAACTAAAATAAGTTTTTCGGAAATAAAAAATCTGAAAATTATAGTGAACTTCTAGAAGACTTTCTACTTTAATTAAAAAATATGGAGTGCAAATAGGAGCATAAAACCCCACTTCCTCAGTAGACCTTCCTCAGATTTCCGGAAAATCTAGGATATTTGAGCGAAGAGCAGGGAGATCGTATGCATCAGGATTTACACTTCATGGAATAGTTCTATCAGGATTTCTGGGATACGAATATGATGTTTGACTATTGTTGGTCTCTAATACGTCATTTTACAAAGTCTACACATCGGAGAAGAGCTTTAAAACGAAGTTTTTCAAAGCTCGATGATTAATTATTTCTTTTAGTAAAGTTTTTTTTTTTTTTTTGTAAATACATATTTTTTCTGTTTAATAGCTGCATAGCTAAAACTCAGAAACTAGAGCTGATTAAAATATTCTAATTATATTTTTGAAAATAGCATGTCATTTGTAGTCAGCAAGAGTTAAAATTTTTTCGGAAACAAATGTATTATAAACTAGTGCAATAGATGCACCGCAATGAACTTCTGTTTTATTACTAGGGTTATGAATGCTTAAAACAGGACCTGAAGCAAGGATGTGTTTCAACTGATTAAATGCGTTTCGCTGTTGGTCACCGAAGTGAAATTTAGTGTCCTTTCTAAGGAGATCTGTTAAGGGCTTAGCTATTAAGGAATAATCTTGAATAAATTTACGAAAATAGGAGGTTAGTCCGACAAATGAATGTACATCTTTTACACTTTTAGGTTCTGGAAAATTTAGAACAGCTTTAGTTTTTGAGGGGGATGGATGCAGTTGACCATTTTTAATGTGGTAGCTCAGAAAATCAATTTCTCGCTGTAAAAAGTGGCATTTTTGAAGATTCAGTTCTAAACCATATTCGGGTGCAGTTGTAAGAACGCGTTGTAATTTCTGGAGTCCTTCGGCTTCGTTTTCAGATGGTATTATGAAATCATCCATGTAGACGATAAGTACTTTTTCATTAATGAGATCGCGAAAAACATTATAGATATATCACTGAAAAACTAAGGGAGCATCGCTAAGGCCATAATTCATGTATAGAAATTCAAATTGACGAGGATGTGTTACAAAAGAAGTGTATTTTTGACTATTTTCTTCTACTTCAACATGAAAAAATGCATTTTTAAGATCAAGAGTAGTAAATACTTTTACAGAGTGCAACTGATCAATAATGTCATCGATTACTGGGACGGGAAAACGTTGTTTATGTGTTTTAGCATTTAGTTTCCTATAGTCAACACACAATCTATATGAACCATCTTTCCTTTTTACAAGGATAATTGGTCATGAAAAATTACTGGTGCTTTTTCGGATAATTCCCTGTTCAAGCCCTTCAGGAATTTGTTTTTCGATAAATTCCTTCTCTATAGGAGCTAGGCGTCTGGGAGGACAAGTAACAGGTATTTCGTCTTTCACATAAATTGATAATTTAACATCGGTAGTTTTTACTTTTCGGGGTCAATAATTCAATCGCACAACATCAAGGCACAACATCAATTCATCGTAAATATTTTATAGTTCTTTAAAAGAACCGTCATTTTTATATCGTCGAAATCTCCGTCTTAGTTTTTATCAACATCGTTTGCCGTCGTTGAAAACATTCTATTTTCTTTCTTCTTTCACCCGTCGTCACACAGCTTCGCTAACTTTCGGTTCTTTTTTAATCTCGACGCAGAGTTCCGGTAAATGAGTGGCGGAGGGAAATACAGTCCAATTCAGGTGCAAAAGAGAGTGTATCACACATGCGAGAATATATCCCATATATATATATATATATATATCATCATCATCAACAACCGTTTTCGATCCACTGCTGGATGTAGGTCTCCCCCAGATTTTTCCAATTTTTTCTGTCTAGTGCTTTCGTCATCCAATTTACACCAGCCACTTTTCTAATTTCGTCACTCCATCTTACTTGTGGTCGTTTTCTTGGTCGTTTTACATCTCTGGGATACCACTGTAGTATATTTGTGCTCCATCTATTGTCTTGTCTTCTTGCAATGTACCCAGCCCATTTCCATTTTAGCTGCTTAATTCTTTCAAGGATGTCAAAAACTTTTGTTTGATTTCTTATCCAGGTTATCCTCTTTCTGTCTCTTCTAATTATGCCTAGCATAAATCTTTCCATGCTTCCCTGTGTTGTTTGTAATCTTTCTATCATCCGTTTTGTTAGTGTCCATGTTTCTGCTCCGTAGGTTAATGCAGGTAATATATATATAATAAATAATAATAATGATATGTATACACTGGTGAAAACAATTAAAGGGACAAATGGTTTTTTTGCAATTAAAAAAAACTTAACAAAGAAAATAAAGCCAAACTTGGCCAAAATATCACCCGATACAAGACTAATGCATGGAAAAACAAAAATGGGTGCAACCTGCACCCTAAATAAGGAAATTGGGCAAGTGCCCAGCACAGCAGACGACTGACACTCTGTCAGTCAGAGAAAAAGATGGTTGACGCTCTGTCAGTTAGAGGAAAACATGTCTAATAAGGTGTGTGTTCGCCTGTAACAGCTACACAACTCTCGCATCGGCGTTTCATACTGTTTACCAATGTCTTTATCAATCCTTGTGGCAATCGCATCCACTCTTGCACCAAGGCCCCCTTGAGCTCATCGATAGTTTTTGGAGCTGGTCTTCGAGCTGCAATTGATCGTCCAAGGGCGTCTAACACGTGTTCGATGGGATTAAGGTCAGGGGACATCGCGGGCCACTTCATTCGTTGAATATCTTCCGATTCGAGGTATTCCTCTACCAACTGAGCCCTATATGGACGGGCGTTATCGTCCATAAAAATGTAATTTTGTCCATATGCTCCTCGAAAAAGTTGCACATAGGGTGCAAGAATCTCGTCCCTGTATCGTTGACCTGTCAGAGTACCTCTATCAAACACATGGTGGTCGGTACGCCCGTCTGCTATGATACCTGTCCAGACCATCAAACCACCTCCCCCATAATGGTCCTTTTCGACAATATTAGAGGGCCGATATCGACTCCCGGGTTCTCTCCATATGAGAACACGGCTCGAATCACTGTCCAGACTGAATCGTGACTCATCACTGAAGAGTACCTGCCCCCAATTATCCTCTGTCCAAGACAGGTGTTCTCGGCACCATGCTAGACGAGCCTTTTTGTGGTTCCTACTCAAAGGGATGCAGACTGCAGGGTGTAACTGGCATACAGGCCACCTGCAATAAGTCTCTGGGTGACTGTTATCCGTGAAATGGATGTTCCTGTTGCATTGTACGGGTGACGAGAGAGTTGTGTCGCTGTAGCGGACCTATCTCTTTTAGCTAAAACTCTCAAGTAACGGTCTTCATCCGGCTTTGTTGCACTCTTACGGCCTTGACCAAGTCGGCGGACCACTGTTCCTGTCTCTGTGAATTGTTTCCACAGAGTGGAGACCACATTTTTCGGAACCCCGAGCTCTTTACAACATGTAGCTTGTGATTGGCCGGCCTCGAGTCTTCCAACAATCCGCCATCTTGTTGCATCATCTAGACGATGACGACTAGCCATATTAACGATAGGTTTAAAAAAATTCAAAAAACAAGGATTGGGTTCGTCTACGAGCGTTCAAAACGTCCTCACGCTACAAGCATCGGAGAGCAATTGAAGTACCTTTACACAAAAGCGATCGCAGCGCCACTACCTTATCGCGACGCAAATTACTGCGCAGCAGGCGTGTCCGTAATAAGCTTAATTATCATTTGATACTTTATTTGCGTATAGGCATAACTTATTTTGTTCATTTAAAAAAAAAAACTATTTGTCCCTTCAATTGTTTTCACCAGTGTAATATAATATATAGGAATTTTTTATATATATATGAAAATGATGCAAAAAATATTTGACAGGTTTCTTAATACTTCTTTAATGAATAAACATAACACATTGGTGACAGCCATTAACAGGGTTCTTCAGACATGCAAAAAGATTCGTTCGGTGATACTAATCCTATAGAAGAAATTAATAAATATATCTCTGTTACATTTTAATATTTTGAAACGATTTTTTTCCATTGGATAGCTGAAATTAATCTGTACAAAGGCCGTTTTTTTTACTTTTTCTAGTTTGTTTGCAGATATTTTTAATGTGGATGTTTTTACCTTCGGAACCAGTTTCAAAAGTGAAAGTATTTTCATAAAAAAATCTGCAATAAAAATCGGAAAAAATGGCCTGCGTACGAATCAATCTCAGCAATCTAATGAAAAATAATAATAAAGAAATAAATAAATAATTTAAAAGTATTGAAATGCAACCAGGATAACTTTATAAATTTCTTCCGTAGGATCGTATTACTGATGGGTCTTTTCGCTTGGCTGAAGTAACCTCTTAAGTCTAAAAACCAATGAAAATACAAGTAAAAAAATCATAAACCATTTAATTTATTACATACATCATTAGCATAAGTTCAAAATTTGTTCCATAAAAAATGTTTGTTGGAAGATTGTTTAAATTATAAAGTGTTTTTGCATAAAAAACAATATCTTATTAATCATTAGCTACACTTTTCAAAAAAGTTGTAAATTTACTTATTTTCAAATTTTTCAAAAATTTCCAAAACTTATAAGTTGAAAATGAATCTATTTATTTATTATTTAATTATATACTTTAAAAATTATTTTTAATTGCATTACATGTAAATTTTTAAAGCATATAATTAAATAATAAAATGGCACATTTAAATGGCAAATAAATGGAACAAATAAATGGCACATGACAGTTTTTTGACGGCGTGACAGTTTTTTGACGGAGCCGTTACGGCCAAAGATGGCGGGCCGTTATCAAACACTTTGGGCCACCGCCATCGATGCCTATAGTCGCCCATCAGTTATGTGTTTGTTGGGTACATAGTGAAAATAAAAATCTAATCATTTTATTTCGAGTGCTGAATATTACGTTACATAGGAACTGATTAGGATCGAGTGCAACGGTATTATATCTGCAATTTTAATCATACGTATATCGTTCCAACGCCATTTATGATTTTCCAATGAATTCATGAAAATGAGCAGGAAGAAGTGTTGCTTTTCGAAAATTTCGATTTTTTTCCTCTGTAACTGTAACCATGAGAGTTCTATTATTTTAAATCATCATGATCTCGAGCGCCAAATAACTCGCGTCAAATAACTAAATCTGAAATTACTTTAGATTGAGTAACTGAATAGGTCGTTAGGGGTACATATATCTGGGAAGTTATTTTATGACCACCTTGTATGTCTAAAATGCTGCTACCTTTTTCATGTGAAAAGAATAAATTTGCAAATGAATATTGCTGCATTGTGACATTGCAATCAATGGTAAATAAGAGCATTTTGTCAATTGAAATGTTGTCAGCAAAAAGGAGGTATCTACATTTTTGTATTTTTGGTAAATTAAAAAAAATCCTATTAATATTTAAATATTTTAAAGTTCCGTCAAAAGTATTTATCATAATAATGCATTAGTCTATACAATTATGAATGTTTTTCCACCAATAATATACAAAAATACTTATTCTAAGTATCGTTTTTTGAACAAAAAAGTAGAGACCTAAAATATATAAAAAATAGAACGACCTGCTTTTTGCTGGAAACTCTAAAATTTCTAGGATTATATACTTTGTATCTTTAGAGTTTGACAATTTACATGCTGTTATTCCATCGGTTTTAATAATTCTGTTTACATGGCGCTATTACCCTTATAGGTGGGTAATAATACACTACTAATAATATAGGTAACAACGCCAAAAAGCATTGGTACAGAAATCGCGCAACAACATTCATGAATACATATCTGCTAAAATATACTTACTTATATACATAGTAAATATGTTGCTGTATCAAGTCTTCTATTTCTTTTAAAAAAATCTAAAACAAATCCTTTAAAATTGGTAGAATCTTAGCAGGGCGTTATTAACCCAGGAAACCTTATTATGATTACACGGCCCTGCGTAACTAAAGTTTTTTTAAAATAAAAGAGAAGTTTTAGTTGACTTTTATGTTATTTGGTGTGCTGATTTTGAAAATGACCTTTATTTTTTCCATCACATCACGATGTTTTGTAAAATCGATATCAATATTTATGCTAAAAACTTATTTAAAAATGTACTGTCTCAAAAATTTTACATATACTGTCTGCAACAGAAGTTTTATCCATTTAAATCTATGAAAAGTAATCGTTTCTTAGTGAAACGAATTGATTTTTCAGTAATCGATTATTTTTTATTGGTTTATATGCATAAAGAATCACTTTTACCAGATCGCAATCTTTTTGTTCAGGCTTATCACGGCTATACCACTCGCCAATAAAGCATGGGTATTTTCTGTATTTCCTTTGTCGACCAAGAAGCATGGAGATAACTTTCGAATCACCGCAAACGGTCCAAACGAGATCGGCATATTTTAT
The DNA here is from genome assembly GCA_964019185.1 of Maratus speculifer. NCBI lineage: Eukaryota > Metazoa > Arthropoda > Arachnida > Araneae > Salticidae > Maratus > Maratus speculifer. The sequence goes on from OZ025299.1 coordinate 185,475,912, forward strand.
TTTGTTCAACACGACAACCAAGTTTCCTTAGCATGTTTTTTTTAAATGCCTTAATTTCCCAACTGGTATAGATGCATACTGGCTTCCGGGATCCAAGACTGCTTTAATGCTCCGTTTCGATGAATTTATAAACAGCATCCATTCATTGTTACTGTAAATGATATTAAAGTTATTCACCAGTCCAGGAACAGAAGAATAATAGACCAGCTCCTCCTCTTCTTCAAAGTACTTTAAAAATTCTTTTTTTTTCGATTCCTGTACTAATAAAAATAGGTTTCTTCGGCCAATAAGTTTTTTCTTTCAAACTGGACCCCAACAATTAAACTGCTTTCGAAAGGCCCGGTTCCCTAGTCAAGTTAAAGCGGAGAGAAAGACCGATATAAATCGCTTCCAGAGGGCTAATATTCGGTATCGGTGTCTTGAACTTTTCGATATTCCGAATCTGAAGACTCAGAAAAGATGACGGGTAATTCAATTGAAGGCAATTTTCCATCATAAAAAATTTATTTTTTTGATTAGCAGCAAAAAATGCGCAAAGTTCAGCAATCAGTTCCATTGCATTTTTTTCATTGCAGATTTGTGTTATTAGCTTTAAAAAGGGGGGGGGGGTTACCTTTTAGCTGATGTACAAATGTAAGGATTAATTGAAATATGGATGTAAATTAATGCATGTTAAGTGTCACAAGATTTTCATATAAAGTGTTCAAAACAGTCACCATGGTTACCAATGAAAATTTGACGAAAAAAAATAGGTAAGTGAATAGAATCATCCATCATTTAAGTATCCACGAAATTGCGTTAAATGAGTTTTTATTACATATCTTTTTATATTCAACAATGCATGCTGGTAGATACCAATAGAATTATTTTGAGCAGCCAATAATACAAACATAGTAATAAACAGATTATATTATCAATACTATCTGTTAATTCGTGTGAGCCAAATTCAGTAAAAAAAAAAAAGATTGGTTCAAGAAGTAGTTCCCTGTGGGCTTTGCCTATAGGCGGAGGTAGATTTCGAAGTGTGCCCATTTCAACAACAAAAAATAAAATATGATTAGAGATAAGCCCAGTTTAACAACTTTATTTGGCCGCTTTTGAAAATTTTTCATTTTCATTTTTTTGTAAGAACTGGTTTTACCAGGATCATCTTAAGCGAAGTTCAGCTCAAACGCCCATTTTGACAAAATATTTTGAAATATATTCTGACTTCATTAAAAAAAAATGACCAATACGGCACATTATATAGTTCCTAAATAACAAAAAATGTCAATTGAATGCGTTTGAGAGCAAAATTGAATTTAAAAATGAGTCATTAAATAACCAATTTGTTATTTGAATACATCCTCAATTGTTTAATCATAATCGCTTCGGGAAATTTTGTGCGAAGTGTCCATTTTGGCAGCCTTTTTTAAAATGTATTCTGCCTTTATAAAAAACTGGCCAATACGTCACATTATATAATTCCTGAATAAGAGGACCTGTAAACTGGATGCGATTAACAGCAAAAATGGATTTAAAAATGAGTCAGAAAATAAGGTAATTTTTTATCTGAATGCTTCCTCAATTTTTCAATTACGATCGCTTTGGAAAATTCGGTTCAAAATACCTACTTTAACAACATTAAAAAAAAAATACATTTTGGTTTTATCAAAAAACTGGCCAATGCATCAAATTACACAGTTCCTAAATAAGAGAACCTGTCAATTGGATGTGTTTGAGATAAAAAATATATTTAAAAATAAGTAAGAATATGAGTAGCTTGGATTTCACGTTTTTCTCAAACTCCCATTTTTGTTTAATTTATTTTTGTCGTAAGAATCGGTCCTATAAAAAACTTGTAAGTATAAAAGTTGTAGATATTCTTTAGTAGAATTAAAACAAATTTAATCGCATTTGATAGCTTAAGGATTGGAGAAGTTGTGGATTTTTTCTTTTTAGACACCTCTTATTCTTTTCCTTTTTAATTTTTGTCATCCATAAAAATTAGTCCTATCAAAAACTTGTAAACACACAAGTTTTGGATACTTTCTTGAAAAATTCTAAAAAATTTAGTTGGATTTTATATCTTGAAATTTGACGAAGTTATGAATTTTTTTGCTCAAAAAAAACCTGTTGAGCCCATTTTTAATTTTATAAAATATCTGTCATGCATAAATCTTTTGCACAATTCTTATAAGTATAATAAACTTTAAACTGTTTTGATATCTATTTTGATTAAGAAGTTATGATGTTTTTCGGTTTTCACTAAAACCCTCCCTGTTTCCACCTCTTTGGTGCTTGGACCTATATTTTATACCCCTTGATTTTATTTATCAGTTTGGAGGAGATTGCATCAAAATTATAAAAATTATCGTGTCTAGAAGAAAGTGATACACACACACACACACACGCACATATATATATATATATATATATATATATATATATATATATATACTACCTCTAACACTAAAGTTCGGTGAATAGTCCTGTAACATTAATATAGATAAAATATTAAAGAAAGTTACCATACCACCTTTAAAAATAGTCATCTCCTATGACTATACACCACAGAAATCTTCTATACATGTCCTGGGAAATTCGCAAGAAGTCTTCTTTTGGGATGGAGTTCAAAAACTTCGTCACGTTTCGTTGGATGTCAACATATGATCAAATCTCTTTCAAAGAGAGTTTGAGTCGTGAAAATAGGAAGAGTTCTGGAGGATTGAGATCTAGCGAGTATGGTGGATGTTCAATTTGAGCAACCACTCATGAATTTCTTTCGGTGTCTTGCAAAGCTTAAAACGAAACTTTAAACTGATCTTTTGTTCGTTCGTCTTCCTGTTCTCAATTAAGAACCAACACACTGAACAAGCACTTAGTAAAGCACGTCTTACACAGAACATAAAGGACGCTCAACTGAACAACAATGGAGGAAGATGGTCAACCCTTGCCTCTATGCAGGAGCAGAGTTTTGTTTATCCAGTGTTGCCAGATCGGTCGTTATGAATTCATTCACCGAACTTTTTTGTCAGAGGTAGTATATATATATATATAAACTTTTTTACTGATGGTAGTTATGGGGTCCAGAGGTCATGATCGGCGTTGATCTGCAAAACTTTTTCAGAAATTACAACATAGGAGCGACCGCAGTAGGTAGTATTTCATACGAAATCTACCTAAAATTGAAATCCGATGGATAATGTTTCGAGTAATATTTTCAATTACTGTACTTAAAAATATACTAATGAGTTATTTTTTTAACGTTATTGGAAATTTTTTATGTAATTTTGTTTGCCAAGTACATGGTTAACCATCACATAAAGAGAAAAAATAAAAATTCTAATTCAATAAATATATTTTTGCATGTTTTCTAGAATGAATGAGGAACGTTTTTCTAATTAGAATTTTTAACCTATGGGGGCTACATAATTTTTTTTTATTTTCGTATTTTTTTTTAAATAAACCCCTCATAGAGTTGCAATTTATTAAGAGGTAAACATTATTACATAAGTAGTTAATATTTTGTTTTTCAAAATATTCTCAATATGCCCAGTAAGGAGACCTTCCTTACAAGAATTTTTGTGTCCTTCGTAGAATTTTTTTATTTTTTTGCGTTCATAGGCTTTAAACGTTCCTTTAACGGAATGACGAATAAAAAGAGTGATTTTCTTCCATATCTATTCCGAAATCATACCTTTCTATAGATTTCTAACTGTCGGCACTAATGCATCAAGAATATTTTAGATCGTTTTTTAACTTAACAGTTATTCTGTACATTTAATGAAAAAAAGCTCTTTCATTTTCTTTTACTGGCAAACACACAGGGAGCGCCGAAATACAGTTAAATGCTTCTATTCATGCATTTACAGATAACACATTAAAAATCACTTTTCTTATTTATTACAAATAATTTCAAATTCCATGGATAACAGAAAGGGTCTGTTTATTTTTTCTCTTAATTTTTTCTATATTTTTTTTTAATTTCATCAAAATTTTCTTTATTTTTCTATGACTTGAAATAACCGAACATAGAGATGGTAAGAAAGTTTCATTCATTTTAAAACAACATTAGCTTATCACATAAAAACAAACCTTGTTCTTTTTATCCTGGATTTTGTTCTATCGAGTGCAAGTAAGAATCGATTATCTGACAGAAAAAATGTCTTTTTTTTAAATTAAAACTCAAGGATTTAAACGTAAAAATGCTCTTTTTTTTTACATCGAACAACACGAATTTTTCGACATATTTTGAAAATAAATTTTTACGTAGAAAAATAAAATACCCAAGTCTAAGAATAGATTGAAGTTTTCCATAAATCAATTACATATTTAATTGCTTTAGTCAATTACTCCCTGATGATGGCATTTCTCGAAATGTCGCGTCTCAAAAACATAATTAAAATAACATGTTTGACAGCATTTTCTTAAACATTTTTTATATTTATAAAAAAAAATAAACAACTAACTGCGTTTAGTGGTATTTGAAATAGAACAGATGAAAGTTTCATGCGTATATGACTAAAAATTCTTTTGATGTACAATACCAACAGAAAAAAAAATCTTCACACTTAAGCCACAATCTAAATGTTCGAATGTGTTATTTTATTTCTTTCCAGATTAATAAGAAGAGATGGTTGAGAGTTTCTAACATGCGCTGATTATGTGGAATGGTGACATTTGCAGCTTAAAATGATTTAAAGCTCTTCTTTTATTGGTGCGAACTTGCACAAAAGAGTAATTTAGGAAAAGGTGAACAAATTATTGGGATACCACTAAAGTACCAGACGCAATGAAATCGAGAATTTAGAGGTTAACTTGAAACAGTGGAAAAATGAATTTTAGTTGGATTATTTGCCTTCCGTGGCTGTCTTTCAATGGGCACCTAGCCAGTATTTACGCAAGGTTTAGAGAAAACAACCGAAAACTCCGAACAATCAGACAGGCGGTGCATTTGATTTCAAACCCAGCATTTTCCGTCTACCAGTTTTGAGAGCAGAATCTCTCAGCCGTTGGCTGGGCCTTACTTGTTTTGTGGTTGTGTTAGATACTTTTTGTGATGTCTTGGAGAGTTACCACTGATTGGAAATATGTCTCATCCTTGTGTTGCTTTTGCCATTTAGTGGATTTTAAGATTTTTTTTGAGTAGTTTTCTTGTATTAAGCTATCATGTTTTGAAATTATCTTACGGTAGTTGTTATCACTTTTTGAATCCTTTTTTTACTATCTTGAGAGGTTATCGCTTTTCGGTGATGATATTAATGTCTCACTCATGAGTTGTTCTTTCTCTGAGTGATAAACTTGATGCACTATAGGATGATTGGCATTAAAATTACGTACATTTCATTCCCACAACACGATGTATAGTTTTGCGTTGCAGCAACAAACCAAATAATTAGATAATCATTAAGTTAACGTCCAACGTAAAGTAAAAACAGTTTAACCTTCCGTCTACCAGACAAAACACCCATTTATCTACGGCAACACCTAATTTTAATTCCAAACTTGCAAACTGCACCAGTAATATTTTAATATAATTTTGCTTTTACAATGAAAGCTTAAATTAAGGAATTCGTAATATCTAGACAAGTCCTTTATAAATTCCGGTGTCAATCGACAATTTCTCATTTTACCATTGACACCAGAAATATTGCTGTCGGGTCCAACGGACCCGTCTGGTAGACGGAAGGTTAAAACCGTGCTGCCATTAATTCGGCATAAGTTTTCGAGCAAAGACCACCGCTATGGGCCGATCAGATGATTTCGCCCTGCTTCCAGGCAGTAAAACCAGTAAAACCGGACCATAGACCCGTAGATAGGGCATTGACCAGTTGTTAAAAGAAAGAAAGATAATACTTTTGAAAATTTTCTAATTTTCACAGCATATTTAATTAAGCAAAATCTGTAATAATAATGGAAGATATTTGTGCGTGGCTGTTATTTGGTGGGACCGCTAAGCGTAGAAATACAAGAATTGGTAGTAAACTAATGTCCAAATTTATACACGAGAACCCGATTTTTAACGCTTTAAATAGATTTCTTTTTCATTTGAATTTTTTTTCGAGATTTTTAATGCATTTTTTTGTTCTCCGCAATAGTTTTTTGACATTCGTAAAGTAAACTGAATATTCTAGATCAATATACAAAGTTTTGTATTCGGCAATATTTAATTTTTTGTGAAATTTTTACACAATCTTTTGTGTTTTTTCTCGTTTTGTGGTGATTTTTTAACATGTAGATTCAATGTTTTAGCTTAGTAAAGAAAACATGGTTCACAACGTTTTTTTTTTTCAGTTTTTTTTTTAGATTTTTTTTTTGCTTTTTTTAGAAACGGAAAGATGTATGCGGATTATTTTGTTATTGCCTTGATTAAAATCAAAATCAAAAATATCAAAATCCGCTCCAGTAGTAATGTGAATGACAACTCTAGCAATTTGATTTTAATTAAGGGCGAAATTAAAAATCGTACTGATTCGAGATTCATTTTACTCGATAGAAGTCATTACTTGATCAAGAAAAGGTATACAATGGCAAAAACAACGGGACCCCAACTTTTAGGTAGATTTCGTATGAAATACTACCTATTGCGATCGCACCAATGTTGGAATTTCTGAAAAAGTTTTGCAGATCTACGCCGATCATGACCCCTAAACCCCAAAACTACCATCAGTAAAAAAGTTTATCTATCTATCTATCTATCTATATATATATATAGGGGAGAGTGGGGATACTTGAGCATAGGGGATACTTGAGCCACCCCTATTATCTTTACAGTTGATCAATTTTTCTTTCTAAAACTGGCAACATGGTAACATATTTATAGTTCTGAACATGTAAAAAAAGAAATCACATACCTTGGTACCATTTTGAAAGTATGGTGATTAACCCTTTGAGCTCTGCTGGTAGAATTTTCTACCACATAATTTTAATTCTGAAATGTCACAACGACACCAGAAAATTCGACCACATTTATTTGAAAAAGGTTTAATGCATTTTTTCGCGTATATTGTAAATCGGGTTTTTTCTTTGCAAAATACTGGTGCGAATATGACATCTGGCTCAAGTATCCCCTCCATGGGGATACTTGAGCCACGATGTAAAAGAAAAAGTAAACATTTTTTAGACATAGAAAAATAGTTCAAAATGAATTGAAAGCGGTTTTCAATTGAAGAAAAAATATCAAATTTTCATTTTCAATATTTTATTTTGTTCTAAGAAATTATAAAAAATTAAAAAAAATTTAAATTTAAAAAATGGCTCAAGTATCCCCATCTTCCCCTATATATATATATATCGCTTTCTTATGGGCACGATAACTTCTTTAGTTTTGTTCTAATCTCTTCCAAACTGATACATAAAATCAAGGGGTATAAAATCTCGGCTAAATTCGTTAATGGGCAAAATCGGTCCAAGGGGGTGAAAATAGGGAGGGTTTTTGTGAAAATCGAAAAAACGCCATAACTTCTTAAATAAAATAGATATCGAATCGGTTTAAAGTTTATATTACTTCTCAAAAATGGGCCAAAAGATTATGCGTGACAGATTTTTAATAAATTTAGAAATGGGCTCAAGGGTCTAAAAAACAGGGTTTTGGGAGAAAAAAAAATCATAACTTCGTCAATTCTCACGATATTAAGTCCAACTAAATTTTTTATAAATGTTCTCAAAATTATCTAAAACTTTCGTATTTACAAGTTTTTGATAGAACCAACATTTACCGATGAAAAAAATTAAAAACGAAAAGAAAAAGGGGGATGGAATAAGAAAAAAATCCATAACTCCGTCAATTTTTAAGCTATCAAATCTAATTAAATTTATTTTACATCTTCTTAATAATACCTACAACTTTTATATTGACAAGTTTTTCATAGGACCAATTCGTATAGCAAAAATAAATTAAACAAAATAGGAGTTGGAGAAAAAACCTCAAATCCAAACTGCTTATATTCTGACTCATTTTTAAATTCATTTTTGATTTTAAACGCATCCAAATAGTGGATCCTCTTATTTAGACATTATAAAATGTGTCGCATTGGTCAGTGTTTTGATAAAGACATAATATATTTCAAAAAAGGCTACCAAAAAGTGTATTTTGAACAGAATTTCCCAAATAACAAATTGCGTTTTTTCTGACTTTTAAATCCATTCTCGCTCTCAAACGCATCCAATTTACTGATGCTCTTATTTATGAACTATATAATGTGACGCATTGGCCAGTTTTTTGATAAAGATAGAATATATTTTTTAAAATGCCGTCAAAGTGGGCATTTCGCACAAAATTTTCCGAAGCAATTATGATTAAAAAATGAAGGATTTATTCAAATAACAAATCGGTTATTTTATAACTCATTTTTAAACTCAATTTTGCTTTCAAACGCATTCAGTTGACAGTTTTTTGTTATGTAGGAACTATATAATGTGCTGTTTTGGTTGATTTTTTAATAAATTCAGAATATATTTCAAAATATGTTGTTAAAATGGGCATTTGAGTTGAATTTTACTTAAGATGATTCTGATAAAACCAATTCTTGTAGAAAAATAAAATTAAGAATTTTTCATAAGCGGCCAAATGAAGTTATTAAACGGGTTTATCTCTAATCATACTTTATTTTTTGTTGTTGAAATAAGCACTCTTTTAAATCTACCTCCGCCTATAGGCCAAGCCGACAGGGTTTTTTTTTTTTTAATAACAGGCTTTTTTTTTGAAAACTGACAAGCAAAATGAGCAAAACTCTTCTAAGTTAAACGTATTGATAAAATGCAGGATGTATTATCGTTGTGGTTTGCATTTTGTATATTCATGCTATTAATAAATATAATCATGTCGAGAGTTACCCAGTCATCGTCTTCATAAGTAAACGTGTACTATTTTATTTTTCGTAAAAATATTCGCAGATTTTTTTTGGTCTTACTATGACTAATAAATTCTGTTTTCCGCTGTCATTTGTATAAAAAATATCGCTTCTTTTTGTTTTTACTTTTGAAACGCATCGCCTTTAGTATTCAATATTTTATTCTGTACATTTTCTAAAAAATAAAGTGTAGCCTCAATTACGTTAAAGTTATAGATTCTTTGTAAGAACAGGAAATCTCTCGGATAACGCATTAATTTACATCAGAACTTGGACCACATACAGATTTCATCAGAAATATAGTTTTTCTATTTCAATTTACCGCGCAAAGTACCATTGGAAATAATACCTTAAATTCATGAAAAATAGAAATTCTTTAGCATTCTTTGTCATTGCCTATATTTTAAAAAACAAATCGAAGATACGAATTTAATATTTCCAGCTGAGCGAAAAATTGCCCAGGCCGGGGATCGAACCCGGATACTTAGCTTACAAGGCCAATGCTTTACCTGTTAAGCTATCTGGGCGATAGCCGGCTGGGATTTTTCGCTCAGATAACCTTATTGGTCGTAACATCTGGTCTGTCATTTGAAACAGCTCGCAGAATAAACCGCAGGTAATGGAACTCCATATAACGATGGATACATAGATATACTATTATTTTTACACAATCAAACTGATTGGTAAAGTTATCATACGAATTTAATATTTCCAGCTGAGCGAAAAATTGCCCAGGCCGGGAATCGAACCCGGATACTTGGCTTACAAGGCCAATGCTTTACCTGTTAAGCTATCTGGACGATAGCCGGCTGGGATTTTTCGCTCAGATAACCTTATTGGTCGTAACATCTGGTCTGTCATTTGAAACAGCTCGCAGAATAAACCGCAGGTAATGGAACTCCATATAACGATGGATACGTAGATATACTATTATTTTTAACACAATCAAACTGATTGGTAATGTTATCATACGAATTTAATATTTCCATCTGAGCGAAAATATTTCCAGCTGAGCCGGCTATCGCCCAGATAGCTTAACAGGTAAAGCATTGGCCTTGTAAGCCAAGTATCCGGGTTCGATCCCCGGCCTGGGCAATTTTTCGCTCAGCTGGAAATATTAAATTTGTATGATTACTTTACCAATCAGTTTGATTGTGTTAAAAATAATAGTATATCTACGTATCCATCGTTATATGGAGTTCCATTACCTGCGGTTTATTCTGCGAGCTGTTTCAAATGACAGACCAGATGTTACGACCAATAAGGTTATCTGAGCGAAAAATCCCAGCCGGCTATCGCCCAGATAGCTTAACACGTAAAGCATTGGCCTTGTAAGCCAAGTATCCGGGTTCGATTCCCGGCCTGGGCAATTTTTCGCTCAGCTGGAAATATTAAATTCGTATGATAACTTTACCAATCAGTTTGATTGTGTTAAAAATAATAGTAAATCGAAGATAGTTATTTTTGATTCAAAATTATCAATGTTAAAAAAAAATATGTTAGTTTTACTATAAGATTTTTTTAATTTCATATGTAAAATTTCATGAAGCAACTGGACCATGGTTTTACAATATGAATCTGGAGATTCTGGAATTTCATTTTCAAAAAACTAATATTCGGTTGAATCAAAGTGTGAACCTTTGTAAATATGTTCAGTTAGGTTTACTCTATCAGACAGAAATTTTGAAAACTACATTTTAATGTCTAAAAAAAGATATATATTTTTTTTCTTTCATCATCTTTCATATCATCTTTCTTTCATTATGGGTCCGGTTGCCCCATTTTTATGGGGCAAGGGAGGGTCTAGGTAGGTCAGCGTTCCACATGCGTTTGTATTTTTTAATATAGGGTATGAAATCCTATTTGAAAAACTGTAAAATACTTTTAAAAAATTAAACCAGGCAGATGAAATAAATTATGTTTTTTTACTAAAAAGTGTTGTATAGGAACCTTTTGCTTTTCCTAAGTCTCAAAACGAGCACCAAATGTGAAATTATTACCTTTATTTATGAAAAAACATAAGAATGATGTACATACCTAAGAACCTGAATGTATGTACTATGCATAAAATTTACATGTGTATTATAAGGGAAAAAAGGAAGAAGATAAATCTATGATAAAACAGGTGCGTAAGTACTTAATTTTCCCATTCTATTTTTTGTTCTATGTAAGTTATGTAAGTTTTATAAATATGCGGAGAATGTAACTATATTTTAATAGTGAACAGAACTAGTTTTTATTGGTTTCGAAATTTATAATGATGTCACTTTGTCTTATGTTCGCCTCTTCATATGTATCATATAATATCGAAGTTCGGCAATCTCATTTAAAATTTTTGATGTGATACCCGTAAACAGGTTTTAAAAATTTTTACTATGTAATTTTAATAAGGCACTATATAACTTTATTTATAAGATGAAAAGAGCAACATTGGAGAAAAAAAAATATTTCCGTATTAAGAGAAACTCCAAAATATTATATATAACTGTTGAGATAACTGGATCCCAAATGGTTAGATACCCCTGATATATGTCCCAGTTACCCACTTTTCTTGAAACCTTTATAGAGTATCTAAGACACCGGCCATACATTTCAAGCATGAAGTATATATATATATATAGATACCTAATAATATTTATTTATTTCGTACTTTAATCTTTTATTTAGTACATTTCTCTAATCTTTACAAGAATGTGTGTTTAATAAAAGCACTTACCATATTTTGTCAAAAGCCGAGAAGCTCAACCTCAGTGACGTTGTTAGAAAAAAAACCCTTTAATTTTTAAAAAACTATCACGCCAAAATCAGAGTTATGGTTCAGTTGATACACGTTATTGTAAGAAACAAAAAAAAGGGGGGGATTGCAATGTTGGCATAAACTAAAGCTTCAAAGCCATCAACGGTTTTTTATAAAATAATCTTTGGCCCAGTTACCTCTTTGGTCCAGTTACCCCAGCACACCTTAGTTCAATAACTATCGAGTTTCGAAAATTGAATCATAAAAAATGACACCTTAAACTGGAAGGTCGTATTTTAAAACAAGAATAAGAAAAGGGACGGCAAATTATATTTAAAAAACAATTACAAATATATTTCCTATATAACATTTTCTAAAATTTTGAATCTATCACCTAAGAGTAAAGGTCAACATGTTTCCCTGTTAAGAATGTCCTCAAGTAGATTATAGAAACTCTAACATGTACTCGCTTAAAACTTCAGCCGCAAAATAACTCAAGTTGAGGCGAAATCCACTCATCTCACGATTGAAAAGTCTGCTTCTTGTAAAAGAGTTGAAACAACTCGAGTGAATGAGTTGTTTTTAAAAAATTTAAATCAAGATGAGTAATTTAAATAAGCAATTTAAATCAAGATAAGTAAAACATTTAAAAAACAACTTATTCATTATCAAATACATTACAAATCTTTTCTGAGAAACCGAATCCACTCTTGCGTTTTAAGAGTGTACTAGCTTTCTTGAAGCTATGTAATCGGGTATTGGTCTACCATTGTCTATCTAAGCTAAGATGCCTTGCAGGAAATATCTTTCTTGTATACATATTTACAGCTACTTTATTCAAAAGATCATTTTCGTGTTGCATCTGCTCATGCAATTTCATTCGAGTCAGAATTTTTTATTCGAACCTTTTTCCAGAAAAGTCAATCTTTGTGTAAACAAGTGATTCTGTAATAATGCACAGGTGTGGTACTTTTAAACAAATGCCGCCATTAATTTCTCTCTTGCAAGTAAATAACGTACCGCAACCGCATCAAAGCTATTGGCAGCATTTAAATTTCTTCTGACTTCCTCAAATACTAACCCATGGCTAATTATCGTCTATTATTGTTTTCATCTAAATTTAATATTTCCCATATATTTGAATTCAAAGTCATCAGATGGCAAGACATGTGTCTTAGTCAACGTCTATGTCTTGCCTAAAACTTCATGAATGAAAAATGCAAAATCATTGACTTTTGACCTGCTCTTTATAATGAAAAATGAAAATTTGATTCTTTAGTGTTCGGAGAGTTACTCCCAAGATATCCGTATGTCATTTGTTTCTTCATTAAATTCAAATATTTTAGCTACAAGTTAACCTTTTTAAACTTCTGGACTCTATGTTTTAGTTCAGTATAATGAATGCATTTTCCGTCAGCTGATTTATCCAAAGTCCAAGAAAAACTTAGAAGACTTTATGTCACTTTTTATGCACCGTTCAGTCCTTCTTGGTGCATAAATAAGTATAGAAAAGAATTTAGAATAGAGTTTTACAAACTGCGTCTATGCAATAAAAAAATTTACAAATAATCGTGATTCTAGAATATTGCATACGTTTTACTATGCACAGTTTTCTCAATATAATGAAAACAAAATATTTTTCGTTTAAATTATACCTGTATTTTTAGAGAAAAAACTTTACGGAAGCGATACTACTAGGGTATGGCAGTCGTAGGGTAAAATATTATAAACTATATTAAAATTCAAAATGCAAACAGGTTTGATAATAACGATGTTAAAACTTCTTTAACACATATATCTTCATTTATTTTTTTTAAACTTTACTTCAAAAGTAAAACTTTGATTATCTAAAAATACTTTCCGCAGTTTACATGAAAAAAATAATTTAATGTAGTACTGATGTGTACAAATTTATTTGTTTCGCTATAAAAAGAATTAAAGCAATATGTAAGCAGCCCTAATATGACAAAAATGTATGCCCGCGAGGGAGACAGGAAAAATAATAAAATATTTTAATTGAATTTTAATACGATTTCACGAAATGGGATTTCGATTTCTGTACAATTTAAAAAAGTTTGCATGCATTGAAAATTTCTTTGTAATTTATTATAAAGCATCATATGGAATATTTTAGATATAAATGTATATTTAATATAATTTCTGTTCTCCAATGAATTTAAAATGTAAATTGTTATTTTAATTTATAAAATTCTGATGTTTTCTTTATGCCAACCACATTATAAATAGTTAGGTATTATCTTTAATACTAATATCTTAACAACCGTATAAAATATTTAATTGCTATTCTAATATTATTCCAATAGAATCTTCCTCATTATGTTACGCACTATAAATACAATTTTAATATCATTAATAAAATAACCTTTCTATAAAAAAATTATTAAATAAAAATATCTATCTACCTCTCTCTCCCTCTCCCCATATACATACATATGGGGACAGTGAGAGAACAATTTATAAATACATATGTATATATATATATATATATATATATACGAGGGTAATTCGGAAAGTAATCTCCGTTTATGAATTAAAAAGAATCTAATGAAAGGAAACATGTTTTATTACTCACGTATGAAAGATACGTTCTTCAGCTACTTCTCAACATAATTGCCATATTAACTAAAACAATTATCATAAGCTTAAATCAGCTTTGAAATTCCATCGTCACAGACTCCTTCCGCCGACCTATTCAACTGCGATTATTTTTAAATTCAACTCGCACCACTCTTTCAATCAGAATTTTAACATATTCTTTTATTCATACTGACAAATTCCGAATTGCTCTCGTAATATTTTACTTGACCCGCTATTTTTTAAAACATATTTGGTAGTGCATTTAACTGAAAATTATATAGAAAATTATTTTAAAATTCTTTGGATTGAAAGAGTGGTGCAAATTGAATTTTAAAATAATCGCAGTTGAATAGGCCAGCGGCAGAAGTCTGTGACGATGGAAATTCAAAGCTGATTTACTGTTGTGATAATTGTTTTAATTAATACGGCAATTATGTTGAGAAGTAGCTAAAGAACGTGTCTTTCATACGTAAGTAATAAAACATGTTTCCTTTCATTTAGTTTTTTTTAATTCATAAACGGAGCGAATTACCCTCGTATATATATAACTCCTATAAAGCACTTTTTTACATCAACGATTCAGTTTTTTCAGGTTCTAGTAGCATGACATCAATTTTTCATACAATAGTATATAAATACTGTTCCATGTAGGCAAACATACCTCGGCACTTATAATTAAAATCTCAGTGTCCAGAAACTGAAGCGAAGTGAATTGCTTTTTCTGTTTTTTTTTTTCCCTAAAGTTGTGTTTTAGATGTGTGCAGACGATAATGCGGCTGTAAGCTGCTAGTGAGTTATTCTTTTCAATAAAGTGATTTTAATGTAACCAGCGCCTGTGCAATAATGGTGATGTAATGTGTGAATTTAATACAACAAATACCATGATGGAAAATTTAACATTTGCATATTTCAGCTTATATAAACACTCTACAAGTGTGTCTCTAGTAATTGAAAAGTCACTAACCAACCTAGGCCAATGACATCCTAACCTTTAACTACATTAGAATTAACGATTGATTCAATTGCATTCCATCGAATGTTCTGGAAATTATTTCCCACTTTTCTCTTCGAACGCGAGAAAAAGCAAATCGAATTAAAAAGATTTTGAAATGTTTGCCCAAAGCGAGCGATTTGCTTTCAAGATCAAGTAATAATCGAATCATAGCTGGAACGCAGTCACTAAACTTAAGTGTCAAACTAAATCAAAGATTGATTTTTACGATTCAGTCATGACCTTTAAGCTGCTAAGCATATTTGTGTTATCCTAGGAACTGTGCTTGCTTTTATCTTTTTTTCTCTAATCAAAAATGAAATATTATAAAAGAGTAGTGAGCACAAAAAAGAGCACTTTCTGAACATTAAATGTCAGAGTCGGAAGAAATAGGATTAGCTCTTTTTTTGCTCCTCTTATTCTGAAGTTTTCTCTATTGTTTTAAAGTGCATTTTTGCGTAAAAGATGTAAGAGCAGTAATTTAAATGTTAAAGTAGTCTTTATAAGATTTACAAAATAAAGAATTAATAATAATTTTCGATAAAGAACATGAGTAAATGTTTTCAGTTATTTATTTATCAATGAAATCGATATAAATTCAAAGAATATTACATTTATTTAAACAGACAATTAATTCATATTGTAAAATTAATCGTAAAAAGAAAAATCATCGATCATAAACTAATATTTTTTCCACTATCTAGGATTATTTGCATGTAAATTGAGATGCAATATTTTATAATCCCTTCTGAAGAAAAATGCATTACTGAAAGGAAACATTTTTACATTGTAAAGAGTATTACCTTCCATATATTAGGAAAAAAAAGCAAGTGCGATTTCAAAAAGTTAATTTATTTAAGACTCATTTACAAATTGTGAGTAGAAGATATCTTATAAAATACAATGTAGATACTTCTGTTTAAATTTTTTTTATCAGGCGACATAAAGGTGATGTGGAAATCGAATTTCAAAATCACAATTAGCTTCAGATAATGATTAAATATTCTGAGAACACTATGCATTTTGTGTTTAAAAACATTTTCACTAAGTCGGAATCTGCTTACCCGACCCCCTCCTTTAATTTTTTCGATGAATATAGCGATATTCGTTATTTATGGTAGTTGAATAATTATCGTACCTAGGGTATATAAAATATTGTATTGTGATGGTTGATGTGGAATATCAAAGCCTTAAAGTTTTAGATGCCTATATGCTCAATTTCAGAACCGTATCTGCTATATTAACATAGTTTTGGAGGGATGAGTGAAAAAAGTAGGGTAGTGGTGAAAGGCTATTTTGGAGCCTATCGGGCTAAATTTGTGACCATCAATGAAACCTGGTTATTGTCGTTTGGACTCGGGATTATGGTGATGTAGCCACGTCTAACTTACTGTCAAACATCGAACACCATGAGCTCCAAACCAGCTTTTTAACCTCACCCCCAATCCCCCCTCTAAAAATATGTTAATACAGCAGCTACGGTTCTTAAATTGAGCATATAGTCATTAAATACATTAGGTTTTGATATTCCACATCAGACATCGCAATACAAATATTTTATATACACTAAGGACAATAATTGTTGAACTGTCCACGTAGTTATCCTTTGTTAAAATAATTAGATTCTTTGTAAAGTAACTAGAATCTTTGTATAAATTCATTTAAATAAATAAAACGTTTTGGTCACACAAATCTTTTTGTTACATTTAGCATTTCAAAATTTTAAGCTTGTCTGACAGTATATTATGACGATAAGCAATATATATCGCCATTTTTAATATAAATATATGGATAACAGAAAATACCTTTTTAGTTGTATCGATATTACAATGAAAAGTATCTTATTACGTTCACATTAACGAATAATTGATTACTGGCAAATAAATGAAAACGTTTGTGGAAATACTGTAAAAAAAAAGATTACAAACAAGGCATGCTTATCATTAAACTTATTTCATTATAGAAATTGAAAATATGAAAAACAATTATTTGTCATTATAAGGTACAGGTTATACAGAAATCTAATTTATTCTGCCTGTTTTTACTATTATAAATTCTTGTAAATATGACGGTCGCATAATTCCAACACTGATTGGCCTGAAAAAGGTGCCTGGATTTAAAATTTTATAAATTTTATAAATCATTAAATATAAAAAGATAAAGATGAACTAATTGACAGGGCTATAAAAAAACGTAGAAATTTTTCGTACATTATTATTTGGAAATAGCACAAATTAGTTAGTAAAAATAGCTTCAACAATTTAAAATACAAATATTTTTCTTCATGTTTCATAAGCTAAACTATGTGAAGAAAAGTTATTAATTTTTGCAGCAATTGAGCAAATCTGAACACTTTATTAAACTATTTTATGCTTCTTTACTTTATCTTACATTATAGCTTTGCATTTCCTTAAAAGCATGTCACTTACTACTTCAACTTTATAGCTAATACGTTTATTCCTTTTTGAATTTTGAAATATTGAGGCATTTTACATCACATGTAAATATTTAAAGTAAAAACATTAATTTCAATTCTTTTAAAAGAGATATATCAGATTTTCAAGTGTACAAAGCTTCTTTTCCACTTATAAACATAGAACTAATAAGAAAGAGGAACTGACATATCCTTGAAACAGTGAGGCTTCAACTGTAACCGTTTTCGTTGGGTTTTATTATCAATGCGGCAAATCTCCACCAGTAATTTTAAATAGAAAATTTATCTTTATTTAAACGCCTCATTAATGGAAAATTTCATTAAATTAATGACAAAAACCGATATTTATTTTTACAGATGGTAGTTTATTTCGGTGGTAGCAGTTCCTCCACATTGTGACAACCAAGACAACCTCCTGCAAACATAAAAGTATTTAGTTAAAAATTTACATTCCAATATATAATGTTATGTACTATGTAAACAAAATCTGACGTTTTCGTATGTTACGCAGATATATGTGTACTCCAGTGAAATTTACACGTTAAGCTGTGTATTTCAACGTTATATGATAACCTTTTGCACATTTAAGCAGCTTAATGTGTTATCATCGAAACACATAGAACAAAATTTAAATTGAAATGGACATTTAAGAGCCCAGACTATTGACAGGAAAAGACCCGGATGATAATGTAAAGTCTATAGGGGCGTTCTTTTCAACTATCTCGCTCAAATTTTAATATTTTGATGTGATTGTTTTGCATAGGATAGCTGTGGACGATTCACAACCACGCTAGTTTTTTCTTTTTAGATTTTAATTTAAGATTTTTTTTAAATATATACTTTAAATTTTAGAACCGGTTTGAACCGGTTAAAAAGGTACCTGGATTTAGAATTTTATAAATCATTAAATATAAAAAGATAAAGATGAACTAATTGACAGGGCTATAAAAAAACGCAGAAATTTTTCGTACATTATTATTTGGAAATTGCACAAATTAGTAAAAATAGCTTCAACAATTTAAAATACAAATATTTTTCTTCACGTTTCATAAGCTAGACTATGTGAAGAAAAGTTATTAATTTTTGCAGAAATTGAGCAAATCTGAACACTTTATTAAACTATTTTATGCTTCTTTACTTTATTTTACATTATAGCTTTGCATTTCCTTAAAAGCATGTCACTTACTACTTCAACTTTATAGCTAGTACGTTTATTCCTTTTTGAATTTTGAAATATTTGGGCATTTTACATCACATGTAAATATTTAAAGTAAAAACATTAATTTCAATTCTTTTAAAAGAGATATATCAGATTTTCGAGTGTACAAAACTTCTTTTCCACTTATAGACATAGAACTAATAAAAAAGAGGAACTGACATATCCTTGCAACAGTGAGACTTCAACTGTAACCGTTTTCGTAGGGTTTTATTATCAATGCGGCAAATTTTTACCAGTAAATTTAAGTAGAAAATTTATCTTTATTTAAACGCCTCATTAATGTAAAATTTCATTAAATTAATGACAAAAACTTATATTCATTTTTACAGATGGTAGTTTATTTCGGTGGTAGCAGTTCCTCCACATTGTGACAACCAAGAAAACCTCCTGCAAACATAAAAGTATTTAGTTAAAAATTTATATTCCAATATATAATGTTATGTACTATGTAAACAAAATTTAACGTTTTCGTATGTTACGCAGATATATGTGTACTCCAGTGAAATTTACACGTTAAGCTGTGTATTTCAACGTTATATGCTAACCTTTTATACATTTAAGCAGCTTAACGTGTTATCATCAAAACACACAGAACAAAATTTAAATTGAAATTGACATTTAAGAGCCCAGGCTATTGACAGGAAAAGACCCGGATGATAATGTAAAGTCTATGGGGGCGTTCTTTTTTAATATTTTGACGTGATTGTTTTGCATAGGATAGCTGTGACGATTCACAACCAGGCTAGTTTTTACTTTTTAGATTTTAATTTTTAAATATATAATTTAACTTTTAGAACTGGTTTGAACCGGTTATGAAACTTAAAATATCATAATATAAAAAGATCATAACGAAAATTTAAAAAGTGAAAACTAGCCCGGTTGTGGATAGTCCTCAGCTATTCTTTGCAAAAAAAAAAAAAAAAAAAAATCAAAATTTGACCGAGATATTAAAAAGAACGCCCCCATAGACTTTGCTTTATCATCCCGGTCTTTTACAGTCAGTAGTGTAGGCTCTTAAATTGATCGTCTCTGTATAATCGGCATAATTCTTTTAATGGATAATTGTATGCATTTATTTTTTAGAGCATAGAGACGGAAAATTGTACATTATTTCATTATAGGATATGCTTGAGAAAATGTAATTCTTTCACGATGAGGGTTGTATATACCTGACCTATAGCGTGCATACAATCGCAGAAATTCTGCGATTAAATAAGCCTAATTCTATAAGGGTCATTCCACACGTAATGAGCAAATCTGGTGTGGCTGAATGTCACAGATTTTATTGAAAATCATTATATATGTAGATCACAATCATTTACGAGGAAAGGCAAAGTAATAGATTTCAGACTTGTTTTACTTCAGTACAAAAATTTACATTAAAGTTGATACGAAATCGAGGACATGTGTACATGCTTGAAATTTCAAGTATGAGTAATTAGCCTTAGGAATTTAAAGACTGCAATAAAAATTATTTAAACTTAAGAATGAACTATAAGTAACAGATTAGCGTAAATTAGTAATTGTGTTTTTATTTCGTAATTTAAAGATTAATAAAAAATAAAAAAAATTGTGGAAAAAATGAAATATTTCAGTTATTTGTTTTAAAATGAAGGACACTATTTCCAGATTCAAAATTATTTGCCATTATAGCTAATTGAATATATTTAATACATCTAAATTTTAATTCTTGCCTTTTTTTATTCCTTAATGAGAAAAAAAATAAACAGTGAAAACTGTTGATTAAAAATTCAACATTTTTATCATTTGTTTGGACATGAATAGAAGTTTTCAAAAGCTTTAAACTCTTTGATATTACGGATTAAAATGTATATTTTAAATATGCAAATTTTTATTCTTGCTTTCAGTTTATTTTTGCCTCAAGAATATTTTAAATTTGAGCAGAAGAAAAACGATTCTCTTCAATAAATAACTCTATTTTAATCTTAAAATCAATTAGCAAAAGTAGATGGCAGCACATATCTTTTTTCAGCAAGAAACTTGGTAAAAGCGCGTGATTTCAAATAAGATTGTTCTTAGAATGTCTCGAATATTAGTTTTTTGAACCCATTTTTGTTCTGTTAGGAATCAAAAAGGCAGCATCGAAACTTTTTTAGTGTGTCATGGACCTATTGATTTTTATATATATGCAACATTGTTGATGTCGGAGCTTTCTTCTAATTATTTTTTTCAGGTTATATAAGAGGAATAATTATGATTTTGTCATTTTTTTTAAAAGTTTTTAATTTTTTTTGAAGATGAAGGAAATAAATAACAACTTTGAAACTTCAGAATTCGATCTTCATATATAATACTACATCTTGCATAAATTTCAGAGATGCTTTTTAAATCCTTTGATTTTTATAAAGTTAAGTTTTTTTAAAAAATTTACAAAATTTCAATATTTACAACCAATTTATGATTAATCATGGTATAACCAGATTATTATTACTCAATAAATATAAAGATTGATTTCCCGAGATTTCAATATTATAAAAAAAACTTTTTTGTTTAATTATTTTTGTTAAATAGTTTTCAAAATACAGAACTTCAAACTAGCAACTTTCGACGATTATCCGCAAGCCATTCTATACCACAAGTTTTTTAAATGTCCAAAACAGATAAAATAATTTATTTTTCTTCAAAATATTGTGCAGAACTAAATTTGAATATGAAATGAACACGTATCTCAAATTTTATTAAAATCGGCTCCTATGCAGCCACGACGTTTTTTTTACATTTTTGCTCATTTTACATGGACTGACCCATAATTGAAAAATCTGGCATTAACCATTAAGAACAACATTTACTACACGAATTATGAGTTAAAATGTTTTCGCTTATTAAATCATACAATTTCTGCAATTGAATTTGGCAATGATTTATATTATGAAATACTGGTGTTAAAAGGTTAAATGTGCTTTTTGGAATCTCAATGCAAATGGGTCAATCCATTTCAAGTTGTCCAGCACTGGTCGCTCGACCATTTTAAAAAAATCTGAAATTTTTTGTGCAAGAACCCTAACATGGTGGAAGTTCAAAATGACTATTATTTTATTTTATTAATTGTTGTTTGGGCATGGCAGCCATCTTTGTTTCATCGTTTGCAGCGATTTTCTCTCATACTAGGGTATACAAAATTGTAAATATCTCGTCTTTTATTTTCCCAATTGAAATGGGGTTTGCAGCATTTTGTTTAGAATAAAATAGGCTACAGATATGGTGGTAGAATAATTTAAAAAAATAAATTTTTAATGGTAAAATTTTAGCACAAAAAGTAAGATTTTTTCTAAAATCTGTCCGTTTACAAGAGGAAATATTTCATGCAATGAAAACTGTCAATATGACACAATTTTTTTTACAAAGTGGTCAAAGGTATATGTACCCACACACTGAGTTCCAGATCTGAGAGTTGATTTCTCTTTGCGAAAAAAATTCCAAAATTTGTCAAGGATTCCAAAAATCGCACTTTTTAGGCTTTGATATCTCTGCTGGAGCACTAGATAAAAAGTATTTCTGAAATTCCAGCCTTTTAAACTATAGTATAAGAGTGTTATGTGCAAAAAATTTTAAGAAGGACATTTGACTACATGCTGAGATATGACTTGGACAATGTGTGAAAACAATACTGCCAAAATACTGTAAACTACTATGGTTTTATTCATACTTCCAAAACGTTATTGATGGTCCAAAGTTAAATGTTAATTAAATATACCTTTTTCAATTGCGTGTGTGTTATTTAAATAATTCAAAATGTATGCCACTTCACTATTTTTCGAGATGAATAAAACCTATTAGAAATCATACTGCAACAATTTGACTCAGAAGACATTGACTCAGAAGAATCATAATATCTCTCGTAAATAGTGTGAAAATATTTCTCAGCTCTTTGTTGAGCATATACAATATTTTAATTAATTAAACATTTTGTTATTAAACTGCTTTCAACAAACAATATTTTCTGTATAAATACTATAATAAAACAGATAAATCTCATTTCTCTTAACGTACTCGCATTTTTTAACATTTTCTGACCTCCGTACCTCAGCTTTTCCTCAAATCTCCTTACTGAATTTTTTTGTGCATAACACGACCATAAAATACTAACAGAGGCCAGAATTTCAGATTTGTACTTTGGACCACACCAGAGATATCAAAGTTTAAAAAGTGTAATTTTCGAAATTTTTGACAAATTTTAAATTTTTTTCGCAAAGATGAATCAATTTCCACGTCTGGAATTTGGTGTATCAGTAGAAGTACTTTTGACCTATTTGAATAACAAATCGGGTTATGTTGACAGACTTTCTTGCATAAAAAATTTCCTCTTGTAAATGGACAGATTTTGGAAAAAATAATCACACGATGAAACAAAGATAGTCAACATGCAAAAAAAAAAAAAGTAAAATCAGAATAATAATCATTTTGAATTTCCATCATATTAGAACTTCAGTACAAAAACTTTCAAATTTTTTTAAAAATGGTCAAGCAATCAAAAAATATTTTCCGCACCTTTTGAAATGGCCTGACCCAATATCATCTAGTAGGTTTTATTCATATGGACAAATAGAGCATTGGCTTAGCATATATTCCCGATAAATTAAATTACAAGAAAGCATTTGAAAACGATCTTTGTAATTAACATTTAACTTTGCACCATCAATCAATTATAATTTAACATTTTGGAAGTACAGAGCTGCCAAGTCTTCGGCTTTCTACACACCAGTATTATTATACAGAAAATGTTTTTATGTTAAATTGGAACAATTGGGCAATTTAAAAGAACACAATTTTCTTTAAGATAATAGTGGTGTGGAAAAAGCCGGAGACTTGGCAGCTCTGGAAGTATGACACGTAGTAGATTACAGTATTTTGGTAGTATTGTTTTCACACATTGTCCACGTCATATCTCAGCTTGCAGTCAAATCACTTTCTTGAAATTTTTTGTACATAACACTCTCATACAATGCTATCAAAGGCTGGAATTTCAGATTTTTATCTCGTGCCCCACCAGAGATATCAAAGCCTAAAAAGTGCGATTTTTTGAATCTTTGAGAAATTTTGGAATTTTTTTCGCAAAGAGAAATCAACTCTCAGATCTGGAACTCGGTGTGTGGCTACATGTACCTTTGACTACTTTGTAAAAAAAATTGTGTCATATTGACAGTTTTCCTTGCATGAAAAATTTCCTCTTGTAAACGGACAGATTTTGGAAAAAATCTTACTTTTTGTGCTAAAATTTCACCATTAAAAATTTATTTTTAAAAATTATTCTACCACCATATCTGTAGTCTGTTTTATTCTAAACAAAATGCTGCAAACCCAATTTCAATTGGGAAAATAAAAGACGAGATATTTACAATTTCGTATACCCTAGTATGTGAAAAAATCGCTGCAAACGATGAAACAAAGATGGCTGCCATGCGCAAACAACAATTAATAAAGATAAAATAATAGTCATTTTGAACTTCCACTATGTTAGGGTTCTTGCACAAAAAATTTCAGATTTTTTAAAAATGGTCGAGCAACCAAAAAAAATATTTTCTGGACCACTTAAAATGGATTGACACAAATGGTTAAAAGTAAACCATATACGGATTAGTGCAGTGTAAATATTCATAAATATATTTTTTATCTTTGATGTTTGTTTTCAGCTTTGCGTCGCATAAAACTTTAAAAAAAATCGATATTTAAGTGATTTTCTCAAGAAAAAAGAAATGTATTTATTAGCGCCCTGTCAAACTATATTTTTTGGATATTGTAAAAGAATTCTTGAACATAAATTTAAATTGCTAACCCCTCTTTAAAAACCTATTTGAGGGCTAATTTTTCGTACTAGATTTGAATTGTAACTCCTATTTATTTTTTAACTATAAAGTATGCAGTCCTAATATTAAATGAAATTAAAAAGTCCTTCCGGCAGTACCGGGAGGAAGAGGTAGCTTTCATACACCTTATTTATTTATTTATTTATTTATTTTAAATTAAATTATATTATTCAAATATACAAAGCTCAAATTACTGGAACCCGATTATGTAAGATTGGATACTAGGTTTTGTCAATCCTGAATATTAATGGAAATTTTTAGAAATTAGTCATATTTTATTCAATTTTGTTTTATTTTAAGCGATTTATAGGGTCCCCAAATTCCACGATATCATAAAGTGTATGCCATTTTAAAACAACATGATGGAAAAAAAACCAATGAGCTTGGTCGAAATGTCATCACATGTCATTCACATCGAAATCGATTAATATGTACGAGTGCTGCCGCGGGCAAATTCGGTTTTAGAAGAATGTCACCCACATTAGAAATTGAAACTACTATATCTCAAGCGTTTCTTAAGGTAAAGACAAAACAAAAAATACTCCGGAATTCATTATTAAGATATCTCAGGCGTTTCTTAAGGTAAAGACAAAACAAAAAATACTTCGGAATTCATTATTAAGATTAAACACTCTAAAAGGAACCTTTTTAATTTTTTTTTTTTTTTTTTTTTGTACATCATTATACATTTTTAAAAATTTTGACAAATTCAAATAGCCACCATTTTGAAGCAAGATGACGGATGAAGTTGGCCCGTGAACTCGGTCAAGACATTGGTATTTCCTACGTACACATGGAGTTACATTCAAATCAGTTTATAAAAATATGCGTATTATCGCGTCACAAATTTCAGACCGTTTCAAAATGTCAACCACACTGGACATTATAAGTACGTTAACTCAGCCATATTACAAGATATAGATGAAACAAAAAATGCTTTGGAATCTTTGTATTAAGGTCAAACACACAAAAGAAAAAAAATTTCAGTCTCTTACTTTTTTGCACCTAATTTTAAAATTTAAATTTAAAAAAATGTAATATTCCGCCATTTTGAAACAAATTAGCGGATGGAACTGGCCAACAAGCTTTGTCCAAACATCGGTATGGACCATGTGCGCACCAAGTTAAATCCAAATCGGTTAAAAAATACGCGTGTTATCACGTGACGAAAATCAGACCATTTCAAAATGTGACCAACACTAGAAATTAAAAGTGCTATAATTCAGCCATTTTTTAAGATACAGACAAAACAAAAAATTATCTAGAATCTTTGTATCAAGGTCAAATGCGTAAAAGAAAAATCTTTTCCAATTTCTCAATTTTTTGTACATAATTTTAAATTTTAAATGTTAAAAAAATTAAATGGCCGCCACTTTGAAGCATGAATGCGGATGGAACTGGCTAACGAACTCGGTCCAGGCCTTATAATGTACTATGTACATACCAAGTTTCATCCAAATCGATTAATAAATAAGCGTGTTATCACATGGCAAAAATTAGATCGTTTCAAAATGTCAGCCATACTAGAAATTGAAAGTGCTATATCTCAGTCATTTTTTAAGATATAGACGAAATAAAAAATGTCTGGAATTGTTGTTTTAAGTTCTAAAAGATAAAAGAAAAATATTATTCAACTTTTAATTTTTTCGAACTTATTTTTAAATTTTAAAGAAAAAAAATTAAATGGCCGCCATATTGAAACAAGATGGCGGATGATGTTTGCCAACGAACTCGGTCGAGACATTTGTATATACTATGAACATACCAAGTTGTTTCATTCAAATCGGTTCAAAAATAGGATAGTTAGAACATGACAAATATATATGTCAACATTTGAGCTGATGGTGGTTTTGGGGTCTGGGGGGTCATGATTGGTGAAAATATACCAAAATTTTCCGGAAGTGCTTTCCTCCGGACAGCTGCAATAGGTAGCTTTTTACTTTTAGGTAGCTTTCATTACAAAAAGTAAGAAGCTACCTATTGCAGCCGTCCGGAGGAAAGCACTTCCAGAAAATTTTGGTATATTTTCACCGATCATGACCCCCATATCCCAAAACCACCCTCCGTTCAAATGTTGACATATATATATATATATATAGGGTGATTCTAATTTTTTTTTACAATAAAAGAGGGGTGATAGTACACATCAAGACAAACAATATTAAATAGGAGACCAGGGGTCCCAAACGTTTTCCAAAGGAGATAGCCGCCATTAAAGTTTAAGGTCCAAAATTTCAAATAAACATAAAAAACGGAAAAATCGGTCGATTGATTTGCGGTTTTCACTAAAATTATTCTTTATGTCGGCATATTCTTTAAATTAAATTATTAAGATAAATTTTAAAAAATGCCGATAGAGGGCGCTTTAGGCTTTGGAGCAACGAACAACTATTTTTTGCCGGTATTTTTTACATTTGATTAAATGTTTTCGTAAGCTTAGACTCAAACTTAAATTTTGAGCTCGAAATCTGAATAGTGGGGAGTGCTTAAGTAGCACAAACTGAGCTGTGTTCAGAGGGTTCAAATTTCAAATGATTATAAAAAACGGAAAAATTGGTCCATTGATTTGCGGATTTCACTAAAACTATTCTTTATGTAGGTATTTTCGTGAAAATAAATTATAAAGATAAATTTCAAAAAATGCCGATAGAGGGTGCTTTAGACTTTAGAGTAACGAACAACTATTTTTTGGCGATTTTTTTTTTTCATCTTATTAAATGCTTTCGTAAGCTTAGACTTAAACTTAAATTTTGAGCTCAAAATCTGAATAGTTGGGAGTGGTTAAATAGACAAACTGAACTGTGTTCAGAGGGTTCAAATTTCAAATGATTATAAGAAACACAAATATTGGTCGATTCGTTTGCGGTTTTCGCTAAAACTAATTTTTAAATCAGCATTTTCTTGAAAAAAAAATTTTTAAGTTAAATTTCACAAAATGCCGATAGAGAGCGCATTAGGTTTTAGAGTAGCGTACAACTATTTTTAACCGTTATTTTTTTTAATCTCATTAAATGCTTTCTAATGCATAGACTTAAATTTTGGGTTCAAATGCTCAATCGTTGGGATTGTTTAAGTAGCGAAAAATTTAATTGTGTTCGAGGAGAGGGGAGGGTTTAATTTCAACTCCTAAACGCACTTCATTTTCCGCTTCTTAACACCTCTCAACGATTCAGAATTTGAGCTCAAAATTTAAGTCTATGCATTTGAAAGCATTTAATGAGATTAAAAAAATAACGGTTAAAAATAGTTGTACGTTACTCCAAAGCCATTAGACGCCCTTTATCGGCATTTTGTGAAATTTATCTTTAAAATTTATCTTTAAAAGTTATCTTTATTTTCAAGAAAATGCTGATTTAAAAATTAGTTTTAGCGAAAACCACAAACGAATCGACCAATCTTTGTGTTTTTTATAATCATTTGAAATTTGAACCCTCTGAACACAGTTAAGTTTGTCTACTTAACCACTCCCAACTATTCAGATTTTGAGCTCAAAATTTAAGTCTAAGCTTACGAAAGTATTTCATAAGATGCAAAAAATAACGCCAAAAAAGAGTTGTCCGTTACTCCATAGTCTAAAGCGCCCTCTATCGGCATTTTTTGAAATTCATCTTTATAATTTATTTTCACGAAAATACCTACATAAAGAATAGTTTTAGTGAAAACCGCAAATCAATCGACCAGTTTTTCCGTTTATTATTGTCTCGAAGTTTGTGTTTTGAGTGAACAATGATTTGAAGTCTATAGCTACAATGGCTGTTACCTCGAATGATCCAGGATGCACAGAAACAAATACAGAACACTTTATTATTACAGGAAATACAGTACATACATTATTAATACACATCACAGGGACAGCACAGACACCCATGCCGCTAGCTGGACTTTTTTTATAGTCATTTGAAATTTGAACCCTCTGAACACAGCTCAGTTGGTGATACTTAAGCACTCCCCACTATTCAGATTTTGATCTCAAAATTTAAGTTTGAGTCTAAGCTTATGAAAACATTTAATGAGATGTAAAAAATACCGGCAAAAAATAGTTGTTCGTTGCTCCAAAGTCTCAAGCGCCCTCTATCGGCATTTTTTTATCTTTATAATTTAATTTCAAGAGAATGCTGACATAAAGAATAATTTTAGTGAATATTTTTCCGTTTTTTATGTTTATTTGAAATTTTGGTCCCTAAACTTTAATGGCGGCTATATCCTTTGGAAAACGTTTGGGACCCCTGGTCTCCTATTTAATATTGTTTGTCTTGATGTGTACTATCACCCCTCTTTTATTGTAAAAAAAAAATTTGGAATCACCCTGTATATACACTATATTGCCTTTGATTATTGGACACTTGCGATTTTAGACATTTTACTAAATATCTAGAAAAATACATGAGGAATCATCTCGAAACTCTTAGTGCATAAATATAATAATATACGTCATACATTTCCGTGAAGATTTTTTACCGAAACTTCATTGGGGACTGTCAACAATATAAAAAAGAATGAATATCTTTTGAATAACCCTGTCAAACCTAATGTAGCAAAAGCGCTCAAACTCTAGATTATGATTGAATGCCTTATTGTAATTCACTGTGTTCATTTTTATGCAAATAGCATGCATACTCGCAGAGTAATTAAGGTTTTTATAAAAATGGTCCCAAATTTTTCCAAGTTTTTCCCTTATAATTTTCAGAGTTCTTAATATAAAATAATATTTTTTTCAGAAAATATGACAACAAACATTGCCCACAGTACCCTGTAATCAGAATTTAAAAATAATATAAATTGTATGAAAAATGAGTAGGTTTACTAAATAATTTTTTACTGCGCATGCGTCAAAGATATCAAAATTTCATTTGCATATTATATTAGCTAAGTCTATAGAGCAACTTTTATAAAAGCCTCAAAATCATAGCTTGAAAATTCTGAAAGTAATCGTCTATAGAAAAAGGACAAAATCTGTTGTTTCCAAAATGAAACAAAAAAAATGAGGGATTTTATTTAAATGTAGTAGTACATCCTGTATTGTGAATTCTATATTGACACTAATCAATGAATATATGGATACAACCCCTCTTGTTTTTGCTTCATTTTGAGAATAACGGATTTTCAACTTATTAAATTGACGATTATTTTCAGAATTTTCAAGTTATGATTTTGCGACTTTCAGAAAAGTTGCTCTATACATTTAGCTAACATAATATGCAAATGAAATTTTGATATCATTGACGCATGTGCAGTAAAAAATTATTTGGTAAACCAACTCATTTTGTATACAATTTTCATTATTTTTTAATTCTGATTACAGAGTATTGTGTGCAATGTTGTTTGTCACATTTTCTGAAAAAAATATTATTTTATATTTAGAACTCTGAAAATTATAAGGAAAAAACTTGGAAAAATTTCGGACCATTTTTACAAAAACCTTAATTACTCTGCGAGTATGCATGCTATTTGCATAAAAATAAACACAGTGTATTACAATAAGGCATTCGATCATAATCTAGAGTTTGAGCTCTTTTGCTACATTAGTTTTCACAGGGTTATTCAAAAGATATTCATTCTTTTTTAATTTGTTGACGGTCCCCTATGGAGTTTCGGAAAAAAATCTTCACGGAGATGTATGACTTATACTATTATATTTATACACTAAGAGTTTCGAGATGATTCCTCTTGTATTTTTATAGATATTTAACAAAATGTCTAAAATCGCAAGTGTCCAATAATCAATGGCAATATAGTGTATAACCACATATATACAAGGTGTTTCTAAATTCATGGTTCAAACTTTAAGGGGTGATAGTACACATCAAGACAAACAATATTTAAATACGAAACCAAAGGTCCCAAAGTCTTCCGAAGGAGATAGGCG
Source organism: Maratus speculifer (assembly GCA_964019185.1). Classification (NCBI taxonomy): domain Eukaryota; kingdom Metazoa; phylum Arthropoda; class Arachnida; order Araneae; family Salticidae; genus Maratus; species Maratus speculifer. The sequence continues at coordinate 185,506,416 of OZ025299.1, forward strand.
CCATTATTGATTAGGGTCCAAAAATTCAAATGATTATGAAAAACAGAAAAATTGGTCGATTCGTTTAAGGTTTTCACTAAAAATATTCTTTATGTCAGTATTGTCTTGAAAATAAATTATAAAGATAAATTTCAAAAAATGACGATAGAGGGCGCTTTAGATTTTGGAGTAACGTACAACTATATTTTACCGTTATTTTTCGCATCTTATAAAATTTTCTTAGAAGCTTAGATATAAACTTAAATTTTGAGATAAAAATCTGAATCGTTGGGTGTCGTTAAGTACAGCAAACTGAACTGTGTTCAATGGGGGTGGAGAGGTTCAAATTTCAAATTATTTTAAAAAACGGAAAAATTGGTCGATTCGTCTGCCGTTTTCGCTAAAACTATTCTTTATGTCAATATTTCCTTGAAAATAAATTTTAAAGATTAATTTCAAAAAATACCGATAGAGGGCGCCTTAAACTTTAGAGTAACCAACAGCTATTTTTAAGCGTTATTTTTTGTATCTAATTAAATGCTTGCAAATGCTTAGATTTAAAATTTGAGCTCAAATTCTAAATCGATGGAGGGGTTAAGAAGCGGAAACTGAACAGTGTTCAGGAGTTAAAATGTTACCCTCCCCACCCCTCGAACACATTTCAAATTTCCGCACTTAATTACTCAAAACGATGCAGATTTTGAGCTCAAAATTTAAGTTTGAACTTTTACAAGCATTTAATTAGATACAAAAAATAACGGTTAAAAATAGTTGTTGGTTACTCCAAAGTTTAAGGCGCCCTCGATCGGTAATTTTTTAAAATTAATCTTTAAAGATTATTTTCAAGGAAATATTGACATAAAGAATAGTTTTAGCGAAAACGGCAAACGAATCGAACAATTTTTTCGTTTTTTACAATCATTTTTAATTTGAACCTCCCCACCCCCATTGAACACAGTTCAGTTTGCGCTACTTAACCACTCCCAACGATTCAGATTTTCATCTCGAAATTTAAGTTTATGTCTAAGCTTCTAAAAAAATTTTATGAGATGCGAAAAATAATGGTAAAATATAGTTGTACGTTACTCCAAAGTCTAAAGCGCCCTCTATCGGCATTTTTTGAAATTTATCTTTATAATTCATTTTCAATAAAATACCGACATAAAGAATAGTTTAAGTGAATATCGCAAATCAATCGACCAATTTTTCCGTTTTTTATAATCAATTGAATTTAAAACCCTCTGAACACAGTTAAGTTTGTGCTACTTAACTGCTTCCAACTATTCAGATTTTGAGCTCAAAATTTAAGTTTAAGTCTAAGCTTACGAAACCTTTAATGAGATGCAAAAAATAACGGTAAAAAATAGTTGTTCGTTACTCTAAAGTCTAAAGCGCCCTCTATCGTCATTTTTTTAAATTTATCTTTATAATTTATTTTCAAGACAATACTGACATAAAGAATAATTTTAGTGAAAACCGCAAACGAATCGACCAATTTTTCTGTTTTTCATAATCATTTGAATTTTTGGACCCTAAACTTTAATGGCGCCTATCTCCTTCGGAAGACTTTGGGACCCTTGGTTTCTTATTTAAATATTGTTTGTCTTGATGTGAACTATCACCCCTTAAAGTTTGGACCGTGAATTTAGAAACACCCTATATATATATATATGTATAAAAAAAATATATATATATACAGGGTGTCCCAAAAGGTCGTTTGCAAACTTAACATGCTGGTCTGTCATATCATGATGAACAATATTAAATAGGAAACTAAGGGTCCCAAACGTCTTCCAAAGGAGATATGCGCCATTAAAGTTTAGGGTCCAAAAATTCAAATGATTATAAAAAACAGAAAAATACGTCGATTCGTTCGCGGTTTTAGCAGAAACTATTCTTTATGTCAGTATTTTTTTTAAATAAATTTTAAAGATAAATTTTTAAAAATGTCGATAGAGGGCGCTTTAGACTTTGGAGTAACGATAAACTAGTTTTTACCATTATTTTTTGCATCTCATTAAATTTTTTTAGATGCTTAGACATAAACTTAAATTTTGAGCTCCAAATCTAAATCGTTGGAAGTAGTTAAGTAGCGCAAACTGAATTGCGAGGTGAGGTTCAAACTCCAAATGATTATAAAAAACGGAAAAATTGGTCAATTGATTTGCGATTTTCACTAAAATTATTCTTTATGTCAGTATTATCTTGAAAATAATTTATAAATATAAAATTCAAAAAATGCCGATAGAGGGCGCTTTAGAGTTTGAAGTAACGTACAACTATTTTTCCCATTATTTCTTGCATCTCATAAAATTATTTTAAAAGCTTAGACATAAAGTGAAATTTTGAGATAAAAATCTGAATCGTTGAGAGTTTAAGTAGCGCAAACTGAACTGTGTTCAATGGGGGTGGAGAGGTTCAAATTTCAAATGATTATAAAAAACGGAAAAATTGGTCGGTTTTCGCTAAAACTATTCTTTATATCAATATTCTCTTGAAAATAAATTTTACAGATATCTTTCAAAAAATTCCGTCAGAGGGCGCCTTAAACTTTATAGTAACCAACAACTTTTTTTAACCGTTATTTTTTGTATCTAATAAAATACTTGTAAATGTTCAAACTTAAATTTTGTGCTCAAAATCTGCATCGTTGTGAGTAATTAAGCGGTCAAAAATTGAACTGCGTTCGAGGGGTGGGGAAGGTAACATTTAAACTCCTGAACACAGTTCAGTTTGCGCTTCTTAACCCCTCCTATCGATTTGGATTTTGAGCACAAAGTTTAAGTCTAAACTTTTGCAAACATTTAATTAGATTAAAGAAAAAAAAAAGGTTAAAAAATAATTGTTGGTTATTCTAAAGTTTAAGCCGTCCTCTAACGGATTTTTTTTTTTAAATTTATCTTTAAAATTTATTTTCAAGGAAATATTGACATAAAGAATAGTTTTTCCGAAAACTGACCAAATTTTCCGTTTTTTTATAATCATTTGAAATTTGAACCTCCCCACCCCCATTAAACACAGTTCAGTTTACGCTACTTTACCACTCCCAACGATTCAGATTTTCATCTCGAAATTTAAGTTTATGTCTAAGCTTCTGAAAAAAAAATTATGAGATGCAAAAAATAACGGAAAAAATAGTTGTACGTTACTCCTAAGGCTGAAGCGCCCTCTATCGGCATTTTTTGAATTTTATCTTTATAAATTATTTTCAAGATAATACTGACATAAAAAATAAAAATAATATGAAATAAAAAATAATAACTGAAATAAAAAATCGCAAATCAATTGACCAATTTTTCCGTTTTTTATAATCATTTGAAATTTGAACCTCCCCCCGCAATTCAGTTTGCGCTACTTAACCACTTCCAACGATTTAGATTTTGAGCTCAAAATTTAAGTTTATGTCTAAGCTTCTAAAAAAAATTAATGTGATGCAAAAAGTAATGGTAAAAACTAGTTTATCGTTACTCCAAAGTCTAAAGCGCCCTCTATCGACATTTTTTAAATTTATCTTTATAATTTATTTTCAAGAAAATACTGGCATAAAGAATAGTTTTAGTGAAAACCGCAAACGAATCGACCAATTTTTATGTTTTTTATAATCATTTGAATTTTTGGACCCTAAACTTTAATGGCGCATATCTCCTTTGGAAGACGTTTGGGACCCTTAGTTTCCTATTTAATATTGTTCATCATGATATGACAGACAAGCATGTTAAGTTTGTAAACGACCTTTTGGGACACCCTGTATATATATATATATATATATATATATATATATATACACAATTTTATTAAAACCATTCAATTAATTTTTAAAAAATGAAGAAACAAATAAACAGTTTTTTACAGACCAATGCGCAAAATGCTACAAAAAGAAATGTAAAAAATGTATATAACAAAACCAAAAGAAATTCCATATCCCCAAAATACATGGAAGTCTTCATCAGGGAGGCCCTTCCATGTAGGGGTAAATAAAGAGAAGTTTCTGAAAGGATGTAGGCTCATAAGCTAAATTACATCCTTAGCCCCCAACTTCTCAGATTTCAGAAATCAAACTCAAACCTTCAAAAATATTATAAATATAAACAAAAATTTTTTAAAAATACCAAAGGACAAGACCAAAAATTACACAAACAAAAAAGGAAAATTACCTACAAAACTAAATATAAAAAATAAAATTGTAAAATACAAACCCCCAGGAATATAAAACCCTCTTCAGCTAGTGGGGCCATTCACTAGCGCTTCAATCTCGCCCTAAATTGAAATCAAGCATCCGTAAGTAAAGAAACACTGAGACTCAGAAACTTTCAGTTAACATATAAGATGGATAACAGTTAACCATTAAAATCTTTTTTTCCAAATGTTTTTAGTTGATCTAAAATTTAGAAAATCTTTAAAAAAATTTAGTATTTGTAGTGATAAACGATGTCTTACTTGTCCTTATGCTGGCAAAGAACAGATTGAAAATGATCAAGATATTTTTTGTAAAACTAATAATGTTGTTTATTTTTTAGAATGTGGAATCTGTAAATTTGGTTATATTGGACAGACTTCTGGTAGTTTAAATATTAGGATTACTGGGCATAGAAATGATATAAGAAAGAAAAATAACAAAAATTGTAACGATATTGAGATTGAGCACTTTCAAAAACATGAATTTAAAAGTATTAGCATTTATATTTTGGATATAGTTCCCAATAGGGAAGATAGATTAAAAGTTGAAAATATGTTTATGTACAGACTTAAAACAATTTATCCATATGGCCTGAATTCAGAATTTAATGGTATTAATGTTGTTAATAGGGGTAATTTTTGCGGTTTCAGTAAATTTAGATTAAAGGATTCATTTTTTACATTTAACAAGAGAGGGAGTAGAGGAAAAGGAAAAAGTAAATTTAAAGCAGATATTTTTGATACTATTGATTCTGTAAATAAAGATTATGTTAATTTTTATGATATTAATGAAATAAAAAATAAAATTTTTAGATTAAAAAATAAAGTTATTAAATGGTTTTTGAGGAGTAAGTTTGATAGTTATAAATTTAAAAATCAGTATATAAAGGATATTGTTATTGATTTATTTAAATATAAAACTGGTTTCAGTGATTTAAATAAAATAAAATCTATAAGTGAAGAAACTCTGGAAAATTTTGTTTTGTGTTTTAGAGATAAGATTTTTGATTCTATTAAATTTAAGAATATTCTGAAAGATTGTAATAGCCTTTTCCCTCTTAAAAATAGCTTTAAAATTAGAATTACTTATAGTTATGACAGGACATTAAAAAATCTTATTTGTAACTATAATGATTATAGTAAGAATCTTGATTTAATTAAAGGGGATGATTGTTACTGTGATTTAGACTGCTATAAAGATTATATTAATCCAGATTTTGGACATATTGTTTCAGGAGATTTAAATATTGTAAAAGATGTTAAGTTAAGGAATATTATGAGTTTGGGTTCTGGATTTAGATTAAACTTTAATTATAGTAATCTTAAAATTATAGAATTTATGGAAAAGGATTTGGATGCCTTTATTTTAAGAGTTTCATATAAATATAGTTGGCCTTTTGAGGATTTTAGAGAATGGAAATTAAAGTTTATGGTATTATTTAAAAAGATTTTTTGTTTTTTAGAGACTATTATAATAAGGGTTGTTCTAAAAAATTTCATTATAATTTCGATTTAAAAACCAGTATAGCTAAATTAAAAGAACAGTTTATTATTGCTACTGTTGATAAAGCAAGTAGTAACTTTGCTTTAATTTGTAAAGTTTTCTATAGGAATCTTCTTTTGAAGGAATATACCTGTAATGAATCTTATAAAACGTTAACTGAAAACCCCTCTAAAATAAAAAAACGTATTTTGGATTTTGATAAAAAATTTGGAATTAGTAGGAATTACTTTGTATTTCCTTACCTTTTTGCGACTGTTAAATTTCATAAGAAACCAGTAAAATTTCGCTTCGTTACCTGTGGTACTAATAGTTATAATTGCAAAGCGGGTAAAATTTTGTTTGGTTTGCTGAATTTAATTTTAAAGGAAATAGAAACTTTTGATTGCAATACAATCATTGGCAATAACCTTAAAGTTTTAGATTTTTTGAATGATAACTCATGGAAAATTACTTCTGTAAACACTTTTGACTTTGAGAATCTGTTTGGCAGCATTCCTCACAATTTGATTGTGGGGGTATTTGAAAATATTTATGTTGAATTTGAATATGTTTTAAAAGTAGATAAGAAGTTTTGGATTGATTTAATTAAGTTTTGCCTATTTGAAAATGTTTTATTTAATGGAATTAATTATTTTAAACAAAATAAGGGGGTGCCAATGGGAACAAGTTTTTCAAGTGCGTTCTCTAATCTATTTTTATATTTTTACGAAAAAAATTTCAATAATATTTCCTTCTTTAGATATGTAGACGATCTTATAGTATTTAACTGCAATAATTTTGAGGAAATAAGCCTTAACATTTACCCTAAAGAGCTCGTCCTGAACCGAACCGATGATGGTGAACAAATTACTTTCTTAGATCTTAAAATTAAGAAAAACAAGGAAAAATGGTTGATTGGACTTTATGATAAAAGGAAAGATTTTAATTTTGAAGTTAATAGCCTCACTTACTGGTTTTCATGTATTAGCAATAAAGTTTTAAAAAATATTATGTATTCACAAGTTAATAGGATACGCAGGATTTGCAATAACAAAACAGATCTAGAATTGGCTATGAGTGGTTTAAAAAAGATTTTAATGGTTAACTGTTATCCATCTTATATGTTAACTGAAAGTTTCTGAGTCTCAGTGTTTCTTTACTTACGGATGCTTGATTTCAATTTAGGGCGAGATTGAAGCGCTAGTGAATGGCCCCACTAGCTGAAGAGGGTTTTATATTCCTGGGGGTTTGTATTTTACAATTTTATTTTTTATATTTAGTTTTGTAGGTAATTTTCCTTTTTTGTTTGTGTAATTTTTGGTCTTGTCCTTTGGTATTTTTAAAAAATTTTTGTATATATTTATAATATTTTTGAAGGTTTGAGTTTGATTTCTGAAATCTGAGAAGTTGGGGGCTAAGGATGTAATTTAGCTTATGAGCCTACATCCTTTCAGAAACTTCTCTTTATTTACCCCTACATGGAAGGGCCTCCCTGATGAAGACTTCCATGTATTTTGGGGATATGGAATTTCTTTTGGTTTTGTTATATATATATATATATATATGTGTCAACACTTGAACGGAGGGTGGTTTTGGGGTCTGGGGGTCATGATCGGTGAAAATATACCAAAATTTTCCGGAAGTGCTTTCCTCCGGACGGCTGCAATAGGTAGCTTTTTACTTTTTGTAATGAAAGCTACCTAAAATGAATTTCGGAGTATTTTTATACTTTGTCTTTATTTTGAAAATCGCCTGGGATATAGCAGTTTCAATTTCTAATGTGGGTGACATTTTTTTTAAAAAGTCAATTTGCAAGCGACAGCACTCATATATATTAATCGATTTCGATGTGAGTGTGCATGTTCACATGAATTAAGATTTCTATTAAGGTCATTGGGTTTTTTTTTAACCATCACGTTACTTTAAAATGGATATCGTGGAATTTGGCGACCCTATAAATCGCTTAAAAAAATAGGTTGAATAAAAGATGACTAATTTGTAAAAATTCCTATTAATATTCAGTATTGACAAAAACTTGTATTCAGTCTTATATAATCGTGTTCCACTATTTTGAGCTTCGTATATTTGATTTATATAACTTAATTTAAAATAAATAAATAGGTATATGAAAGCTACCTCTTTCTCCCGGCATTGCCGGAAGGACTTTTTGTAATGAAAGCTACCTAAAATCAGAATAATTAAACTTAATTTAATAAAAATAATTAAACTTAAATCATATGCTTAAAATAATAATAAATAATTACTTTTTGTTTTTAGCTTTAAAAAAAAATCGAAATTTAAAATGTAAATTGTTGATAGATATGTTTAGAGATTTTATTAGTTTTAATTTTATTACAGCCAAAATTCTTTCGGAAATCTTTCTAAATATTTACACATTTTATGTAAACATGTTTACTAATACATGGCTGAACGAAAATGCATTAAATAAAAAAAATTCATGGCATTTCAACTACACTGTAGAAAAAAAAGTTCAATCTACTAGAGAAAATTTTTGTTTCTCTCAATGATCCTTGCAATTATTAAATATTTTTTTTGCAATCTTACGCAGTTACTAGAAAATCTGTAAGAATTACTAGAAAAAAGATAGCAACAAATAGAGTTAAAAGTTTATATATTTTAATAGCTATTGCAAAACGCACTTGCTGTGGCCGTGATAGCCTAGTGGTCATAGCACCGAACTCTAGTGTGAAAGGTCCCTGGTTCGATTCTCAACGCTACCAAAGACGCACCGAGTATATACAGTGTAAGTACTCGTTAAATAAATGGTATATGAAAATCCTGTCGTAGCAGGTGGCAATGTTTGATGTTTAGCCTATTAAGGCTTTGCCGAAAATCTTCCTCTGCAGAAATCTGTCATCTTACCCACTGGATGCATTCCAAAGGAAGGTCCTGCCCTTCGGGCACATGTCAACAACGTCTTTGTTTCTCGCTAAAAAGTTTTAAGTTTTTTATACTAAAAATTCATTTATACAGTTTACAAAATAAAAGTTTGTTTCTCTAGCTAAAATTGCGATTGGAATAGTTACTAAGATTCTGTGAGTAATGGTTGCGAAAAATGATTTTGGAGCTGTTACTAAAATTTGCTTGGTGGCTCATACTAAAAAGTTTTAAGTTAGTTATACAAAAAATTCTTTTGTTCAGTTTACAAAAGAAAGTATTGTTTCATTTGCCAAAAAAATGTTTGGAATGGTTACTATTTGTACTGTTAGTAATGGTTAATAAAAAATTCCTGTGGAATACAAATTTACTAAAAAATTTTTAGTAACCTCATGATTTTTTTTTACAGTGTAGGCAGTAAACAGAAGACGTGTTTTTGTAAAAGTACTGTAACTGTTGTCCCAGTAAATGTATGATTCTGAAATTTTGCTACAACGTATTTTAAGGAATAGTAATTATTTTTACATAAAAACTCAATACGTAAATCTTCTCAAAGACTCGAAAATGTACAAGAATGCATTTGTCATTGTGAGTCCCAATGACATTGCATCATTTCTTTTTTTCACACGGACTCACACTTGGAGCAAAGTATGTATCCCAATGTGCGGTTAACAAAATTTTATCAATTTACACTTTCCAACAAAGTTGAAATGTGTTTATGCATTCGATTTGTTTTTCCGTCTGTACATGTACCCTAACTCCCGTAAATATAATAGGATTTTCATGCAACTGATAAACGTTATTTAGGGTCACCAATACATGTTTGGTATTGTCTATGAAGTTTGTGGGATTAATTGTTTTTTTGCACGAGCTCTCTGATGCAAAAGAAAAATCATATTACATTATGGCCTATGAAAAAATTTTAACAAAGTGTTTTAATGAGATTACGCTGCTTCAAGTGTATTGAAACTGCTATAAATAACTGAATTTTGCCATAAGATGATAATGATAGAATAGTGCATTTACAGCATTTGTCGTTCATTTACACGGGCAAACAAAAAAAATCGGTCACAGCACTCTCTTTGAATAAGAATTGCTGGAAGTTCGTTTCAAATTTTAGCATGCCTTTTACATTTAACAATTTGATTGCATTTTTTTCGTCGCATATAAAATCTTTATCACATATACAGGGCTGCACAAAATTATTAATGCATAATTCTCCTTACTAGTGGGAATTTTGAAGGGGGATTTTATAATATAAATTATATATGTATTTCTTATCTGAACTAAATTTTTGCATGCATGTAATTAATAGATACAAATCCATATATCATATATAAGGATACTCAAAGAATTCTGATAGTTTTTCGATTGATGATGGGAACGGTTGAAATTGGGTTTTCAAATGTGTTATGCAATTCAATGTGGTTGAATTAGATATAATATTTTTTATTTATTAAACATTGCAGTTTTGTTGCCTTATTATGTATGTGTTAGAAAGTGTTTCATAATCTATAACCTATGATGCCTAATTTTTGCTTCTTTGTTTAGTTGTACAACAGTATGCACCGCGTTAATAATCATTTAAACATATTTTAAACAAAAATTATACAAAAATCGAAGTAAGTGGAAGAGTTAGAGGATTTTTCAAGAAGTGTTGTGTAATATAAAATAACTGTTATATGGTTAAACGAAGCATCATTGTTTTTATTTTCATTCTTTTAAAAGTTATAGAAGTTAATAATTAAATATTAGAACTATGTCTCTAAAAGTAACTACTTCTAAATTAGCTATTATTAACAGAAGATCTATATTGTCTGCGGTTTACCCTTTTCATTTGAATCTCTTTATAATTTCCCTTTTAAACTGTTAAATATTCAAAATTATTGCACATTTTATTCTTTCCTTATCACTTTCAACACCCAACGAGCAAACACTTTGTACTTTGAGTAATGTTTGTCTACAAAGTAGCTGTTTACAAGACATTAACTATTTTGTAGCGAGAGAAAATAATGTCACCTCACGAGAACAACTTAAAAATACTTACTAAAAAGGAAAATAAAAATAATACATAAAGGTATTCGGAATATTTTGTTAAAGAGCGTTGTGAAACAAAATAACAGATATCCGGTTAAAAAAAGTAACACAATTTGAGTTTTGAATTTCATAAGGAAATAGGTTTGAAATTTTGAAATATATATTAGATAAATAATGTGTGTTTGTCTAAGAAAATGTTTTTTACGAGATGGTTTGATACAAAAAATAATCAAAGTTTTGAATGTGTATACTACCATTTAAAAAAATAAAATGAGGAAATAATAAAAGAAACTACACAGAATTATAAATGAAATTTTTATATGCAGTACAACGGAATTTTTATTATATCCTAGCACTGATTAGAACTAAAAATATAGTTTTCATTTCGATTCATTAGACGTTCTGCTTAATTTATAGCAACTTTAGACGAGATTATACGCAAATATTCTTTTCGTATGTAGCGTTATAGTAATTGTTCTTGATTTCACATTTTGCATTATATCGTTAAAAATATTTTCCTTATTAAATAATAGTTCTTGATCTTAATTTAATTGATTAATATTATTAATTGATATATAAGTACACTAATTGATTAGATGATTGAATGATAAGTAATTAATTCGTGATTGTTAATTATTGATTAATTGATATATGGATTTCAATTGATTAATTTTTACGTAATTGATATTCAAGAGGTTTTTATATATGGTTTTTATACTGTCTTTGATTTCACATTTTGTATTGCATCGCTAAAAGACATTTATCCGTATTAAATAATAATTCTTGATCTCGATTTAATCGATTAATATTATTAATTGATAAATTAACATACTAATTGATTAGATGATTTATTGATAATTAATTAATTTGTTACTGTTAGATGTTGATTAATTGATGTATGGATCTCAATTGATTAATTTTTACGTAATCGATATTTAAGAGTTTTTTATATTATTTTTATGCAGCCGAATTGTCCTGAATTGTAACTCTTTTACCATGTCGTTTATCTCTTACGTGGCATACATTTTGAGCAAACTTTTATCGTCGGTGTACAATTTACTGTTATTTCATCATTTTGTAGCGAGAGAAAAAAATGCTATCATGCTAATCACATTTTTGACACAATTTATTCAGAAGTGATGATAAATCGATTCATAAATAATATTCATCTATTGATGAATATATTAAAGGATTTTTCAGTTAGCGAAATAAAAAGCAACAGATATCATGTTAAGAAAAGCAATATAAATTTATAAGTTCGCAGATTTTTATATTAAACAGGAATTGTGAAATAAATTTTAGATGAATAATTAATGGATAACAATTATTTTTCATGTTGTTTTCAAAACAAGATTTTATCTATTGTTATCTTATTTTAGAAAACTAAAATCTCTGTTGAGTGTTCTTTTTTATATTACTATAACAATGACTTTCTGTGTCCACTTAATGAAAAATATTTTTTTGTGTACACAAGAAAACATTTTTCAATAGTGAATGATTATATTGGTACATAATTCATGATTACAAATTCACGAATATGATGAAGAAACTTCATCTTTTTATTACTAAAGTTATCTAAATGTTAATTTACGCCATTGCATTTTATTTTACCAAACACTAATAAAAGGTATATTTAAATTACCTTTAAATATTTGAAAGGAATATTTATTTATCCTTATGTTCTTTAAAAAAAATAAATCATATGATACACTTAAAATATTTCTTAAGCAAATGACAAATGGATATTTTTAATTAATTTTTTTTGTTGTTGTTTCATAGTGCTGAGTTTCTGAGTTGCATCATTATCCAAACAACATTGAAAGTTTTCAAAATGAAATTTACGAAAGTTTCGGCTGAACCGGGATAAGCAATTAAGCATGTGTTGAAAATCGTTCTAAATGATAATACTTTTTCTTTAGAAGATACTCTTAAATAAATAGCTGGTAAGACTGACCCAATCAGGGCTATAAACGTTGGCTTTGAAATAAATACGGGGAGAATCTGATCTTAGTACACAGAGCGGCAGACTGTGAGAGACTACAGTGCGTGTAAAAAGTTTAAGTACAACAGAAAATTTCAAAAAAAGATTTTATTAATGAGTGAAAGTTAATTTCCTTTTTACATCATCTGCAAATTGTAGTTTTAAAAAGCTAGTTAACAGATTTATGTTATAAAATTTATTTTAAATAATAAAATTTATCAAAACAACAAAAATAAGTGTGTCAAAAGTTTAAGCACAGTAGTTTTTAGTCTTTAATAGAAGAAAAATAAAAAAAATAATAATATTTGATTATTGCTCCTTCCTGCTGCATTACTTCAAATATACGGTCTTCCATCGATAAAATGAGATTCTGTATTGTTTCTGGTTCAATTTTTTTTTGCATAATTACCAAGCGTTCTCAATGGCATCTTTCAAATATTTAACTGAAGACTACTGCTTTCCATTTGGATAAACTGCTTGAGTGAGAATATCCCGCATATTTTCTACAGGGTTTAAATCAGGACTAATTGCCGGCCATTTCAAAATTTTTCGACTTAAGCCACGATGAAGGTTGAGTTTGAGATATAGATCGAAGCATTGTAATGTTGAAATAACCATTTTCTCCCCCCAAAACCTCGGCAATAGGAAGCAAATGAATGATAGGTGTCTCTGGATAGTTTTCAGAGTTTCCACGACCACTGATGAAGGCTAGAGATGTCTGACCATTGAAAGAAATAGCACCCCATACCATTACAGAACCACCATTATGTTGTCGGCTAAATACACTCCTAGGTTCTTTGTGGCGATCATGCCAATAGTACTTAAACTCATCAGGGCCATCGAGGTTCCATTTTTTTATCACTGAATATGACATTCAGCCACTTTTCACCAAATGACATATGCTCTTTGGCCCATTGTAATCTAGCTTCTTTCTGGTGTCGTTTGAGACACGGTAATCGAGCCATTTTAAGGTATTTAATGTATTTGAATTCCAAAACTCCTCTATGAACAGTTTTTTTTCGATATTTGTACTCCAACTGCATGTTTTATTTGCGAAAGGGAGTAATTACCAGTTGAAGCCAAATTTCTGATATGGCTATCTTCGCGCAAAGTTGTCACTCGCGGCCTTCCTGAACGAAATTTTCGTTTGAAATTATTACCACGAGCCAAAATTTGATGACTACCTCGTTTTGATCTTTTTAATGTACTTGCAATTTTAGAAACAGACTTAGATTTTGTTCTCATACTACATATTTTTATCACCTCCTCCTCTGAAAACTCTTTCGACCGACGAATTTTGTACTAACTCATAAACAACAACTACCTGCTTCTTATACACCCAGAAATCGTGTGCGTGTGCAAACGCTTACATCAGATTGCAAAATTTGCATAAAAACGATTTTGTGCTTAAACTTTTGACACGGTTATTTTTTGTTCTATTCTTAAACTCCGTGTTTTGAAATAAAATTTAAAAGTTAATTTCAATGAATATGGTTTTAAAAATAGATATTATTAACATATACAAGACAGATATTGAAATAAAGTGAATATTTAAAGTTTTATTTGAAAATTGCTATTGTGCTTAAACTTTGACACGCACTGTAGTAACCAAAGTGGATTCATATGACCTGACGAAGGATCACTCTATCTCAAAACAAGACAGGCACAATACATATATGGTGTGACCCAAACATTACAGGGGACGAAGTAGCTGAGGCCCTCAAATATTAGAATAGGGTATTAGAGAACGTTGATGTTTCCTGCAAAAAATTTTGAAGGGAAAAGGAACAAAATGCAGTAGTCTCCTTGTATCTGGAATTTTTCAAGCAACCTCACAGGTTACAGAGACAGAATGTTGCCTGGAACACATCGTTCTTCACTGGTAAACGATATCCTGTCGGCATTTCAATTGTTAAAAGTATGGTTACATGGTATATGTATGCCGCAGTGTCACATTTTAGGGTAAACTGCTGTAGTCAGGACCATATCCCTAAACACCTGCACCTGTTACTCCGCGTGCCCGAATCGTAAAAATATCAATACAATGAACCCAGTATGCAAAGCTCTGTCTATTGCTTGCAGCGCCATCTATCACCGCTTTTTCGAACTGAAACTTGGCATTGCATAACAAAAACTCCCGAAATTTCAGATGCAACACCCAGCATTTTTTGTATTAGCTGTGAGCTGTGACCATCCGTAAGTTATTGAAATTTAAAATTAGTAACTCCATTTTAAGACATACGATATGAATATATATGTATGATTGCAATAAGTCAATTTATATACTTAAAAGCATTATTAAAATAAATCAGAATTGTCTAATCTAAACAAAAAAAAACCTTAAAATTAATTATTTAGAAACCTTTTCATTTAATTTTTTAAATACTAGGCTTTACATTTAACACTAGAATATATCTACCCTTACTGAACGTGTATTTTATTTTAACGATTCTTTTAGTTATTCATTAAACAAAGATAAGTGTAGTTGCTCTTTTATTTTAATAATGTACGACGTGCTATCCATTTTCTTGAATTAGAAAAGTTTTTATTCTTATCAATACCCATGAAATGATAATTAAGGAAAAAAAAATTATGTATTTATTTATTTATGATTTTGTATGCAAAAAATTACCTTCACTGTTGCCCTTTTTTCGTGAAATGATTCTCTCGTTTTGATTTATAATAATCGAATGAATAAATTTATCCGATCGTAGTACTCTTTAATTCCTTTTATAATTTATTTTAGTTCAGTTAAAACAGATATTATCAAAAATAACTTCATTAAATATGTACAACATTTTTATAAGATTAAGAAACGTATCATTTTTTGAATTACGGAACAAAATGGAAATGCAGATATGATTAAAGATGAAGCTTCTTCTTTGATATTGCATATTTCAATATGTAGAAGAGGTATAAAGGGCAATAACAATTACTGCAATGTTATTTAATTTTCTGAAAGTGCGTTAAAATTTTCAATGTTATTATTATTATTATTTTTAGGTAGGCATATCATTTCGTAGGAGGATTATTTTTTTTATATATAAGCTCTATTCCTTAGTAATTTTAAAAACTGTAAATTGTATCAATACAAATGAGTTTTACATAACCTAGATGAAATAAACTATTTTAAGCTATCTTTACTATTAAATAATTAGCAATATATCAATTGTGGTGTTTATTTAATCACGTATTTCTTTTTCCCCCTCGAATAGAAGCACATTTTTTAACTGTTTACATTACAACATAGTTAAAAAGTTATGAATTTGGTTTGTCTGAATGTTTGTCATTCCATGCTCTAACTCCCGTAAATGCAGTCAGATTGCCAAGAAATTGATGTGTGTTTTTAGGGTTTACTGTGGCATGTTTGGATTGAAAATGAACTATGTATCATTAAGAGTTTTTTACAAGAAGACTCAAAAGAATCCATTTTAGGGCATCCGATATGTATAAACAAACTGATTGCAATAAGTCAATTTTTAACTTAAAAGCATTATTAAAATAAGTGAGAATATTCTAATCTAAACTAAAAAATTACCTTAAAATTAATTATTTTGAAACATTTTCATTCATTTTTTAAGTACTAGGCTTTGCATTTAACACTAAAATATATCCAATTATACTGAACGTGTATTTTATTTCAACGATACTTTCAGTTATTCACTAAACAAAGACATATGTAGTTGCTCTTTTATTTTAATAATGTATGAAGTGCTATCCATTTTCTTGAATTAGAAACGTTTTTATTCTTGTTTTATAAATACCCATAAAAAGATTATTTGCGAAAACTTGCGATTATTAGAAAAAAACATTTATGCATTTATTTATTTATTTATGATTTTGCATGCAAAAAATTAACTTCACCGTTACCTTTTTTTTCAGGGAATGATTCTCTCGTTTTGATTTATAATAATCGAATAAATAAATTTATCAGATCGTCGTTCTCTTTAATTTCTTTTATAATTTATTTTCGTTCAGTTAAATCAGATAATATCAAAAATTGCTTTATTAAATATGTACAACATTTTTATACGATTAACAAGCGAATCGTTTTTTGAATTGCGGAATGAAATGGAAATTCAGATATGATTAAAGAAGCTTCTTTTTCTTTGATACTGCATATTTCAATATGTAGAGAGGTATAAAGTACCATAATAATTTCTGCAAAGTTGTTTAATTTTCTCAAAGTGAGTTAAATTTTTCTATCTTATTATTATTATTATTTAGATAGGCATATCATTTCGTTGGAGAATTATTCTTTTATATATAAGCTCTATTTTTTAGTAACTTGAAAATCTTTAAACTGTATCATTATAAATGAGTTTTAGATGACTCAGACATAATAAGCTATTTTAAGTTATTTTTACTATTAAATAATTAGCAATATTTCAATTGTAGTTTTTATTTAATCCCGTGTTTCTTTTATCCCCTCGAATACAAGCACAATTTTTTTAACTGGTTATGTTACAACATAGTTAAAAAGTTATGAATTTGGTTTGTCTGAATGTTTGTCAGTGCATGCTCTAACTCCTGTAAATGCAGTCAGATTGCCAAGAAATTTATGTATGTTTTTAGAGTTTACTGTGGCATGTTTGGATTGAAAATGAACTATGTACATAGGTGCCAACCTGACATAGACTATCCGCAATGCGTGCGTTAATTTGACCCTGGTTTAATCAGTTTCGAACCAGAATTTTTTCAAAGAAATGAAATGAAGCATGTTCCACTAACAATCTTGAAATTAAATAAATAAAGATTCATGCAATATATTTTCTGGTTTGAAAAGGCGTTAACCTGGATCAAACAAATCGAGTTATTACGGAAGATTAGTTGAAAGTTGGCAGTTATGACTATGTATCATTAATGGTTTTTTACAAGGAGACTCAAAAGAATCCATCTTAGAGCACCCGATATGTATAAACAAACTGATTGCATTATGTCAATTTATAAACTAAAAACATTATTAAAATAAATGAGAATAGTCTAATCTAAATAAAAATTACCTTAAAAATAATTATTTAGAAACCTTTTCATTCATTTTTTAAAGTACTAGGCTTTGTATTTAACACTAGAATATATCCACCCTTACTGAACGTGTATTTTATTTTAATGATTCTTTTAGTTTTTCATTAAACAAACAAAATTGTAGTTGCTCTTTTATTTTAATAATGTATGAAGTGCTATTCATTTTCTTGAATTAGAAGCGTTTTTATTCTTGTTTTATAAATACCCATAAGATTATTATTGAGAAAAAAATTATATATTTATTTATGATTTTGTATTCAAAAAATTAACTTCACTATTGCCCTTTTTAAGGAAATAATTCTCTCGTTTTGATTTATAATAATCGAATGAATAAACTTATCAGATCGTCCTTCTGTTTAATTTCTTTTATAATTTATTTTCGTTCAGTTAAATCAGATATTATCAAAAATTGCTTCATTAAATATGTACAACATTTTTATACGATAAAGAAGCGTATCATTTTATGAATTGCGGAATGAAATGGAAATTCAGATATGATTAAAGAAGCTTCTTCTTCTTTGATACTGCATAATTCAATGTGGAGAAAGGTATAAAGTGCAATATTAATTTCTGCAAAGTTATTTAATTTTCTTAAAGTGCGTTAAATTGTTCAATGGTATTATTATTATTTTTTGATATGCATATCATTTCATAGGAAAATTATCTTCTTATTTAAGCTCTACTCTTTAGTAACTTGGAAAACTTCAAACTGCATCAATATAAATAAGTTTTCATAATCGAAACAAAATAAGCTATTTTATCCTATTTTTAGTATTAAATACTTAGCAATATTTCAATTTTGGATTTTTTAAAATCTGTGTTTCTTTTATCCACTCGAATACAATCAAAAATTTTTAACTAACATTTTTCAACATTTTACAACGTAATTAAAGTGGGTTTATGAATTCGGTTTGTCTGTCTGATTGCCAGTCTGTGCTCTAACTCACTTAAATATAGTCAGAATGTCAGGAAAAAGATGTATGTTATTGGTGTCTACTGTGGAATGTTTAGTATTAAAAAATTAACTATGTAGCATTTAAGTAGCGTTATATTACGACATAACAGGCAAAAGCATTTACGGTGAAATTTAATGTTATTACATTATTTTAAATTTATAGAAATATGTATGCATAATTTAAGTGTACTTCAAAACACCTTTTAAAGAATCTGGTGTACATATAACTGATCGTATATTGATAGGGACACACTAACGTATTTGGGTAAAATGTTGTCTATGAAGAATAGTTATCTGAATCGTGTTTTAAGTTACGATATCGTTTTTTAAAATTTAACCAATTTTTTGCTTATTATTTGATGTGTATAAATTCTATACTTCATTTAAATGGATTTACAATGATCTCAAGTGTATTTCCAATTATTAGCGGAAATTCCTGAAACGGCAATTTTGACTGTGCTATGCATTAAATTGAACTGATCACTATAGTTACTTTATTTGATAAGTTTAGCATGCTATTTACTACCCATATGAATATGGAACCTATACAAGGCTGTGAAAAAAATCTTATTTTTTCGTATGGTTAGTGGTTGCCTGCAGCAATTGGATTACTATATATGGTATGCAATTTCTAAATTGTTTATTTATAGACTTTAATAAACTGTTACTTCTAAAACAGTATTATGAATGTATTGGAAAGTGTTTCATAATCTATGCAGGAGCAAGTTTTTTCCATTTTTTTATAGAAACGTTCAGCTGATCATTAAACAACGGCAATTGTTGTCGTTGCTCTTTTATTTTAATACAAAATAAAGTATTATCCATTTTCTTTATTTTGATGCATTTTCCTTCTTGTTTTATCAATGTCAATAAAATGATTATTGAAAAAAAATCTTAATTTGAATTTGTTTCAATTTTATAAAGAAAAAACTTAACTGTTACCTTTTTTTCAGGAAATGATTTTCTTTCGTTTAGATTTATAATAATCGAATGAATGCATTTATCACACATGTCGTTCGCTTTAATTCCTTTTATAATTTATTTTCGTTCAGATAAATCGGGTATTATCAAAAATTGTTTCATTAAATATATTCAACATTTTTGTATGCTTAAGAAGCGTATCATTTTTTGAATTATGTAATGGAATGGAAATTCAAAACTGATTACAGATTAAATTTCTTGTTGAATGTAGCATGCTGAGATATGTAGACAGAGAAGGTGAAACAATATTTTGTCTCAATTTATTTATTTTTCTCGGAGTCCGATTACATATTTTAAATGTCAGTATTCATATTACTTGGAATACTTTTTTTCATGCAGGAGCAATTTTTTTATGTGTATTCTCCTTGTTGACAAGCAACGTGGAAATCTTCAAATTTAAAGGAAATTAATGTTAACTTAAAATATTCAAGGGAGTAATAAGTTTTCGGCAACTAAATCAATAAGAACATCCTTATTTAAAGTTTTATTCTTTTTTCATTGTAAAACTATATTTTAAACCATTAAATGAATAACTATGTATCTAGATGTTAACCCTTAAATGCATAGGATAGAACGCGTTCCAAAAAATGCGCAATTCAGAGAATCAGAATTCATACCAGAGAAATCTAAATAGTAATTTTTCTTTATTTAATTAAGAATGGTCTGTCATTAAGTAAAGTTAAAATTGCTGTTTTAAATTTCTAGTGAGAATACGGAACATGTCAATAAAACCCCCAATAAATCGGGAACACTTATGGTATCGAAAATGATACAATATGCATTTAAGGGTTAAGTCATAGAATGATATTTCGAAAATTTGTAACGAATTTTAATCGTGCCGTTAATGAATGACATTACAGATTTGGCTTATGGGATATAATGGGTATATGGAGGTATACGCCATATACCTTTGAATTTTTTCAAGATGACCCACATACCCTAATCTCAAATAAAGCTATAACATGAACCTTGCCCCACCCTAGCCATGAACAGGACTAAATATGCCCTTTGGTATTTTTATGACTTCAATACTCTACATAAGCTGCAGAAGGCAATGAGACACCTAGTGCTATTTTGGAGAGGGGAAGACTAGCCAAGCTCAATATAATTTAAATCTAGAACATAAATGGATAAGCATAACTCGCATGCATTTGACATTACCCGAGATTTATTGTTCTAGAATTCAACAGAAAATAAGGGACAGGGAAATTAACTTCTTGAAATATTGACGTCATAATTGCCTGAATTTTCATCAACATTTTGTCTATCTTGCATTGTAATTGTGTACAGTAATCCCTTAACATTCGTGGTTTAACGC
Source organism: Maratus speculifer (assembly GCA_964019185.1). Classification (NCBI taxonomy): domain Eukaryota; kingdom Metazoa; phylum Arthropoda; class Arachnida; order Araneae; family Salticidae; genus Maratus; species Maratus speculifer. The sequence goes on from OZ025299.1 coordinate 185,527,249, forward strand.
TAGCTAGTTTTGAAAAAGAAAATGCAGAACATTTCAGCATTCGCACCACTTTTTAAAAAAAGAAACCTTTTACATACGCATTGACAACATTTGCAAGAAAACTATAAACCAAGATCCATTTTTTTAAAATAGTGGCGCGAACAGAATATATAAATAGCAGTTTTGTGACCGCGGTTTTAAATTTCGCGGAACATAACACTCGCAAATGTTTAAGGATTACGATACTTTTCACTCTCATTTTACACGTCATTATATAAACTGGAAAAAAGAAACTAATGATTCTGAATCTACAACAATATAACGTACCACGAATGAAATATACAATAACATCTTCCGAATTATCATTAGTTCGAACAGTAGTTTTAACTATCGCAAAAAACAAAATATTTTCGACATAAAAGAAGCAAGCATAAACACAAGCTCCTTTTTCTCCCATCTGGAGTTTCGATACGTCTCAGTATTTGCCGACCAACCAACCAACTTTTTCTCCCACTGATATTCTTAAACGTTTCCGTGAGGTATTTAATGTGTTTTAAACCAGACTAACAGTTTTTAATGCTGAATTAAATATTTTTATTTGCATTATTGACTTCATACATGCAATTGTAGCAAAATAATATTATTTGGTAGCTAACTGTAGTAAGGTGAATTTGTTTGCTTCGCTGTTACAAGATTTTCACTACTACTAATTCGTAACTGTAATATCCTCTTTATTATTTTTCAGGCATTTTTCTATTATGTAAGGCAAATATTTTAACACTGAAGTAATATTATTTTTTCTTCTCTTTTTAATTTATAGTGTCAAAAATTAACAGTTAACGGTTTAATTTTAATTTCAATGCCGCTAATTTATCAAGCATGCCTGCAAATCGCTAAAATGTTCAGGCTATAATTAATAGCATGCGAAAAGTTTATACCCCATGCTGAGCAAATGAATTAATACACGATAAAGTCTACTCAGAAATATTTGCAAAAAATAGTCGTAACAAAAACTTTTTTTGTATAAAGTCATCTGTGAACCTTGAAAATATAATGGTTTTTGAGTTATAAGAACGGTTTTCCAAATTGCTAGCAACTAAAAAGGCGTTATTTTCCTTCATGGTTCTATTACATTTTTCTAGATATATAAACATCTGACTTGCTTTTACAGCGAACATTTTTTCTGCCGCAGGAAAATAACAGTTGTGACATGGAATGAGACACCTTATTGGACAATTCCTCATGTCACGCGTTTTTCGTATAAATAGGCATTGTAACTAAACACCGCTCAGTTATTAGAGAAGAATATAGTTACTTTTATTGCAGTTTGAGTTTTTTTAAATTTTCAATGGCGCTATTTCGTCCTAATATCTGTTGAGGTTGACTAATTTTTTTAACTATTTTTCTTTGTTTAGCATTATAAGTCATAGTTTAAGCATCAGAGCAATAAATTTGAAGTTTATAGTAATGTACTAGTGTCACTTTCCACAAAATGTTTTTATTTTGGGGGAGAAGGGGAAGTTGCCAGCTATTTTTCATCATAGTCAGATTCATGGTTGTCTCTTCATTGTTTTCAATTACTTCTGAAATATTAATTTCAATCCCTTCTCAGAAATGTAGAGGTTATACGAAAAAATAACATTCGACAAACATGGAGTAAAAAGGAATAATGAAATTTTTCTAAAGTCAACAACGAAGAAGGAATAACTGCGTACAAGGCAAGTCAAACATTTAATATGCCAGATAAAAAAACACTAATAAAAAGACTGCTTATTAAGGTGGACGAAACACATCTGTAGAAACATCGAATAAGTTCACGGTGCGTAAAATGAACAAAAGTTTTCTACTCATGTTTAAATATTACAAGCCCCTGTATTTTACTCTGACTTAAGAAAGAATACTGTTGTACAAACTATCCGAGTGTTACAAATTGAAGTACATTTTTAACATTTTAAAAGTACATTTTTAACAGCATCACAAACGTTTTCAATGAGGTTACTATTTACGGAACTAGCAGGCTAATCCATACTTGAAATATTTTCTGATTGCTTTTTTTTTATACAAGTTAGACAATTACCCCTTACACATTTTTGTTGAAAATCAGAGAAATTATGATAGCTTTTTTTTTAAATCAAGTTACCGATACGCTCGTTTAACTTTTATAGTTTTAATTTGTAATATAAGGTTTGTTTATTAAACTAATATTTGAAAGCAATCAACTCCTGAAAACTTTGTGGAAAATGAATTAAAATATTTATATAACCACAAAACGTGTGCACTATAGGGATCCACCAAAATTTAATCTTTTTGGTAAATTGTGATTTATGAAGAAATACAAAAAAATATGAAAAAAAATTGTAAAGCAATAGTTTTATACATTGAATTAAAAAATTTACGAATTTTGAAAGAATACTACACATCTTAAGATTCAATAATTTTTTCTCTTATTTATAAGATTCTTTCATCTAGTTAAAGCTGCCAAAATTCCCTGCCGATTTAAAAATTATAGTTTCAATATATTTAGCACCTAAATACAAGAATTTCTATTCCCAGTATTTAAATCAATATTTCTTTCTACATTTAGATTTTTATGTTGTGTGGTTCCCCGTATATTGATCATGAGTAATCTAATACAACATATGTGTTTCTTAACCAGTTTGGGTCTAAATTTTTTTACGTTCCAAAAAAATTTCTTTTGGGATTTAAACATGAAAAAGTATTGCTCTGAAAGGCAGAAATTAAGTTTTATTAAAATAGTATTATAATTATTTAAGGAATTACATTATGTAATATTAAACGTACATTGGTCTTTTGAGGAACAAGTTGACATTTATGAGTATTCTATTATTAGTACAATACCGTAAAATGGGGTGAATCGGAACACTTTTCAACTTTAACGTTAAAAAAAGCAACAACATATTTTTTAAATGTTTTATTTTTCTAGTAGAAACTTCGGTTTTGTTTTGTTCTTTACATTTTAAGCAAAAACGAAACATTTTTACTGTTTATATATATATTACTTATTTTTTTAATGGTGTTCCGATTCACCCCGCAGATAGGGGTGAATCGGAACAAATGTTATAATCTTTATTCTGATTCAAAGTTTAATAGGGTTAATAAAAACAGGTAATAATGATAAGGGAGGAATAGGAACACATAGTTACTGTGAAACCAAGCCTTTATTTTACATACAAGTAAGGATATACCTTTTTTAAGAATTAGAAAACAACTTTGAAATCAAGAAAAATTAAAACTTATTTTAAGAAATTACATGCTAATTGCAGACAAAGAATTTAATACAAATTCAGCCCTGTTCTGTGTTATCCTTTACCTGTAGTCATTGGGTAAGTGAATCTATTGAGTAGCTCCCATCGCTGCATGTATTAATACGATCTACTAATGCGCCCTTATCCCCAGACCTTTGTACTGCTTGTACCCTTCTCTTTTTTAATTGTTTTTCCATTTTGAGATGTTTGTGTAATATTGTGGATGTCAGAGAATAATTCTGTGCAGTTTTTCTAATTTGCTATTTTTAAATTCTTTAAGGCGTTGACTTTTTTGTTTAATCGTGTAATTTCTTGGCACCTTTAAACTCTTCAAGTAATTAGAACAAACAAAATATTGCTACAATACATATTCATACATATGTTTTCATATATTACATGAAACTATTACTGTGTAGAAAAATAAACCATGAGAGAAAACGTGTTCCGATTCACCCCGTAAATCTTAAATCTCTGATGTTACAAGCCATTTTTCGCTTTTTCATTATGTAGTTTAGAAATAAGTAGAAGTTAATACAGCATATCGTTTACAGGTCTATCATTAATTAAAAATCCCCTCTCTTAAGTTTAGAATAGGAAAAATACTGTAAGTTACATACAAAGTTTGAAGACGTTGAAAAAATGGGGTTTTTGATGATCTTCTTGAAGTTTTTTTTTATATACCCTAGTAGTGGTGCAAACATATGAAAACTGAATTTATCAACTGTTAATGTTATTACTTTCTTATAAAAAAAATTGGCGACTTAAAATATCATCATATATATTTATAACGAATTTATTTGTATGACCGGAAAGATTCGTTCCGATTTACCCCGCTGTTCCTATTCACCCCATTTTACAATACGTTCAAAAAGATAAATGTAGTACAATTTGAAATCGAAATTTTGAAATATATATAAAAAATCTAAATAATAGATTTATAAATATGCAATTATCATTATATAATTCGCAATATTTGACACTCAATTTGCTCTTCTAAACAGGAAAAAACGTGTAAAAATTGCAAATAAATAAATAAAATAATAGTAAAATTGTTATTTGTTGGTATGTTCTGCTGACATCCCTCATTTCGTGTGAAAAGTTTGAGAACTTCTTCTCACCATGAAAGTATAAGTGGACGTTGCATTTTTCACAAAAAGATGTTTTAAAGTTACATCCTCCTAATTTGCACCTTTCAGCACCATGCTTCTCTCTGTTATATAGCCAGTATTACCATATCTTACATCCTCAATTAGGCGAAGTGATGGTTTTAATTTTTTTAGATGGAATGGTCAGTGGTGGGTGAATTACTGGACGATCGCGTTTGAAGGAGTTTGTAATTCGGTTTCTCAAGCCAGCACTTCACCAACTGATAAAGTAAAACAATAAAATCAATTTTTTTTTTATTATAGGCAAATAATATTACCTAACAAAATTATATAACTTAAAAAAGGAGAAATATCGCTCAAAAACAAAAAAAAAAATATTCAACATAAATTACTACAAATTTCATTTCCAAAATTAATAAATACAATGTGCCTTTTACTAATATAATTCTTTTAAAGACCACTGTACTACTAGTAGTACACGTATTTAATGATTCATAAATCAGAACTTTTGAATGGTTTTGATTACAAAAATTACATCAAACACTAGCTTCAATAACTTATTTTACGAAAATAATTCGAAATATTAATTATAATTATTTAAGATATCAATAATGAGAGTAAATTCAAAAGAACTATCTGCTCAACGTGCATTCGAAGTTTCTTCCACCTTGAATGAGTGTTTCAGGACTTGTAGAGCTATCTTTTAGCGAAAAAATTAAATTCACACTTTCAATAGAAGTCTTTAAAATAGAATATAAGGCTCTTTGAAAACAATTACTAAATACTGGAAAAATATGTTAGTTGAAAGATTATGTACAATTAGTAGCACACAGACCCCGAAAGGGTTAAGTTATTGAAGAAAAGTAAAAGAATTTGACCTTATGGCTATAATCTGACATCTTACATATAATTTTCATACTGCTGAAAAATGTGTCACATCAAAACGTCTAAATATTAAAGTAAAAAACATTTCAGTGTAATTCAAGAAGAAAAATTCTATCCTTTCGTCCTGCACCCTTTTAATTGCAACATCTACTATACTTTAAATAAAAGTTCGTAGAAATGTATAATTTACAAAGAATGACATTTGGCGTAAGAAACATATAATAATTTCTAGAAAATATAAAATTATAGTAAAACCTCGAGTTACATTTGATAAAATTATACCTTAAACCCTTGAAGGGCGGTGGGATAAAATATATTCCACTCAATTTTAATTGCGAAATCTCACATTAACACCAGAATTTTGAATTGAAAATTTTAATTTTATCAAATGCGTGAAGAAAAATTTATCTTAAAAAAAATATATTTTTAAATTCTAGTGTCATTCCGTCATTTCAGCATTTCAAGAGTAGAAGTGCTTTGCCCCTCAAAGGGTTAATCATGTCTATGTAATATCTTTAATAATGTAAGAATTCTATTATCTAATAGGAATAAAATCTATTTAGGAATTAAAAAGAAACCGGCAAAACCTCTTTAGAAAACTCTAAGACAGATTTGCTTTATTCACTTCTTGAGCTTCGATCGGCCACTTAAGGGTTCTCAAAGCTCACCGCTAAATTAAGAATTACTATTTACTGTGTTTTCAACCAAAAGTCACGTTATGTGTCTTATTTTCCTTCATAGATCTTTATTTCTTTATCTAGATCTTTATTTATTATCTTAGATCTTTATTTGGTTCATTATTATCATCTGACTGCATATACATTGTGAAGCTGACTGCCTCCCATAGTGTCAATAATGAACAATAGAATCCGTCATTCATCTTTTTTTAAAGTCAAAGATGTAACTCAGATTATCTTTTTTTAAGTATGCAATTTGATGAATATCAAACAAAAATTTCACATTGGTCAAAAATGAGTCATGTTACAAATTTTGTTATAGCAATATGCATAAAAAACTCACAACAAGATGTTTAGCCTTTTAAATTAACATCTTTTTCATGTACTTTTCTACTATAAGAGAAAAAAACTGTTGTGAAGCAGGTTTCAATTAAAAAAAATTACAAATAATGGAAATTTCCTCAGGGAAGCTTTATCTAGTTTCTCAATAAAAAAATACTATGAAATTAGGTTTGCTTAAAATATATTTATAAGCTTCATTGCAAAAAAAATACTCATTAAAAGATATAGATCTCTATGATTTATTACTAGAAACAAAAGGTAACTTGAATAAATTCAAAATTAAATTGAATCATTTTCTTCAGTCAGTTTCTTTAATCAATTTCTTGACAGAAATTCTTTCATAGACCATTTTATCCTTTCAAATGACACCTCTAAATTCCGATTCATCGGTTTAATGTGTTTCGTAATATCGTTTCGTATAGTTTCGTCGGCTATTAAAAAAGTTTCATCTGAAGTTAATACACTGATCAAAACAGTTAAAGGGGTTTAAGTTGTGGATGGATTTTGCGTTTGAAGAATTATTTCGATGATTAATACACGATGGACATACGTTGTCGGCTATATCAAAAAAAAGTTTCACATGTTTTGCAGAAAAAATGCATTGTATTAAACATATGGATACAAAAGAAAAAATTACAGTTTGTGCATACGAGAAAAACAAATAACAAAAGGTGTTTTCTTGAAAGGAGAATCGTTTTTAAAAAGGAGTATATTTTCTTCGGACGGCCAGTAGCTTTGATCATTTTCGAAGTTTGGAGTCAATTAAGCTATTAATGAGGAGTTGGTGTATTCTCTCTCACTCTTTCAAAATAGCACTTTCCGGTTCTTGTAGCGTATGTTGGGATATTTTTCAGTCAGCCACTCGTCTGCCTAGAATGTCCTAAACATGCTATGTTTGGTTCATGTTTGGAGAACACGCTGCCCATTCCATTTGTGTGATTCCGTCCTCGAAAAAAATTGCCCACCCCGTGAGCACTATTCGGCCTGGAATTGGCTTACATTAAAATGAAGTCATCTCCAATTCCTACAGCATAAGAGACTATAATGGGTTTGAGTATCTTTTCCCTATATTGCTGGTTTGTCAGAATTCCATTTCGACTGATGTGGAAGTCGATACGCCCAACAATAGAAATTTTAGCATAGACCATCACTCCCCCTCTGCCAAATCTGACACTTTTTTGCGTGCACGGAATATTGTTTCTAATGCCGCATTCCTCCCAGATTAAAATACATCTACGTAGTACGATTAAAAAATTCGGGGAATGCGGTCATTCTTGACAACGAAAGCAAGTGCCTAAAGTAAAACCGCCTGAAATGTATTCTCCCAACCTTTCCCTACTTGCTCATGTTGGTTTAGTTAATATCATGTGACAAAACCGAACGCGCAGCCGTTGTCTTCCGAAATTAGCTATCTTTGCTCCGTGACGTAAAAAAGCTGGCTTTTCTTGAGTAGCGTTGCAGCGTTAAATTCCTTCGATGAGTGGGTAAAACATCAATAGAAACTTTGAAAATGCTAAGAAAGATATACGATGAATCAACTATGGGAAGACACAACGTTTATTAATGGCATTGACGTTTTAAAGAAGACCGAGAATCCATCAAAGACGATACATGCGTTGGAAAATTTTTGCTGAGGCGAGGCACTACTACTTTTTGCTTGAGAACGCACCAGCACTGCTAAAACAATTCATCGTCAAAACACGCACTAATGTGCTTCCACATCTCCCCTATCAACTGGACATAGACCCGTGTGACTTTTACATGGTCCTATCAATGTAAAAAACACTTACAGGAACGCCCTTTTTAAACACTCACAGGGACGCCCTTTTTAGTCATCAGATGTGCTGAAAAAACATCGCAGGTGGCCTTAAGGAAGGTTGCGAAAAATAGTTTCCACCGATGCTTCCAGAAAATTTACGAACGCTGGCATAAATGTATCGTCACCCAAGATGACTGTATTGAAGGAGGATATGCTTCGGTGTTGTGAACTATTCTGGAAAATATTTTTTTCAACTTTTCTCGGAACTTTTGTATCATACTACGTATTATCAGGATAGCGAGAAACACGGGACTCGTCAGAGAAAATAAAATCCACTTTTCATTTTTCTTCTAGTTTATATGCTCAGTTGCCTACTCCTACAGGGGTCACGGTGTCTTGTTGTTAACCTAACACATACCACTATATGTGCGATCGTACTGATCTATAGCGTCGAGCCAGTTTTGGATATCTGAAACGAGACTGTGATGCCAGTAGCCGAGTGAAGGTTTTGTTGAATAAGAATGAAAGAAATTCATATTTCATTGTTTCTGAGCCGTTAACGTTAAATACCCATCCTCATTCGGCATTGTTGCATCTCTGTGAACTTGCCTTGGTCTTCAGCTTGCATTTTTAGTTACCAAAGACTGTTCGAAATTTTGGAAATATCTCTTCGTGAAACTCCAGTAGCTTCTGTTACTTCGGCTTGTGTTTTTGCCCCCTTTGATAGTCCAACTCTTCAAACTTCTGATCTCTCTAAATAACTTCGTTCAGACATGGCATTCATCGGAACAAAGCACTTGCAGAATGTTGATCATAGTTTCAGTAAGTTGTAAGCCAAATTACTTTGTCTGCCACGAACATTTTTGTCGTCAAACTCAAAATTTGCATACTCCTAAGTTGAAAAAAATCAGCAAAATTTGCATTTCTGACTAATTTCTTCTATTTTATTATTTCTTTGAAAGAAATTTCGCTTATATTAATATTTTATGTACGAATTACAATATTCTTTAATTGTTTTGAGCAGTGTAATTTTAGGTACATTTAGATTTTGAAATTGTCTATGTAATAACAATAAGCAGTGTGATACAATACATGCGTTTATTTTATGGACGTAAGACATCTACCACAATCTTTATATAAATATATAATCTGACTTCTCAAATAATCCTTCAACAGCTACAGGGGCTGGACAAAAATATGGAAACACCTTTTGAAATTCATGTTTGAAAAGAAAGATTGCTTATAATGATGTATGTTGATGGCACTGGAGTTTTCGCCAACTGACGCCACCTATACAACTTCGTAAAATCGCTGCACTGTTCAGTCGTTGTTGGAGCACTGTTATGTGAGATTATCATTGCATTATATCAGAGTTAACCGACTTCGAACGTGGACAAATTGTTGGCGCGCGTATGGTGGGTGCTTCCGTAATCAAGCTAGCCGAGGTTTTTAGTGTTTCAAGAGGTACTGTGTCGAAGATTTATTCCGCATATTTGAAATGCGGAAAAAACATCATTCGCTAAATCACAGCGCGGACGAAAGTGTGTGCTGAGTAATCGTGACAGACGATCATTAAGGAGTATTATCGCGAAAAATAAGCAGTCCACAGCTGCAAAAGTTACTGCTGAAATGAATGTCGTGTTACCAAATCCTGTGAGTACCAAAACAATTAGAAGGAAGCTTCATAAATAGGGAATTTCTGGCCGTGTTGCAATTGAAAAGCCATCCATCAGTAATGCTAATGCCTTTAACAGGAAAAAGTGGTGTTTAAGTCATAAAGCCTGGACTATAAAGCAGTGGAGGAGCGTAATATGGTCTGATGAGTCTTCTTTCACATTGTTCCCCATTTCTGGCTGAGTTTACGTCTGGAGAACGCCATCTCAAGCCTATAATGCAGACTGCTTGTTGCCAAGAGTGAAACATGGCGGGGGTTCGGTGATGGTTTGGGTAGCCATATCGTGGTTCTCTTCTGGCCCCATGATAACTCTGTAAGGACGTATTACTGCTCAGACTTATGTGAACATTTTGGCCGATCAAGTCCATCCAATGGTACAAGCTTTGTTCCCCAATGATGATGGTATCTTCCAAGAAGGCAATGTCCCCGTTCACACAGCTCACATTGTCATGGACTGGTTTTCTGAGCACAAGGATGAATTTTCGCATCTCCCCAGGCCACCAAAATCATCAGACTTGAATATTATCGAACCTTTGTGGTCTACATTGGAGCTGAAAGTGCGTTCTCGCTACCCACCGCCAACATCGTTATATGAACTTGCCACCGTTTACAGAAATAATGGTACAATATTCCCTTAGCAAACATACAGAAACTGTATTTATCCATTCCGAGAAGACTGTAAGCTGTTTTGAATAACAACGGGTACCGTACACAATACTAGGCAAGGAAACGTATTTTTTTTTAAGGTGTTTCCATATTTTTGTCCAACCCCTGTATATAATTTGATATAGTCTAAACATAAATGTCACATTTCTCTGAAAATCTCATATTTTTTAAAATACGCAGAAATCCATTAAAAGTAAAGTACCAAGACGCAATACATTTTTTTAACACAACACCTTTAACTTCGATATCTCACTGCTAAGCTAAGAATGATTATTTAAAGTTATTTAGTACTAAAAGTCATGGTATATGACTTAATATCTCTTCATAGTTCTTGTATTACTTTTTCCACTGGTATTTAGGTTCCGAAATGTTTATGTTTCGCATGATATTAATAATGAAAATTATAATTCGTAGATAAATTATTTTTGTAATTTTTCACAACTAGGCAAAGAAATGGCCAGGATAGGATTTATACAAGGGACCATTGGCTGAAGCCAACTATGTCTCTACCATCTGCGCTGTCTCGGAAAGACGAGGCAAGCATATAATTCACCCAGAAACATAATGACTATGCACTGTAAAAAAAGGTCGATCTACTAAAAAAATTTTAGTGATCCTTGTATTTAATAAAAAATTTTTTGTCATCTTACTCGGTTACAAGAAAATCTGTAAGAATTACTAGAAAAAAGCTAGCAACGAATAGAGTTAATAGTTTTATATTTTTAATAGCTATTACTAAAACTCGCTTGGTGTGGCCGTGATAGCCTAGTGATTATAGCACTGAACTCCGGGCTGAAAGGTACCGGGTCCGATGCTGGACACCATCTGATACGCACCGAATGTATGCAGTGTAAGTACTCGTTAAATAAAGGGATTATGAAAATCCTGTCGGAGCAAGTAGCAATGTTTGATGCTGCCATCTATTGCGGCTTTGCCGAAAATCTTCCGCTTCAGAAGTCTGTCTTCTTACCCACTGGATGGTTACTAAAAATAATTTTGGAGCTATTACTGAAATTTGCTTGGTGGTTCATACTAAAAAGTTTTAAGTTAGTTATACAAAAAATTCTTTTGTTAAGTTTACAAAAGAAATGTTTGTTTCATTTGCAAAAAAAAAAAAAAAAAAAAAAAAAAAAAAAGTTTGTAATGGTTACTAAAAAATTCTCTGGAATACAAATTTACTAAAAAAATTTTAGTAATCTGATGAATTTTTTTTTACAGTGTGGTTTAACTATCTGTCTGATATGTTAATCGGCTACCCATAATAAATCACAGCCTAATGGAAACTCCAAAAAACGTTGGACACGTAATAATACTCATAAAACTCATGTAAAATAATAATTTTTTTCTTGAAGTTGGAAAAGCTACCGCTATAATTATTCTCGCGTAAATACGCATCCTGCGTTTTACTGGAGTTATATTACCTCAAATTTCGAATGTAAAAAGATACACGTGTTTTTAAAGTTAGAGAACTAATTCATATTTTTAAATTTATTTCATTTTTTACCTATTTTAAGTAGAGTGGTTTTAAAAAGAGCGATCCTAATATCATTTACCTGGGAATGAAGTTATAATAATGATTAAGTCGAATAAGTTTAAATTTGTATCTTCAAGTATAAATTAAATTAATATATGTATTTTTTTACTTATAAATCTAAAAGCATTTTGAAATTATCAAAAATCAATATCTCAAGCTTTAAGTAATTGTAATTTCATAAATATTAGCTTCAAGTATATTATCTAATGCATCTCGACAGTAAATTCCATGTTGCTTAGAAACATTTCATTTCATAAATTTAATTTTCTTGAAATACATCAAAAGAAATTTGTAGTTATGCAACAAGACAGAATTCATTTTTAATACTAGATTTTTCATTTCTACAACTACTGTATATTTAAAAAAAGAAAAATATTAAGTCTCAGATATACAAAAATTTAAACCTTTCAAAGCAAGAAATTTTATTTGAATATTTTTAATAATTTTTGAATAATGTAAAATTACAGCAACTCATGTGGATTACATTTTCTGAAAGTACAGTTTTGTACTTAGAATGCAAAAAGGTTTAAAAAGATACGGATTTCTTAATCTAATATAGAAATTGAAAAGAAATAGGCAACGCCTCTTCAGCAAACCGTAAGATCGAATAGCTTTCTTTACTTCTTCCTGAGCTTCCGCTGCCTACTTGAAGGCTCTTAAAGCTCACCGCCAATTTAAGAAATGGCGGTTCAATGTATTTAGCAGCGAAAGTCACGTCATACTACTCATTTTTCTTTTTACAAGTCTGAAGTAAATACGTCTTGCTATATTTAGTTTTTGAAGTTGTCTGGCTCCCAGGATTTTAACAATAAGCCATATAATATGTCACATGTGTTTGTAAAGAAAGAGGATTTGCTTATAAAATTTTACTTCATATATATAGTCTGGTAAATCTCAAAGATAAATCTGATACTGCTATAAACATTCCATGTCTCATACTATTATGAAATATAAAACGCTTAGGGTTGAGTTATTTAATAAACTAATACTGACCTATTTACTTTGTCCCTTTCAATTTTACAACAGTTTTTAAAAATATAACATTTAACAGAGTTTTAAAAATCTTATAAAGTTCATTTTTCTCAAAGTAGTACAATCCGGTATTGAAATACATTTTTTGTTGTTTAATAATTTACCTAATAATTTTGATTTCCGAAAAAAAAAATTCAAAAAAAAAAAAAAATTTCAAAAAAAAATATCTCGAATAATTCAAATTACAAATCATTAGCAAAACTCGTTATCATACTACAATTTTTATTTCATTTGTTATTATTATATATAGTTATAATTTTTTATTTGTCTTTATTTCATTTTATGTTGCAAAAATTTCCTGTTTCTTTACGGCAGTCTTATTGGCAGTACGTGCGCTTGTTATCAATATTACCGAATAGTATTCTTTTGTTTACATAACCGCACAAAGTCAGTGCATAAATAAGATCCACTCTTCTCGCATCTTACATTTAATTACGGCAAATATTCTTATTTAGAAATAATCATAAGAAGTGACCGATCGGATGAACACTAAAGCTTCACAAATTAGTTTTCTTATTTCACAATATTCTATGATAAGAAGCATTCCGAAAGCCGTGATCCTTAATACCGCCAAGGGAAAATTGCCAATATAAGAAAGCAACTTGATACAATTGAACTCTTAGTGCTCATATCATCGTTACATAACGTGAAAAACTGGTTAATGTGAAGTCGATTCAAATTTCTTACTAGCTTTAAATTACTGAAAATTCGGTTACGATGCCTTCACATTGGAGTCACAAACTTATGCCCCTGTGTTACAATTTCTCTTTGAAGACAGCCCTCTGAGTCTTTTGTTACACAGAAATTCATAGAAGACAATCGATGTCTTCTGTGAATGAATGATTTTGTTCCTGCTTTTCGGCAAAAATTTAGTAATTCCAAAGTAAAGCGTATGTTTTTATTTTTATTTTATTTTTATTTTTTTTTATTTATTTTAAGTAGCGTGGTTTTAAAAAGAGTGCTCCTATTATCATTTACCTGGGAATGAAGTTAAAATAATGATTAAGTCGAATAAGTTTAAATTTGTATCTTCAAGTATAAATTAAATTAATATATATTTTTTACTTATAAATCTAAAAGCATTTTGAAATTATCAAAAAATTAATATCTCAAGCTTTAAATAATTGTGTAAAATAATTGCATCGATTTGTTGATAAGAAAAATGATTTTTTCGAATTACGCTAATGAATGTTGTTTTACAGTAAATGGAGCAATATTCTGCATATGATATATTGCTGGGGATAAAGGAGAGTTATAAAACTCAGTGTTCAAGGTCTGTGGTGTGACGTGAAGAATATGGCACATTGATGAAACAGTGTAAATTAAAAATAACATGTCCGTTTATCTCATTCATCTCTAATGTTAAACTTAAACAAAACTACTTATATAATACTCCAGCAATTACTGGGTACTTCGTTGTTTAACACATATTGAAGACAAAACTGCTTTTAACCTGCATATAAGAGCAAAAACTAAACCCATTGGTTAGATCGTCTGTCTATCACAGCACATACATGGGGATGTTTCCCACTCTAGATATACTTACTCAGTGCATAAACTGGAAATAAAAATATGCATACAGTTTCAGGTAAAAAGAGAGTGGCCTTACGACCGAAATGTACTGATCGGAAAGATCACTGCTGAATAAACTTGACAAATTTAGTGGGAGAAGATTTTGTCCAGATTTCCAACATATACACTGTAATATACACTTCATTGATGTTTTTTAAACATTTTGACGAACAAAATATACAACATTAGAACCTTAAATTCCTGCATTTTTTGTGTGCATTTTTCTTCAAAAATATATAATCATATGTGAAATTATTAAAATACTTGTGTTGCTTATTGGAAAAATCTGTGTAAAGCATTAGTTATACAATACATTTTACACTGTAGTTAAAATAAGAAAAGAAGCCTATATTAGAGTTTTGTGCTTAAAAGTGAAAACGGAATCATTATAAGATCACCCATGTTTCTGTCTGTTCGTGTGTCTGTCACAGACGTTTTACTCGAAAACTACTAAACTAAGAAACATCTAAAGTTCAAATTGGGAGAAGTAATAAAGGTTATTGACCCGCATATATGCAGATTATTAAACATTCATAAATAAATTTAGTAAAAATGTACAGGGAGAAATTAAGTTACTTGAAAAAAATAATATTCTCTTTTTGTATTCTTTGGGGAATCGCGTGAAAGCTCGCGTTACACTAAACTCAAAAATACATTTTATTAATTTTTTATTATACGTATTATATTTTCAGATGCATCGTTGAAAATGTAGTTTTAAAATATGCCCACCCCATACATATTTGGAAATCTACTGAAATTAAAATTATGAAAAAATAAGAGGTGCTAGACATTAGTTTAAACCTTGAAAGAAAACTACACCGATCATCCTACATCATCTAGATTTTCAGAAATACGAATGTTTCCGTTTCGCACAAATTTCGATTTCCGGGCATTCAGCATCCATATTGAGACGCGCTGGAGGTATATATCGCATTATATGTATAAAAGCATTGTTGATTGTGATTTTGGAAAACAAATTGTCGGTTATTAGCCGAAATATCAACCCTTAAAGTTACAGACGGTTTAGACCTACATACAGGGGCGCCTTACTCTAGGTACCGCCAGCTTTTAAAGCCTAAATAAGAACTTTTAATGACATATTTGTGTAATGAAATGCAGTATAAAAGCAATAAATGTCAAATTGTTAGAGACAGACTAATTTAATTATAATTAATTACATAAGTAATATGTAACTCGTAACTACTTTTCATTGTTTTTACATTTAACTGAAAACCTATGCGGGTAAACGGATCAAGGCGTCGCTTGATACTTTGCGACCTCCTTTTGAAGCGTGCTAAGCACAATTCCAAGTTTAATCTTTAAACGAGAGCTTTCTTTTAGCTGATCCAAGATTATTACCGCATTGAATTTGATATATAAAATTCCAAATGAAGCTCAAATATGCACTAATTTTAATGTCAATAACAAATTCAGTAAATAAAAAAAGAGATTAAGATAAGATTAAAAAAAGGGTTATACAGAATAACAATATTTGATATTATTTAGTCATCACATATCTCTTTGAACTTATGTATACGCCATCCTAAATTTTATAATTTTTTGTTAAGCTTATTATTATTTTAGCAACGATTTTTTAAATTAATGATACAGTTGATAGTTCATATTTTTATAATTCGAAATTTTTGAGCGCGAGTAGTGCTCGTACTTGACCGTTTATTTTTTTATCTATTTCTTTTCGAGAAATAATAATGGCTTCACAGACTTTTCATGTTTCTCAGATTCTTGCAGACAGTTCTAATTAAAAATGTAGCGCCCTAAATCCATAAAGTTTGACTTTAATGAAAATTAGTCTTTTTTTGCAAGTATAAATACATGCATATTGATATATATTTACAAATGTTTCTACTAAGTATATTTTCATTGCAAGCCACTTTCAAATATTTTTAATCCATTCCATTCTTTTCTATTCATTTCACAAATTACAGTTGGAATTTAATTAAAAAGAGAAATACTGTCATCATTTTTTAATTTTCATATACTGAAAGAAGAAGAAAAAGAACTTTCTTGAAATGCTTTGCTTATTATTTCGTGCTTGAGACCAACATGACTTTCCAGAACCTTTGACCAACTTTGACCCATTTAGACTTTCCAGAAATGGTTAGAAATATGACTCTTAGCTTCTAAACCAAAAAATATGGAATTTCATGACCAACAATACTTTTTAATAATGATTGGGCAACATTAACTTCCGGAGCAAAAATATTGAATTTCAAAAAAATTATGCTTCTTTTTATAGAAATGAATGCGTAACAAAATATTTGAACATAACTTTGACCAAATGAATGCCCTCTGTTTCTTTGATATTTTATGTCTCTAGTAGTCTTTCCGCAATCAAAAGTATAAAGCCATTATTAAGCTATTTTTAACTTTAGATTTTCACAATAAGGATTTCGTTTCCTGTGTTATCATATAACAATTTAGATTTTAAGAATTGTTTTTTCTAGAACCATTTCAGAGAATATACAATTGTAAAAAAGACAGAAGTGTAGTTTTTTATGTATCATAAATAATTAATATTTTCAGTTATTAAAAAGAAATATTTTAGTTTAAGCTAGTTTTATATACGTCTGACGAAATCTATTAGTTTTTATTTCTATAAAGCAGTTTGTTATATTTAAGAATAAAATGTAAACCATGAAAATTCCAGTTATTAAAAGGAACTTTTTAGACAAAGTATAGCTTTGAAGTTTGTAAGCTTTTCTTTCTTCAAAGAAAAAAAATGATAGCATTCTTAATCACATACATTATTTCCCTAACATATAGTTATAAGGAAAACGATTAAATATGTTACATGATAAAAGATTCCCTGTTTTCACCATACTTTGTAAAAAGAAAATAATTGAAAGAAATATCTGAGAGAAATATCGCTTTAAATATTTTCTTTAATATATATATATATATATATATATATATGTTTGAAAAATGTTCCTTGTTGTAAGATCTAAGTCTCTAGTAATGAAAGTTTTATACGAAAAATAATCCCAAAGTATCAGAGAAATAACTTAGCATATAATAGAAGAAAAATTTCACAAAATTTTTCTTGGTGAATTTTATAGATATTTTTGGCATTTGTAAGCACAGTAAATTTGTTAAAGTTCATATAAAAATAAAGAAAAATGTTTTTTTAGGAATACATAAGATATGATTATTATTTTATAATACTGTTTGTAAAAAGAGTAACCAATTATAGGGGGAAAATATAAATGAACTACATTTTTCTTCCATTTAAAAAACATAATCAATGTCAATTTCTAGATATTAGCATATTTAGCATTCAGTTTTAATTTGTACACTGAGAAAGTTACATTTGTATAAGTATGTAATATATTGATTTGTTTTTTAAATGTTTTTATATAGACTAAATTTACAAAGCTATAATTTAACTGCTTATAATAATTCATGATGAACAAAAATGTATTTTTTTATATTGTTATGAAGACACCAGTTGTCACTAACACGCAAACAAATTATTATGTTATTAATATTAAATAAATGTTATTAATATTATGTTATTATTATATAAATATTTACAAAACTAATATGTTTAAAATATTTTGGAATCGAATACTGCAGAAAAAATTGAGCTTAAGGTTTCAGTTCCCACATAGAATATATTGGAGCATTTTTTTAACCAATTTTTTGAATTAATTTTTAAATTTTAATTTTTAAATAAGATAAGTAAGGTGGTCTGGTGTAATAACGCCAGGTGGGATAATAGCGCCAAGTGCTAATATTTTCCATAATTATGAAATAATCTGGTAAATGACACCCATGTGCTCTGCGCAGAAGGGTTTTGAGTCATATAAATTGCAAAAAACAGCTTCAAGTTAATTTGTTTCATTTTTAGGTCTTATTGTTTTTACAAGCAACTAAAATTAACGCTTGATCTAAAATTTGCGAGATACGTTTTGTGATGTGAAGACTATTTTTTTTTATCCGGAAATACTTTGTTAATTACATAAATTTGTAGTACATTTCATGGACTTTCAAAATGTTGTTGAAGATTTTGGATATCTTCTCGTGATGATTTATAATTTAAAATGTACAGCGCAATAACTATAAAAGAATAATAACGCCAATCCTTGGCATTAATACCCCGGTTGATTCCCTACAGTGGCCGAACTACATCCTAAATACTGATTCAAATAAACACAGTTAAAATTGTGCAATGTTCCTAATAATTCTATTTAAGCGGTCTTTTTTAAGCAAAAAGAAGCTCACGGTTTGATATTCTTTTGCCTCATCCTTCCCCCCCCACCCACACACACACCACACCTTTATTTTTTTTTACACTTTCACAAAAAATTGAACATTTTCAATAGCTTAGAATGCAATTTGTTAATTTCCAAGTGTGTAGAGTTTGCATTTTTAGAATTGGGCAATCTACATGCCATTATTCCATCTTATTTCATAGTTTTGTTTGCATGGCGTTATTACCCATATAGGTGGGTAATAACACCAAATAACATTGGTCAAGAAATCACGTCATTACATTTTATGAATACATATCTGTTAAATTATTTTTTTATATAGATAATCAATGAGTTGCTGTATCAAATCATATATTTGTTTGAAAAATACAAACTAAAACTGAGCCGTGAAAATTGGTAGAACCTTAACGTGGCGTTATTACACCAAGGTACCTTATATGCAATTTTAATGGTTTTTGCTTTTGATTTGAATGTTGTAGATTGGAAGTAAACTACATAAATTTTAATAAATTTTTTAGAAGCCAAATGGGTTTTGCTTGCAACAGTGTTATTTTCAATGTGATATTTTGTGCATGAATTTGAATGGTATTGTCTTTATTAATTTTTTCGAAGCGCAAAAGAACTATGGCAGTCAGTTGTCATTTCTATTTGTTCAAAGATATGTTAATTAGATTGTTATGGTTGTTTCATATACATAAACAGGAAGGATTTATCAAGAGTTAATGGATTACCAGAACATTCCGCCTAGCTGTTAAACTAGTCTAGCTGTTTTATACATGAAATTAGTGGGAAATTTTCGCTAAAGATTTGAGAGTCAGTTCACTGCGATTTTATGGTATTCCGTAAGAAGCTATTCTTTCGTGATTGAATAAAAAATGATTTCTGGAATCTCGGGATGATTAATATCATTTTTGTGCGATATATTTCTTTTAGAATTTCGTTCTTCCGACGGAACCCTACTTGTCTCTGTTTTCTGTCTGTCTGTTCGTCACAGAATCCGCACTCAAAAACTATATAGGACAATACTTCAATTTTTGTGAACTTACCTTGAGTCACATGACTAAACATAAAATTTGGAAATATAACTCTATTATTTTTTACTAAATAAAATTAACAATATCATGCGTTCATTTTTGCAATTTAAATTTTAAAAGAGAACCTTAGTTTGAACGTTTTACGTTTTGAATTTGAGGTTTTGAAATTTCGAAATTTAAATATGAAATATTAGGTGACGTATCTTTTGAATTTTCTCCACTTAATCTTTTAAAAATTTAATATTTTTTTCTTTCATGTATAGATTTTCAATAAAAAAATTATTCAATGTAAAGGAGACAAAAGTGAAAATATTCTTAATTTTAAATGAAATAAATAAACCTCGCTTATTAAAAATTAATTGTGTGAAGTAGAAACTCCAGAAGACGTTGATATGTTTGGTATTTAAAAATATGTTATAATATGACTATTTTATTTTTAAAAAAAGCTTAATTTCCTTGAACATTAAATAAAAAATTAATATCCCATTAAATAAAACGAGTATTACCACTCCAAAAAAAAGTGATGCCAATCTGAATATACACTGCTCAAAACAATTAAAGGATATTGCAGTTTTATGTGGATTTTGTATCTGAGAAACTTTTTAGTTGATTGATACATGGTCGACAGACATAGTAGGTTATATGAGAATAAATTACACATGTTTGGCAGAAAAAAATGCATTTTATTGCGCATTTGTGTACAAAAGGAAAAAAATTGTGCATATGAGAAAAAATAAGAAAAGGTTCATAATAAAAAATAAGAAATAAGTTTCCTTCAAAGAAAATCATTTTAAGTAGGGGGTATGATTTCCACGGGTGGCCAGCAACGTTGAACACCTATGAGGCATGGACTGAATGAGGCTATTAATGACGAGTTGGGGTATTCTGCCCCACTCTTCCAGAAGAGCTCTTTCCAGTTCTTGGACAGTTTGTGGGGGTTGTTGGCGGCCAGAAACTCGTCTTCCTAGAGCGTCCCAAACGTGCTCGATTGGATTCATGTCTGGAGAACACGCTGGCCATTCCATTTGAACGATTCCTTCCTCGAAAAGGAAATCTCTTACCAGGTTTGCCCGATGTGGCCTGCAGTTATCGTCCATTAAAATGAAGTTATCTCCGATTTCTGCAGCATAAGGGACTACAATAGGTCTGAGGATCTCATCCCTATATCGGCGACCAGTCAGAGCTCCATCTCGAATGATGTAGAGTTCAGTGCGCCCGTCAATGGAGATGCCACCATACACCAACACTCCTCCACCGCCAAATCTGACACTTTCGTGCACGAACGCATGATTATTCCTACTGCCACGGTCCCTCCAGATGAAAATACGCCTATTATCCGGATGCACAGAAAAACGGGACTCGTCAGAAAACAGAATATTGCTCCATTCATTTCTCCTCCAGTTGACAAGCTCGGTTGCCCACTCCCTGTGGTCGCGACGATGCCTTGATGTTAATCTAACACATACCATCGGTCGGCGAGCATACAGACCTACAGCATGGAGCCGGTTTCGGACAGTCTGAGTTGAAATCGTGGTGCCTGTAGCCGAGCGAAGGTGTTGTTGGAGAAGAGTAGCGTTCATGTTTCGGTGTCTTCGAGCTGTTAACGCTAAATACCGATCTTCATTGGGCGTTGTTGCCCGTCTACGACCTTGCCCTGGTCTTCGACCTGCACATCCACTCTCCAAAGAACGGTTCCAGAACCTGGAAATGACACTTTGTGACACTCCAATGGCTTGCGCTACTTCGGCTTGAGTTTGGCCCCCTTCTAACCTACCAACAATTCTCCAAGCTTCTGAACCTGTCAAATGACTTCGCTGAGACATCGTACTCATCGAAACAAAGCAATCACTGAATGCCGATCATCCTTGTCTTCATTCTCTTTTATCCAGTTTAAAGTCAAATTTCATTCGCTGCCGCTGAAGCGACGTTTTTCACGTCGAATTCAAAATTTGCATACTCCACAGTTTGAAAACTAGAAAAATTTGTATTTATAATTCTCTTCTTCTATTTTCGGCAAAAAAATTTCGTTTATATCTTAATTTTATATAAAACTTCAAATATCCTTTAATTGTTTTGAGCAGTGTAAAAGAGCAGCCCGTATGTAACAATGACGTTGAACATGTAGATTTTTCAATCCCTGTTAAATAGGGAGAATTGGTAACTGCAGACAATTCTTTGCTAGTGTTTGGTTCATGATTGTATGATTCTACCCTTCAGGATCAGGACAAATGCAAAATACTTTAAAAATTGATTCATAGTTTGTCTTCTCCTACGTTTTGTGTTTGTGCTGAATCAAGATGGAAAAAATTAAATATTAATAAATAAAACAAGGAGACAACGGTATCTTTAGCCCCTATTCCCCTCTTTTATCTTAAATAGAGAATTTTCCTAATTATATCTCATAGTAGAAAAATAATCATTATTTTAAATACATTTTCGTTTTTTTTTTTTTTTTCTTATTCATGTAGTGTATTTTTTAATTTTTCTTTCTTCTATAGATTTTCTACAAAAATTGTAAAAAATAAAATAAAACTCCTGAGTTCAAATAAAAAATACTCGTAATTTTGAATAAAAGGAATAAAGCTCACTTCAAATTAATTTTGTTTTGTAGAAACTGAAGAATCTTTGAATATTCAACGAGACGACCAAAATAACTTTCTTCCAGAGATTTTATTTACACAAACAATATCGGGTGGTCTTCAAACAAATGTTTACACAGCATGTTCTTGAGCTTTCATGACAAATTTAAATAAATTTAAGCCAAGCTTAAATTGTATTTTTAATGCAGAAATCTTTGCTTTTAACAAAACAAGCGCTACTTAATTAATATTATTGTATTAAAATTTTTAACTAAGAACTTTAAATTCACTTCATAACAAAACAATTTAATACAACCTGCTCACATGATGTTAGATTTAATTCGCTTAATTTATGCAAAAGGAATTTTTGCGCATTTCAATTAAAGTTTACGAAAATTATTACATAAAATGTGGTTATTAATTTTTAAGAAACATAGATGTGTAACCTTGTTTAAATATTTTTTCCCTATTGGCATGTTTCTCATCAGAAACATTTGTGTTATTTTACTGAAGATAAAAAAACTTATCTAATAATTTTGTAATAATTAAATTTTTCAGTCAAAAATCAATAATGTTTACAAAATTAAAAACTTCAAAATCTTGCACTCTAAAACAGACATTTGAAGTATATACGGGTGTTTCAAAAGTTTGATTTGAAAGAAAAACGCGATAAAAAATATCTATAGATCGGAGAGACTTGCGGTTTGCAGATAAATATTCAGCATGGTATAGGATTTTCTACGATACCAACAAAACAGAAAATTCCCAATCTCGGCGCTACTGCAGTTAATTCCATGGATTAATTCCATATTATTCGAGCAATCAAGATTTAAATACAATATGTGTACATGCAGCATTCTCTAATGTTTCAATATCTTAGTCTTGCATTATGAGGGAAATATGGAATTAATCCATAGAATAATATGTGGTAGCGCCCTCTATTGCCGAGATTTTGAACTATATTTTTATTGGTGTCATATAAAATTCCATTCTATGCTGAAAATTTATCTGCAAACAGAATGCATCGCCGACGCATGGGCTTTTTAATAGGGCGCTTTAATCTAGCATTTAAATTTTGGAACAACCAGTATGTAAAGAACAGGTTTAGTAAAAATTTCCTATTTCTTAGTCTTAGGCACAATTTAAATTTAAAAGAGAGGTTTCGTCTTAAAAAATATGTTATTTAATCAGAATTATGTTTTATTTATAACCAAATTTAACGTTTTGTAAAATTAAATAAAATTTTGAAAGAAGTTTTCAATTTTTGTACGGATTTGTTAATTTTAATTGCTAATTTATATTCATGTTTAAATATTTTTGGTCATTTTATGCACTGTTAGTATTGTATTTATTTTTCTTATATAGATTTGTCACAAAAAAAAGATCTAGATGTAAGAAAGCAAAACAAATAAGCTTTTAAATTTAAATGAAAAGAAGCCTTACTTGATATTGAATTTATTTCACATTTATTTTGAATCCTAGAAACAAAAGAAATTATAATAAAGTTAATCATTTTATATGTATGATATCGATGTATAATTATCATAATTCTAGTACAACATTACGACAGTATATTTTTGCTTTATCTAACTCAAAAATTATTAGGAACTCTTAGAATAAATGTGAATATTACGCATTTTGTATTTAAACAATTCAATAGAAATATTACTAACTCCTTGAACATTCCAAGGATTGTGCAGACCATGGATATGACTATTATTATCATGAAAATAAATTAAATTTTCTAAAATATTTAATGATACACTCTATAACAAAAAAAAATGACGCACCAAGAAGGAATGGGCTGATTGCTTTGAAATTTGCATGCATAAATTTTTCGATCAAATATGGAAATGTTTAAAATTTGGTGTCCAATGAATGAATAATGTGATCTTCAATGCATCGTAACTGCGCATCCAGCAGATGTCTGAGATGTATCCAGGAGCTGTTCTGAATCTTTTGTTAAAAATTTTAGTCCTATTCCAATTTAGGAGACATCTCAACGTCTATAAAAATGTCTTGCCGCAGGATTCGAGCTTATTAAGAGCAACTTTCAGAGTTTGAAAGAGGTCGTATTATTGGACTAAAACAGGAGGTTGGGCAAATCGAAGAATCGCTCGGCATCTCGGTTGTAGCGATGAGGCGATCAGACGCTGATTGCAAGAATGGGTGAACAACAGCAGATTTCAACGTCATAATGGTAGCGGTTGACCTAGGGCCGCGACAGATCGGAAGGGCAGAATGGTTGCCAGATAAGCTGTCACAACATCTATTCATCGTTATCAGTCATCCGACGTGCGACCCATACACGATTGTCCATCATGACCATTTACAAACGGCTGAGAGAGTGAAATTTAAGCTGTTACTGACTATTACGCCAACTACCACTCACGTCTGCACACTGTCGAGCCAGATTACAGTGGTGCTTGGCTCTATCAGGTTGGAAAGACGCTGATTGCGGATGTATAGTCTTTAGCTACGAAACTAGTTTCCGTGTCTTGACGCTCATCGAAGCCGTCTCTGAAAGACGCCCAGGCCTACGTGCCGATCCTGCTTTTACTATTGAAATTTACGCAGGCTCTTAACAAGGAGTTATGGTCTGGGGGCTCTTTCCCTTGATAGCCGGATTCCTTTGGTCGTCATTAGAGGCACACTTACAGAACAGTGGTACGTTGACGACATTCTGAGACCTGTTTTGCTACCGTGCTTTTTACAGTACCCTGGGCTTACTTTTTAACAGGATAATGCCAGACCACATAAATCACTTGTTGCTATGAACTGTCTTGTAGCTTCTCGAACACTCCCTTGGCCAGCCACATATCGAGATCTCTCTCCCATCGAGTATGTCTGGTATATGAAGGGAAGGTGACTGCATCTAGCAGAAAATGTTGATGACCTAGTCCGACAATTGGAGCGAATCTTTCAAGAAATGCCGCAGAAAATCATCTGGACAATTTATCTATCTATGCCACGCCGTGTGACAGCTTGCATCCAAGCTAGAGAAGGATCAACACCTTATTGAGTTTGTTACTTTGTAACTATGTAACTCTGAAATAAGTCATTCAATTGTTCTGAAATTATAATCATTTTCTATTCTGTATATATAATCTTCCTATCCACTAATTTTTGTCTCCATTGGGCAACTCCTTCTTGGTGCGTCGATTTCCTTGTTGTAGAGTGTATATAAAAAGAATTTCCAAAATTGTATCTTTTACCGTTATATTTAAACTTCATTTTTGAAAAAAAAAACACTCTTAATGTTTAAAGAAACAAATAATTTTAATTCGAAATTAATTCTGAGTTTAAAACTTAAACAATCGTTGAATATACAATAAGAAGACGAAAATAAATTTGATCTGAATGTGTGTTTATATTCAAACAATCTCTGGCATCTTGTAAACAAAGATTTATACAGCATGTTCTTTAGCTAATCATTACAAATTCATATGTAATTCGGAAATTTTAAATCTTGTTTTTCGCGTAGAAGTCTTTACTTTTAACAAAACAAGCACTGCTAAATTCACATTTCTGTATTAAAATTGGTAAAAATGAGCTTCAATTTCACTTAAGTTGAGTTCAGGCTATTCACAAGAGATTTGACTTAATTTTTAAGCAGATATTTTTAAGCAGAGTGTTTTAAATAAAGTTCATGTAAAATTATTACATAAACTATGTTTGTTAATTATGAAGAAATGTATATTCTTAACATCGCTAAATAACTTCTCACGTGTACATTAATTTGTTTTACCTCCAGAAAATTTGGTAAGTACTTATGGCCACATTATTGCATAAAATGCATTTTATAATTAGCAATTCTTCAATAAATTACTTAGTTTAAATAAATAACTTTCTTTCACTCCAAAAATAGGAGACTTTAAATTTCGTATACTTGTAGCTGAATACGTCGTGTCACAAGACAAATCATAATATTTTGAAGAAATCTATTATACATATTTTTTTTTCAATTTCATCCGCTGATTTTTGCGGTTTACATTTTAAAAGAGGATATTAATTTCCATCTTTTTCGAGTAAACATCTTAGCTTGGAGGTAAAGAATGTCTCTAGAATACAAAAGGTTCTTAGTTCTAACCCCGATGCTGGAACTTCAAATTCCAATTTTAAGATGAATTTAGTTAAAAAATGATTTATATATATATTGCCAGTTTAAGGGTTTATATTATTATTATTATTATTTGTCCCTGACATTCATAATATATTTTGGAGTAATTTTTTTTTCTGTTTTAGGAAAACTATTGCGATTTCTTAATGATTCAGCATTTTAAATGTCTTTTATGCAATATTTTTCGTTTTTAGAAATTTTATTTATAACTCCGGTAATTATTTTTTATATTTCGTATTTTCAAAAAATTTCGTTCCCGATTTTGCATAAATGATGTGTTTCGAACATTTTTAATTTGATTAAAATAAATAACTTCTTTTATATTGATTGTAAAATTAAATTTATTGATGCTACCATCTATGTAAGAATTTAATAATTATACATTAACATTTTGAATTTATTAATGAAAGGATAAGTTTTTAAACGAGCACTAATTTTTTCAGTTGAGTGAAAATCCATCCATACCGAGACTCAAACTTTGTCTTTGATTATGAATTCAAATTAAATGGACTATCTATACATACATTCATTCAAACAATTATTTGTAATAATATCTAATATTTTATTTGAAACATCACGTCATAATAAACTAGATAAAGGAACTCTAACAACCAATTGACACCTAATTAAACCTTTTTTTATTGTAACAAAATCCAACGGATTTTTTTCACTGATAATAATTTTTTAAAACATCTTTTTTTCTTTTTAATTTATAATTTACGAGTAGTAATTTTTCTGAGCGAAAATGTGAAAAGGCAATTTCAATCAAATGGAAAAATTGTTATTTATATTATTTATTCACGGATAATTTCAGCTGTATTAAAAGAGTGTAAAAATGCAAGTTAGATTCATCCATGAGTTTTGCTTGCTTCGCTGCTATTTTTTTTAATTGCCGAGGAAAAGAATTGTTCTTGCTAACATGTGATTATAGGTCTTTTACAGCATTGCCGAACATTACGCCAAACACTGCCAGGTATATTGCGAAATAAAATTGAATTTATTGACATTTTTCCTTCACTTCGTTATCCACTATAAAAACAAAGTTTCAAAAAATTAATGCAACTACTTACGTTTCACACGTTATGATAAACACAAAAGGCAACATCAAAATGTCACGTGTGGAAGAATTCGTTGTTTTGTTACTGATGCTGTAGTTATTTTTTGCAGACGAGGGCTAAATAGAGTACGATATTCTTTTAAAGTAGAATCCAACCCACTGCAAACATTCGCATATAAGCATTACCAACTTCATTAGAGGCCACAGAAACTTTTACTTGTTCAGGAGGGCTTAGGAAGGAGTTCTCGACGTCAGATTATGTGATTTGAGCAAACCAAATCTCGCGAGAAAGTCTAGCAACGCGTTATAAACAAGAGCTGTCTCTGCCGATTGGGACGGCGTTAAATTACGTGATATGATGTTAATGATTCCGTCCTAACAACCATAAACTTCCCGGCCTCTATTGAAATTGGCCATAATATAAGTCGGAATTCGATTCAATCACTCTTTGTACAGCAGCCAGCCCCCTAACAACAAGAGTCATATGCGGACTCATGGTCGTCAGTTTCGACAATTCAGGAATTAAATCAAGAAACAGAGCAGAGTTTAAAGCTACGCATCTCCAAACACTAGTTCGAATATTATAACTATGACGGATATGATTTTTAAGATAATGCAAAGGAATGGATAATAAATTTGAATTTTAATACAACATACTAGAAAATTCCATACATTTTTGACAAACAATTTTGATTTAATTTTTTTCAGCGTCTGTAACATTTTAACCGCACTTTTTTTTGTTCTGATAAACATATGTTATGATTGCATATCTTATATTTTTTTTCGTGATTATTGCTTCTGTTTTTGAACTGTTATTTAAAAAAAAATGCTCGTCTGTATACATTTGAGACG
Organism: Maratus speculifer; assembly: GCA_964019185.1. Taxonomy (NCBI): domain Eukaryota; kingdom Metazoa; phylum Arthropoda; class Arachnida; order Araneae; family Salticidae; genus Maratus; species Maratus speculifer. The sequence goes on from OZ025299.1 coordinate 185,555,616, forward strand.
CACTGTAGTTAATTATTAATCCATTTTGCATTTACTCGTAAGGATGTTAACAATAAAGAACAAATAGCAATTGTCCAACAAATTCCATCCACATTAATTAGCTAATGAGTAACACAAATCATGATTAAAGATAGAAAACTACCGATTATAAATGCACAAATAATTATGAAAAGGTAGCAAACAGCTGTTTGGAATCTACTATCGAGATTCTTCATCAGTGCAAACATCAGCGAGATAGAAAAAGCAAAACTGAGCAAAGAGACAGAGAAACGCAGGCTTATATACCCACTACGTGAACGATCCCGCCTAAAGAAAAGCAACTAATGAGAAGAAAGCAGCCTGAAAAACTGGGTGGACAAGGAGCGACATCTACCGGAGAACGAACAAAACAAAAATTAAACACGAGGGAAAAAAAAGCTTTAAATTAAAGATTTCGAAATGCTTGGAAAATAAGTACTTGATAAGTGATTGACTAAGGAGTAAGGATTTTTAACGATGTGGTAAGCTTCCCAAAAATTAAGATCAAGAATAGAAGAACACTTATGGATAATGGTGGCAGAAGAAATGTTGAACCAACAATGTTGAGCAATAGAAGAGTGTTTAAGTTCTTGATTTTTGACACACTTTTATGCTCCATTAAGCGAAATCTGGGAGCACATTTAGTCTGACTAATATAAGAAAGACCACATTGGCAAGAAATTTGGTAAATACTCCAGTTATCTAAGCAATCAATGGGGTGCTTAAGATTTGAAAAAGGAATTTTGTTAACAATAGAAAAAATAACATTGAAATCGAACCTTTTTAAAATTTTAGAAATTTGCTGACCGATTTTGGAGGGATATGGCAAAACAACCAAAATATTGGAGTTCGAATTAAAAAAATTTCTTTCAGAATGGGTAGGTTTCGTCAATTTTCTATGAATTGAATCTATAATATTAGGGGAATAACCACGATCAACAGCAATAGCTTTTAGATAATTCATCATCTATGTAACTGAGAAGTTGAACAATTATTGGAAGGGCAGAACCTATATTTTACAATTGATAATGACGTATTCTTAACCATTTGCATCTGTTAGCCACTTACTTTTCCCATAACTTCACGAAATCTTCAAAAAAATTTGGTCAAATAATAACCGCTGTTGAAATATTAGAGCAGTGTGCTGACAATAAAGATGGCGACTGTCGTAAGAGGATTTTATATCACCTTTTTTACTATCTCTTGGATTTTAATACGAATAATTTTTAAATTTTTTGCAATCTTATTTTTCAAAAAATAAGAATTATAAAGAAATCTTCTTAAAGTTACTGGTGGGAACTAATTAAACGAACCGTACATTCTCTTTAAAAAATCCGTCTACGACAGTGGCCATTTTTTTTGTAATCACGTAGGCCAAGTATTCAGGGGATGATGAAAATAATCGTTACCTGGTAGGTCTTTTTAAACTGTCCAACAGAATAAATTGCAAGTAAATAATTCTAAAGAAATGGATGCATCATAACATTTAATTATTTAAACACATTCATACAGATTGGATTCCGTTTATCTGCGGTTAATCCCCCTTTTATAGACTTTTATGAACAAAAAAAGGACGATATACGAAACAAAAGTTTCAAAAATGGGTAATTAAACAGAAAAAGGGATATTTTCTGAAACTCTGCATTTGACATATTTATAATGCAAACTACTAGCAAAATATATTGCTACCGCAGTTTTATTCCTTAAAAAGTTTATTTCAATCCAAAATAATTGGAACACCAGAATCAGTTCAGTGGAATGATAATTTCGATTCAGCCAGCAAGAAATTCTCTAAACATATCCGGTACCAAATCTTTTTCTTTGGTATGCGATGAATTTGAAAATGATTTTATTTTTTAAAAAAATCTAAATATTAGGATGGAATAGTACACGATCATTTTTTTATGTCGGAGGTAAAATATTCAGAAACTAATACTCGGTGACTTGATCTCTTTGTGAGATGATTTGTTAAACCATAAATTTAAACTTGTTATATCTTTCTAATTATTCTATTATTCAAAAAAAATCTTTATTTAATTTTTACTCTAAATAAAATATTAATCATTTCGAATGTTTTAAATTATTATAGTGTTGAAACATATTAAAAATTACTTTGGTTTGTATTTGCGCTTTAAGCCATATATTTTAAAAAGTATTTTTTTTCCTTGTTTAATATTAGAAAGAGCTAGTTGGAAAGAAAAATGAGATTCTAGAATTTACTTCCAGTAGTTCATACTGTATTTTCATTAGTAATTTTTTATGTACAAGGTGGTTATAATATAAGTATCTATATTTGGAGCTGCCTATAGCTTGAGAAATTGACCAGACTGAAATCAAAATCGGTGCACTTACTATTCTGCAGGAAAAAGAAGAATAGAACAATAAAAATATCAGTTTGAAGAATTTCTGACAGATGGCACTTTTAAACCGTTTCGACCTATTTTTATTCCAAATTTGAAAGCGGCACCAAGAATATTTCTTATAAAATTTTGCTTCAGCAGTGAATGGTTAAGGTACCGAATTCTCAATTTCTAAAAAAGTCGTTTGTAAGTACTGGTGTCAGTCAACCATTTCGCCATTTTATGAACAGATTTTTTCTTGGCCGGAAAGGGTTAAGTGTGAAATATAGTGAACATTACAAGAACAAAGAGTTATAGCGAAACCCGGATTAAATACCTAACTTATTGGAAAATGTCCCAGTGAATGTGGTTATGCTTTCTCATAAAGTTGTAAATCAAGTCAGATTTCACATGATTGTTTTGCTGGAAAATACAATCTAGGGGGGGTGCACGATGCGTCAACTGCGGAATGCGAGGTATATAGAATAACGAATAGTGCAATTTGTGACATGCAATCTTTAAAGTCATTGAGGTTTGTAACATCTCCACGGTATACAAAACACCAAAGCGAAAAATTGCATAGCGTCACATCAAGGGATTAAGGAGGGCACGCCATACGAAAATACCGCCTTAGTACACTTTATCATCTGCGAAAAGGCGTAATAACAGTTGCGCAACGTTACTGGCAGAAATGACCACTTCTTTCTTTTGCTGATGATTAGTACATATTTGGACCGACAGGTCCCGTAGCACCATATGGTAGCGGTTATTTCAACTATTTTTTATTCTTCCTTCATTTTTTCCCCTTCTCAAGTAGTAATTGCACCGATTTTAATTTCATTCGAGTTATTTCTTACAAGATACAGGCAGCTCTAAATAGCGTTACATATATCGTAACCAGCCGGTATTTGGTTTGATTTCAGTTTTAGAAGTTTTGAAGTTTTAGTACAGTACGAGAATCGTATTTATTAACCACTTAAATTTTTAATCATTGTTTTTGAAAAAAAAACTTTCAGATAATGTCTAGTTTTTTTTTTTTTTTTGTGTCTTTACAGAATTTTTAATCTTATATCACCAGCTTTTAAAATATCAATTTTTGGCTAATTGAATCAGAAAAGTGCGCGGATTAAATAATAAAAATTACAATGAAATTTTACTGGTGAGAATAATAAATTATGGTTGGAATATGGAGGCCCATACGTGGTACAGGCAAGTCATGACTGGAAAAGCACGTTGCCCATACGATGAACGGACAGAACAGAGAAGTGATTAAAAGATGTCCGTTTTGACAATTAGAATATGCTGTTTGGAAAGGAAAATTAATTTCCGGTATTTTTTTAACACCTTCCAAGAAAGTTGAAAAATGTTTATGATTTCCGTTTGTCTGTCCCTCTGTCCGTGCTCTAAGTTCCATAAATTTCTCGGTTTGCCCTGAAATTTTTGAGCGTTATTGATGCTTACCCTAGCACGAACCCTATTTCAAATAAAGTTTCTAACATGATAAGTTTATTTACAGGGGCAGTCAAAAATTTATCATTACATTACGGCCTATCATGAAAATTCGTTTCAAATGAATTTTAAAGATTTTACACGCCGTCAAACACATCAAAATTTATATGCATTTACGAATTGCATTAAAATATACTTTTTATAAAATATGCGATGAAAAAAATAGTTATTTTTCCTTTACAGGGCCACGCAAAAGAATTCCATTACATAATGGTAAAAAGGAGAATTGAATGCGACATATTTTAATTATGTTAAATCATTTTATAAATAACAAAATTGATATACGTTACTGACGCTTATTATAACTTATACGATATAGTCGTGCATAATACGAAGTGCATAGCATTTAGAGGGACAATCAAAACATTTCAACTAGTATATTCTTTCCAAAGAACAATATATGTATCCGATGATGGCTGATGGATGGATGAAATACATTTTAATGTGCTTTTGAGTTTTACTAAGTCTATGCATATAATATATTGTGTATAAAGGTTATAGTTGGTGTACATGGCTACACAAAAGTGCGCGCAAGCGTTACTGAGAATTAGCGTAAATTACTTAAAGATGCTTTTAAATAAGTTATGCACTTTTATGCTGAATTGCATTCAGTTTACTGAGAAATGTTTCTAGAATATAGATAAAATTCTATACAGGACCACGCAAATAATTGCATAAATGGACGCCTATGAATAATAATTTCTGCGAATGTGATTTCAGTAGTTTTAAGGGTGTTTTAGTTTAAAATAAATTTTAGCTGAATACTGACGTATAATAAAGGTTCCAGGTAAACTACAGGGCTGAAGAAATGTACTAAAGTGTGTTTCCATCTATTAGTTTAAATTACATAAAGATAAATTTCAACTTGTACGCATTTTCTTGCTAAACTAAATTATTTTCCATTATATAGTATATATATCAACTGACAGATCAAATACAGAGCTGCTCAAAAGTATTGGAATACATATTTAGCTACAGACAGTAACATTATTTCCCTAAATAACGAAATTTTGTTAAAGATTTCAGGAAGTGTTGGAAAGTGTTAATGAAACAGATCTCAATGAAATATATGAATAATAGATAGTTCGTTTCTTTTTATTATATATTTATTGAATATTTATTAAATTTAAATTATTAAAAATAATTTTATGTATCTATTTTTACGTGAATATTAAAATTGGCGAGAATCAGATATGTGTAATACTTTGATATATAAATACATATAAAGAATTCAAAATGTGTGTATTTTTTATAAACAAGATAATATTTTAAATTTGATATTGAAAGAAGTAAAAAACTTAATATTATTTTATTATCTAAAAATATATATTTCTGGCTTTAAATGAGGCATTAATGTATTATAGCAAACTTGTTTGCAAATAAGAAAATGCTGTAGTTCTAATCTTTAATGCCACGGTTTCTACATATTTTGCATTATGTACTATAAATATGTAACAAAAGGATGAAAACAATCATCTTCTAATAACATATGGTAAAGAAAAACAAACCTTTCGCAAAACAAAATTTTAAATCTGAGCGTAATTGCAATATAAAAAGAGAACATTCTGAAGTTCTTCAGTTTAGGGGGATTTTTTTTTATTTATGAATCCGAAATACAAAGAAAATGAGTCTTCTTCTCGACTGTTTTTAAAATATAGTATCAAACAATTAAATCATTTCATCAGAATGATTATTGAGATTCAGCAGAAACAAAAGCATTTTAAAATATCTATTTTTGAATATTTTTCTTGGGCAAGCAATAAATTTGAAAATTATTTTGCGAGGAAAAAATCTAAAGTATTCAACAACAAAAAATAAAAAAATAAATAAATAATAAATAAAAAATTAAACAAACTTTTTTTATTTCTGGGTTAAAAAACATCGTAACCTAACAATCGGTGCTTTGAATCTCTTTGTAAGATAATTTGTAAGCCCATAAATTTAAACTTAACATATGTTTTAAAAAAATTGATTATTCTAAATAAATCTTCTTGCAATTTTAACTCAAAATACTATATAATTTTGCTTGTTTTAAAAGTATTTTAGAAATGAAATCGATCGTGCAATGCTGTGATTTACATGTATGTAATTAACTGTATATTTATAAAATAATATTTCTTATAGCATATTTAGAAGATAGAATTTCTCTTTTTGTTATATATTTATTGGATATTTCATAAATTTACATTATAATAAGCATTTTTATGTAACTATTTTTGCAGTAATATTCAAATGGGCGAGAATCAGATATGTGTGTAACTATTTGACAAAATGCATTACACATAAATATTTCAAAATTTTTATATTTTTTTAATAAACAACATAATATTTTATATTTGATTTTGAAAGAAGTAAAACACTTAATTTAATTTTATTATCTAGTAGTATGTATTTCTGACTTTAAATGTGACATTAATGTATTCGTAGTAAACTTGTTTGCAAAAAAAGTGCTGTAGTTCTAATCTTGAATGCCATGGGTTCTACATTTTTTGCATTACTTCCTATAAAAATGTAACTAAAGGAAGAAAACAATTATCTTCTCATAACATTTGGTAAAGGAAACCAAATCTTACGCCAAACAAAACTTTAAATCTGATGCGTAATTGCAACATAAAATGCGAAGATTCTGAAGTTCCTCAGTTTAGCGGGAAATTTTTGTTATATTTATGCATCCAAAATACAAAGAAAATGCATCTTGCTCTCAACTGTTTTTAAATTATCTTATTTACAAACAAAACCTTTCAAACAATAAAATCATCTCATCAGAATGATTATTGAGATTCAGCAGGAACGAAAGCATTTTAAATTATCTTTTTTCGAATACCTTTCTTGGTCATGCAAAAATTTGAAAATTATTTTATAAGGAAAAAACGGAAGTATTCAACAGAAAAATACACAAAGTTTTCTTATCTCTGGGTTAAAAAACATCGTAACCTAATAATCTGTGCTTTGAATCTCTTTGGAAGATGATTTTCTAAGCTCATAAATTTAAACTTGATATATTTTTATGGAGAATTGATTATTCTAAATAAATCATCTTGTAATTTTTACTTGAAATACGATATAATTTTGCTTGTTTAAAAGTATTTTAGAAATGAAATCGATTATGCAATACTGAGATTTTCATGCATGTCATTAGTTATATACTTATAAAATGATATACTTATAGTATATTTAACAGATAAAACTTCTCTTTTTGTTACATATTTATTTGATATTTCATAAATTTACATTATAATAAATATTTTTATGTAACTATTTTTGCTGGAATATTTAAATGTGCGAGAATCACATATGTGTAACAATTTGACAAAATGTATTAAACATAACAGAGTTCGTACATGTCCTGAAATTTTAAGACCATGAAATTCCTCGTTACCAGCATTTTCTTATAGAAAAACATTTTCCTAAAACAAAGCGTAATTTTGCGCTTTAAACCTAGATTTATTTTCCTATAAAGAAATACCCATATTTTCCAATGAAAATTTCCAGAACTGTACGACCCCTTATATAAATATTTCAAAATGTCTGTATTTTTTTAATAAACAAGATAATATTTTTAAATAGATATTGAAAGAAGAAAAAAAACTTAATAATATTTTATTTTCGAGAAATATATATTCCTGACTTTAAATGTGGCATCGATGTATTTGTAGCAAACTGGTTTGCGAAAAAAGTGCTGTAGTTCTAATCTTAAATCCCATGGGCTCTACACATTTTGCATTACTTACTATGAATACGTAACAGAAGGATGAAAACTAACATATTTCAAACATTTGGTAAAGAAAAGCAAACCTTACGCAAAACAAATTTTAAAGATGACGCGTAATAACACAATAAAAAGCTATTGCACATTCTTAACGTCTTTCTGAAGTTCCTCAGTTTAGGGGGAAATTATTGTTATATTTATGCTTTCAAAATACAAAGAAAATGAGTCTTTCAACTGTTTCTAAAATATCTTATTTGCATACAAAACCATTCAAACAACAAAATCATTTTATCAGAATGATTATTGAGATTCAGCGGGAACGAAAGCATTTTAAAATATCTATTTCCAAATACGTTTTTTAGGCATCCTATAAATTTGAAAATTATTTTATGAGGGAAAAACTCTAAAGTATTCAACAGAAAAGTACATAAACATTTATTATCTCTGGGTCAAAAAACATCGTAACCTAATAATCAATGCCTTGATCTCTTTGTAAGATGAATTGTAAGCCCATAAATTTAAACTTAACATATTTTGTGAAGAATTGACTATTAATCTTCTTGTAATTTTAATTCGAAATACTATATAATTTTGCTTGTTTTAAAAGTATATTAGAAATTAAATCGATCATGCAATACTGTGATTTACATGTATGTCATTAGCAATATATTTATAAAATAATATTTGTTATTGTATATTTGACAGATAGAACTTCTCTTTTTGTTATATATTTATTGCATATTTCATAAATTGTCATTATAATAAATATTTTTATATAACTATTTTTTCAGGAATATTTAAATGGGCGCGAATCAGATATGTGTAACAATTTGACAAAATGTATTACATAATTTTTTTTAAATGTCTCTATTTTTTTTTAACAAGCAAGATAATATCTTAAATTTGATATTGAAAGAAGTAAAAAACTTAATATTATTTTATTATTGAGAAATATATATTTCTGACTTTAAATGTGGCATCGATGTTTGAAACTTGTCGTAGGAAACGTGTTTGCAAATTAAAAAATCCCTGTCGGCATGGCCTATAGGCTGAGGTAGATTTCGAAGAGTTTTCTTTTAAAAAGAAAAAAAATAAAATAAATAAAAAAAATAAAAAAAAATAAATAAAATGCGATTAGAGATAAACGCAGATTAACTACTTTATTTGACCGCTTTTGAAAAAAAAATTATTTCATTTTTTTGTAAGAACTGGTTTTATCAAAATCATCTTAAACGAAATTCGGCTCAAATGCCCATTTTGACAACATATTTTGAATTATATTCTGACTTTATAAAAATATCGACCAATATGCTAATTATATAGTTCCTAAATAATAAAAAACTGTCAATTGAATGCGTTTTGAGAGCAAAATTGAATTTAAAAATGAGTCACAAAATAACCATTTTGTTATTTGAGTACATCTACAATTCTTTAAACAAGATCGCTTCGGGAAATTTTGTGCAAAGTGCCCACTTTAACAGCTTTTTTAAAATATATATTTAACCCTTATCAAAAACTGACCAATATGGCACATTACACAGCTCCTAAATAACAAAAAATTGCCAATTGAATGTGTTTGAGAGCAAAAGTGAATATAAAAATGAGTCATAAAATAACCAATTTGTTATTTGAATACATCCTCAAAACTTTAATCATAATCGCTTTGGGATTCTTTTTTTCTGCAAAGTGACCACTTTGATAGTTTTTTTTAAAATATATTTATCCTTTATCAAAAAATCGACGAATACGCATATTATATAGTATTTAAAAATGAGTCATTAAATAACCAATTGGTTATTTGAATACATCCTCAATTCTTTAGTCATGATCGCTTTGGGAAAATTTGTCCGAAGTGCCCATTTCGGCAGCCTTTTTTGAAATATATTCAGCCTTTATCAAAAACTGATCAATCCATTACACTACATAGTTCCTAAATAAGAGGACATGTAAATTGGATGCGTTTGAGAACAAAAATGGATTTAAAATGACTCAGAAAAAACGCAGATCTGACCTACAAAAACTGTTCTACTTCCTCAATTTTTCAATAACAATCATTTCGCGAAATTCTGTTCAAAATACCTTTTTTGGCAGCCTTTAAAAAAATATATACTGCCTTTATAAAAAAACTGGCTAATATATCACATTATATATTTTCTAAGTAAGAGGATCTGCCATTTGGAAGCGTTTAAAATCAAAAATGAATTTAAAAATGAGTCAGAATATAAGCAGTTTAGATTTGAGGTTTTTTTCTCCAGGTCCTATTTTCGTTTAATTTATTTTTGCTATAAGAATTGGTCCTATAAAAAACTTGTTGGTATAAAAGTTGTAGATATTACTGAGAAGATGTAAAATAAATGTAATTAGATTTGATTGCTTAAGAATTGAGTAAGTTATGGATTTTTTTCTTTTTTCACCCCCCTTTTTCTTTCCGTATTTAATTTTTTTCATCGGTAAAAGTAGGTCCTACCAAAACTTGTAAATACAAAAGTTTTAGATACTTTTAAGGTCATTTATAAAAATTTAGTTGGATTTGATATCTTGAGAATTTATGAAGTTATGATTTTTTTTCTCCCAAAAAACTGTTTTTTTAGCCTCTTGAGCGCACTTTTAAATTTATCCAAATTCTGTCACGCATAAACTTTTAGCCCATTGTTTGGAAGTAATATAAACTTTAAACTGATTCGATATCTGTTTTAATTAAGAAGTTATCGCGTTTTTTCGGTTTTCACAAAAACTCTCCCTATTTCCACCCCCTTGTTCCGATTTTGCCCATTAACGAACTCGACCGAGATTTTGTATCCCTTGATTTTATGTAAAACTTTGAAGAAGATCTGAGCATAATTATGGAGGTTATCGTGCCTAGAAGAAAGTGATATACATCGATAGATAGATAGATAGATAGATAGATGGATAAAGATTTTCACTGATAGTAGTTTTGGGTTCTAGAGGTCACGATCGGCGTACATCTGCAAAAAAATTTCAGAAATTCTAACATGGGTGAGAATGCAATATGTAGTATTTCATAAGAAACCTACCTAAAAGTGCTGTAGTTCTAATCTTGAATGCCACGCGTCCTACATTTTGCATTACTTACTATAAATATGTAACAAAATGGAGTAAATAATCATATTCTGATAACATTTCGTAAAGTAAAACAAAATTTTATATCTGATGCATAGTTGCAATACAAAAAGCGAAGATTCTGAAGTTCCTCAGTTTAGGGCAAAATTTTTGTTATATTTATGCATCCAAAATGCTAAAAAAATGCGTTTTCCTCTCAACTGTTTCTAAAATACCTTTTTGCATACAAAACCTTTCAAACAACATTCATCAGAATGATTATTGAGATTCAGCAGAAATGAAAGCATTTTAAAATATCTATTTCCAAACACTTTTACTTACACTTTTTTAAACTTTGAGAAGAACTAATTATTCTAATTAAATCTTCTTGTAATTTTAACTCGAAATATGATATAATTCAGATTGTTTTAAAAGTATCTGAAAGATGAAATCGTCATGCAAACCTGTGATTTGCGTGTATGTCGTTAGCTACATATTTATAAAATGATATTTGTTGTACTATGTTCCACAGATATTGCTTGTCAATTTTGTTATATAGGGGGAACTGGGGAACATTGATACAGCTTTTTAAAAAAAAAAATTTTTGGTGTCTAGAAAGCAGAAATTTCAAGTTATTTTTCTATGTCTGCAAAACCTGTGTAGTGTGATACAAAAATGTACAATCGTTGTTTTATATATTATTTTTGCATATAATTTTAAAAAAAATCAAAAAAAGTAATTTGTATCAAAGTGCCCCATCCCCGGGGCAGATTGATACACTTTGAAACGTCTGGGAAAAATGGAGACAAAATAACACCAATGCATATTTTTCACAGAAAAATAGTTAGCAAACCATTTTATATATATTTTAAGACATTAAAATCGCACACAATTTTTTTGTAAGCGATATTAAAGCAATCAAAACTAAATGTATTATGACCTGATGTTCTGGCTGTTCCTTGTCTGTTTGTTGGCTGTGGTAACTTTGTCATATCTGGCACTTTAACCCCAGAATTCTCTTCTTTCTTAGGAAAGGTGAAAGAATTACCAGGTTTTTTGTTTATAAGTCGGTTTACAAACAGAAAATAAAGGATAATTATATTAAAAATTATGTTTATAATATAATTATCATGTACTGTTCTGCAGCTTGTTTCTCTTACTTAACATTTCTCATGTCGATAATACTTTTTTTCTCTAGAGAATCGATATAAATTTGAGATTTGCCACGCTGCCGTCCATTTCTTTTGTTAATTCTACTAGCACTAGAGATTGTGTAAGTTTGTACGTCTTCTTTTTGCAAAAATACTATAAAATGTTCTAATATAAAGCAATTAGAGCTATTTAACTTCAATAAAAACTAATAGTAGAAATTTTTGACGAAAAATTGTTGAATTAAGGAGTGTATGGTAAAAATAAAAATAAAAGGTAATGAAAAAATGAACTAGAAAAGGATTTAGGTTGTGTCAATGTGCCCCGACAAAGACTGTATCATTGTGCCCCATGCAGCCATTTTAAATAAAATGAGTCGCAAATCCAACACATCATAATTTATCTAACAATAAAGAATGAGGAACTGATAAAGATTAGCGTTACTTGCCAGGGAGGGTATTCTTTTCGGTTGAAAATACTAGAATAGTTGTATCATACCATTTCAATTGTACAACTCAAATTTACTTTTGACCTACAAAAACAATTAATCACCCATCCCATTTCATCAAACTATTGAATCATTCCAAAACTTTCTGTATGTTGTTAATTTTACTAGTATCACCTTTTGGAGCTGTTGTAAAACTTCCCGTAATGACCCTGTGTGCTGTACAGGGGGTGTATCAATGTGCTCCAAGTACCAATGTACCCCAGTTCCCCCTATTTATTAGATATTTAATCAATTAATATTATAATTAATATTTGCATGCAACTATTTTTGCGGGACTATTTAAATGGGTGAGAATCATGTGTGTAACAATTTGATAAAATGTATTACATATAAATATTTCAAAATGTGTGTATTTTTTAACAGACAAGATAATATTTCTAACTTGATATTGAAAGAAGTAAAAAACTTAATATAATTTTATTATCGAAAAACATATACTTCTGACTTAAAACGTGGCATCGATGTATTTATAGCAACCTTGTTTGTGATTAAAAATGTGTCGTAGCTCTAATCCTCAATGCCACAGGCTCTACACATTTTGCGTTACTTACTATAAATATGTTACAAAAGGAAGAAAAAAATCATCTTCTGATAACATTTGGTGAAGAAAAAAAACATTAGGCAAAACAAAATTTTAAATCTAATGCGTAATTGCAGCATAAAAAGCGAAGATTCGAAGTTCCTCAGTTAAGGGGGAACTTTTTATTATATTTATGCATCCAAAATACAAAGAAAATGCGTCTCCCTCCAACTGTTTCTAAAATATCTTATTTGCATACAAAATCTTTCAAACAATGAAATCATTTCATTAGAATGATTATTGTGATTTTGCAGGAACGGAAGCATTTTAAAATATCTATTTCCAAAAACTTTTCTTTGGCATGCTATAAATTTGAAAATTATTTTATGAGGGTAAAAATCTAAAGTATTCAAGAAAAAAGTACGTAAACATTTCTTATCTCTTGGTTAAAAAACATCGTAACCTAATAATCGGTGCCTTGATCTCTTTGTAAGATGATTTGTAAGACCATAAATTTAAAATTTAGCATATTTTTGAGAAGAATTGATTATTCTAAATAAACCTTCTTGTAATTTTTACTCAAAAAACGATATAATTCTGCTTGTTTTAAAAGTATTTTAGAGATGAAATCGTCATGCAATACTCTAATTTGCCTGTTTGTCATTAGCTATATATTTATAAAATATTTGTTATTGTATATTTAACAAATATTTCTTCTCTTTTTGTTGTATGTTTAATGGATATTTAATAAATTTACATTATAATAAATATTTTTATGCAACTATTTTTGCGAAAGCATTTAAATGGGTCAGAATCATACCTGTATAGCAGTTTAACAAAATTTATTATATATAAGTATTTCGTAATGCCTGTATTTTTTTATATAGAAGATAATATTGATAAATTACATATTGAAAGAAATAAAAAATTAATAATATTTTATTATCGAGGAATGCAAAGTTTAACAAAGTTTAACAAAATTTATTACATATAAATATTTCAAAATGCCTGTATTTTTTTTATATACAAGATAATATTGATAAATTCCATATTGAAAGAAATAAAAAAAATTAATAATATTTTATTATCGAGAAATGCATGTCCAATAACGTTATAAATAAATTTCTATAGATAATATTTACCACTATAAAAATATTATAATACACCAGTCAATAACTTTTCTCTATTTGTCAAAGATATTTATAATGCCAGACAAAAATGTTGATAAAAATGTCTCTTAACTCTGTTCGGCACAATGGTCCCACTCCCGGGCACACCTAATTTGAATTCCGAACTTGCAAGCGGTACGAAGAATATCTTAATAAAACTTTGGTTTTAGAATGAAAGCTTAAATTAAGGATTCTTAATTTATAAAAAGTTGTTTGTAAAATCCGGTGTCAATGAATAATTTTCATTTTACGAACAGAATATTTCTGTGCAAGAAAAAGTTAACACCGAATTTATAAAAACTGCTTTTTGTAATTTATTTGTTAAAAAATATTAATAAATTACGTTTTATATAACTTTACTGCATTTGAATTAAGCTTTTGCTGCTTTAAAATATCGGATCGGGTCCGGTCAGTAACAAAAATCTTTTGATGTGGTTTGGATTCTGAATAAATTTACTGTCAATACTTTGATATCTGTTTGATTCTTGACTCCTTTCAGATGAGTTGCTGCCAGGGAAATATTCTAGGCCATAGAACACCAGGTATAACGTCATCAAAATCGGCGGATTTCTGCCTAGTGTGAGAATTCCCACAGCAAAAATTTAAATAATAATTTTCCTTTGTTTTATTTACGGAATATATGTCATCTTATAAAACAATAATGACTACTTAAATTCACTGATTATTATTCGGAATATCTAAATAAAAATTCAGCCAGATGCGGGATGTCACAGATTTCCCGCATACCCACATAGCATGCATGTTCACAGTGACGTCACAGTGACGTCACTGTGAGTCACTGTGGTCACGTCACATCTGTGACCAAAATGCCACTCCTCAGTGACGTCACATTGTGACTGAAATGTGACGTCACATCTGTGACCAAAATGCCACCCCTCAGTGACGTCACATTGTGACTGAAATGTGATGTCACATCTGTGACCAAAATGCCACCTCTCAGTGACGTCACATTGTGACTCAGATGTGACTTTCTTAGAAAACTTTAGAAAATTACAAAAATTCTCCAAACCATGTTATTTACTGGTAAAAAAACGTGTTTTCTGGCATTGCAGAAGAATATTGTGCAATCGCTCTTATGTCACACATTACATGCACTGCATGTAACATGTACGTCATATCACATATATGAGATAAATCTCCCATCATATGAAACTAAGCACCCAGCAATGAACCTATGAGTGAAACTTCCATTTAAGGAAATTTCTCGTTACACTTAAATGCTTCGTTATGAAAAAAATATCGTTGAATAGAAATCCACGAAAATTCATGAAATTTGTATAGTAAACTACAAATAAAAATGGAAATATTATAAACTGTGTTTTAATTTGGATAGTACTTTTTGTTATGCAATATAGCCACATAAAAAAAATCATTAGTATAATATCTAAAAAACCGCGTAATAAAGGAAGGGAAACAAAAACTGAATCGCAGCGTTCTAATTCTCGTGTTCTCTTGTATTTCAAATCGAAAAATTAAAAAAAAAATTCGAATATTACTTTGTGTGCGATCTCTTATGAAAGATACACTCATAAAAACTTTCGCATCTTTTTTAAGTATTCAGAGAATGGACCTATAACATTTTCGCGGAACTAGAATCCCTTTCTTAGCATATCGAAAAATTTTCGCATTTTTTCCTTTTTATTTAAAAGATAAAATAAATACATAATTTCAATTCGTACAATCCGCTGAAATATATTCACCAATCAATCTTAACAGCAATCTATCCTTTTGAATATTGTGCATGCACGGAAGTGCAACAAATTTTGCTAAGAAGAATTTTTTTTTAATATGAATATTAATTTAAATGTTAATTGCGTTCTAAAAGAAGGTTCAACAGAAAATTAAAAAAGTAGATAATTTCATTAAATATGCGCTTCGTTAAATGAAAGTTCCACTGTATTTTGAAACTAATTGAAAGTAAAATAGAAATGCGTGAAAAAAAAAAATTAACTCAAAATTTTAATTAGGGATACCCTCATAAAACTAATGCGCATGCGCATTCAACTTATAAATCTTCGAAGCTCAAACAACCAATAATAACAAAAAATCACCTGCTTAAAAAATATCGTTTGGCAACAACCAGAATAGTTGACACTAGTGTATTTATTCTTTAGAATATTAGGCCAGCTGCTCTAGTAACTTTGTTATGATGTTATGCGTGTATATTTAGTACGTAAGTTGAAAATTTTTAAAAAGTTATGCAGAAATGCGATCAGTTGACATTTTATATAAAATGCCGGTCCAAAAAAATACGTTGTCAGTGGCGTTTCGTTAATATGAGCGCGCCAATGTCAATGTACTTCATTCGGACATTCCGACTTCGAAATTATCTTCGCTATTTGGATTATGAAACTTGAATTAGAGGATAATGCCGTTAAGAAAGAGGTAAGAAAATGTTATTTTTCCTGCTTTTTTTATAATGATTTCTGTGAATTTCGTAAAAAACATGTTATAAAAGGAATAAGTATCATATTAATTTAACTTTTTTGAATCCACTTACCTTAGTAAATTCAATAAATTTAACATTTATTTTGTTGAAATACGGAACAGCATGTCAACGATTTGAAAATAGTTAATAACATTATTTTTAAAATGCACTTTAATCACATTTTTTTAATTACATGGTTAAAATCAAATATTAATAAATTTAAAAATGTATGCATAATCAAAAGTTAACGTTATAATTAATATATAAAGGAGTTTGGGGTTTTTTAACTGTTGAAAATAGTGATAAATATATTAATTTATGCACTAATATTGCAAAAACAAATTTTTTAAAATTTTTTTATTACCTTTCTGAATTTCTCATAATCCCAAAAATTTGATAACTGTAATTCCATGACATTTATTATTTTAAACCATGTATCTAAAATAATTAAGATATTGATTTTGTGATAATAACAATTATTGATTTTAAAAAATGAGTAATTATCGCATTATTTTATTAATTTTTGATATCTTAATTGTTAAATGGTACTGAAAATAACAATTTTGTTCCATTAGTATGTGTTCATTAAATCCTGGTTCTAAATAGTCATAAAAACAATTACATGTACTTTTTTGTGGGATGTACATTACTGAAATTTTTAGTGTTTGATGTATTTCTATTATTTTCAATGAACTTTTGTCTAATATTGGGAAGTGAGACTGAGAATACTTAAATACTATTAATAGATTCATCTAATACGAAAAAAAAAATGAAATATAATAATTATAACTATTAATAAGGAAACTTTTTAAAAATAAATTCCATAAGGATGACCTTTACCGGCACATCTACACTATATGACATATACAATATATATATATGAGTTTAACTACGAATTTAAACCTTGGTGTAATCATACATGCGCACAGGCCACTATAGTAAGGAAATAACTAAGCGTAATACTAGAACTAATTGCCTCATCTTCATTAGTACTCGATTTTAATAAAATCTGTATATTACAAATATTGCGCATAAACTTCACGTAGTTTTATCAAAAGATAATTCTATATTATATTTAACAGAATGATTTTAATTGGTAAATTAATCAAACGAATATTAATTTTCCAAAATGAGTAAAAAAATGTTTAGATTAGAATTCGAACTAGAGACCCTCGATGTATGCTGCCAATGCTCTTCCAACAGAGCAACTTAGCACGCACAATTCACCCGGAGAAATATCATTATATACTCATACGAATAGTATGCATTTATCATACGAGTAGTTTGAAAAAAAATTAAAGTATTATTACATAGGGTTATATATAATAATGATAAGTATGCGTTCGTATTCACTGTGTGAATTGTGTGCGTCAGATTCTTCCAGGATAGTTCAGTCGACAAAGTATTGACAATTTGCGCGAAAGACTGCTTAGTTCGAATCCTGACCTGGACACTTTTTCAATCAGTTGGAAAATTACAACAAAAGATAATTAAAAGATATAGGATAGATGCTCCAGTTTTGGCAACTGCACAAGTTTTGGCCACATTGGAATGATTTACCCTCTATTTAGGCTGTAAATTGATTTTAACAAATTATATGCATTCTTACTCCTTAATCTAACACTCTTTTATTATTTTCAATCCCATTTGTTTATTTTTTGATAAAAAATGACTTGCAAAAAAAAAAAAAAAAAAAAAAAAAGTGTAAAACTATAGTGTGCACTCATATATATTAAGGTTTTTGCTTAGGTAACAAGTTTTCACAATCTTTCAATATTAGGGATTTATCGAACTTTATTTGTTCTGAAACAGATTGCTATGAAGCTTTATGAAGTAGGCTTTCTCTCTGTTGCAATTTCATATTTAAATTAATTATTTTTACAGCTTAAAGTAGGGGTGGCCAAAACTACTTGCTTTACGTGCTAGTACGTGCTTTAAATTTGCTATATGTACCAGTTATGGCCATTGTGTGGCCAAAAATGGCACAACAATATGCTCCACTTTTGGCCACAAGACTAATTATAGTGAAAATTTCAGCAATATATTTAGAAATGTTTTATGATTTATAAATTTAAAAGTTCAATAAAATTACAGCATGATTTAGTGGTTTCTTGTATTTTTTCAAAACAAAATGAGGAAGTTGCATAACTTTTGCAAAATTTCAAGCACATGAATTTAGAAATAACAAATAATGTGAAAATCTTTATACTATAAATAGGATTCATTTTAACAAGTTTAAAAAAGACAATTCTGTACTCTTAAAAATGGTCTAGATTAAACACTGTTATAAGATAGGAAGTAAAATTATGGCTTTTCAAAATTCATTGTCAGCTTTTCAAGATGGTTAAGTTTTGTAGTATCTCGTTCTACCTTGCAACACAAGTTTACAGAATGGAGACCAGTTTTTACTATTTTTGAATCTCAAGTAATAGGGTTGTGTTATTTATGATGGCCAATTATCTATATGAGAGATATGGGCCAAAAAAGAAGGAGATGCCCTCTGTGAAGGTCTTTCTAAGATCCTAGCCAATATTTACACAAGAAAATCTAAGGTTTGAAGAAAACTAACTCCAAATGATTAGGCTGACAGGCAGCTAAGTACGAGGAATTAAAGTTTAAAATCAGTTGAAAAAAATGGATTTTAGAGATTGTCAAAATACTATTTCATGTAAAAATGGAATAATTTCAAGATTCTAGTCATATAACTGTAAATATTGGTATAGTATAACATATGATATATATAAATGAAAATATGCAAAATGTTAAAATAAGCTTTTTATGTCCTATAAGTCTTTTTTATGAATTAAATATATTTTTTGTTTTTAAATTTAAATGTTCAGTTAAAATCAGCTTAAGTATATTTTATTCGATGTTTTTTATGATTTCATTTAAAAAAATGCAAATCTTTTTTATACAGCAAACAAATATCTGTGTGGTAAAACAGATTTTGCACAAAAATGCTTTATTTTTACTTATTATCAGTTAAAATGTTTGCAAAATTACAAGATATTAGGGCGGCCAAAACTGGTGCAGGGGTGGCCAAAACTGGTGCAAATTGAAAGAAATTACTTAACGAGTTATTACTCACAATCTAAAATATTTGATAGAAAGTTATTATAATTAACAGAAAGACAACTAAATTTACTAAAGAATACTGTTATTGCGATTTAATATGCTTTATTCAGTCTAAAACTATAAAATTTCCATTTCAACTTTTCTCTTAATGTGGCCAACACTGGAGCATCCACCCTATATATTTATAGACATCAGGATTATTGGTCAGAAATATTGGCAAGCTGTACAGTTTTAGATATGTGCTGAAATTTGTGGATATTAAAGCGAGTAAAAGTTTTTTTTAAAAAAAAGTTCAAAAAGATTAAACAGTTTGAACAGCATATTACAAAATGTGTGTCAGTTATAAATAAAATTGAAGCTATGCAATTTTCAGCATGTGGGGAAAATATATAAATATTTTATAAAGGCAATATTTTTCAAATTTTAAAAACAACACCAGAGTTGTAAGGCATGTGAGGTAAATCGAATTTTTAACTTTAATTTAGAAGAAAGTCTCCTTACTGCGGGTAACTATTTTATATATTATACAGTATTTGTTCATAAACTGTCAATATATGATTTTAGGACTCAAACCCTATTTTAACAGAACATGGCGTGGAGTTATAGCTTCAGCAGATCCTGTTTCTTTTAAATTGTTAGAGAATCGTTAAGAAAAGTTAAATCGTCACAGAATCATCACAGTGTTAACGAAAGTTTTGTCACAAACGATCTGCATCGTGAGTCTAAAATAATGGGACAAACTTTAAGGGAGGTGGTAGAGCTCACTATAATAAATAATTATGGCATAGAAATGTATGACTGGAAGTCACGCGTTAAAACGCCACACTAGTCACTGTAAAAGACACGGATTATAATGTTAAGTGTATGGGAGCGCTATTTTCAAATATCTCGCTAAAACTTTAATATTTTCGCATATTTTTTTTCCATAGGATAGCTGAGGACGACCTGCAACTGGGCTGGTTTTTACTTTTTTGATTTTGGTTACAGATTAAGAGCCCACAATAATTCAGAACCAGTTTAAACCGGTTCTAAAACTGAAACTATTGTAATATAAAAAAAATATAACCAAAATCGAAAAAGTAAAAATTAGCCTAGTTGTGGATCGTCCTCAGCTATCCTATGGAAAAAATATCATGTAAAATATTTAAATTTGAGCAAGATATTTGAAAACAACACCCCCCCCCATAGACATAACATTACCATCCGGGTCTTTTTTGGTGACTAGTGTAGCGTCTTGACGGGTCACTTCCGGTCATATATTTCTGTGCCATCATTATTTGCTATAGTGAGTCCTACCGCCCCCTCAAAGTTTGTTCCATGATTTTGGACTCACCCTATATTTCACAATTTGGTCACAATGTGACTTGAAAGCATTGTCACTTTCGTCACAATTACGTCACAATGTTAATGACAAAATCGTCACAAATGACACACTTTTCACAAATTGGTCACATTGCGACGTCACAATGTGGTCACAATGTGACGTCACAAACAAGCTCTAAAACGGCCATAACGACTTCACATTTTAGTCACAGTGACTTCACATCGACGTCACGTGACGTCACATCGACGGTCACAAAGTCACAATGTGACTTCACAACGACGTCACCGTGACGTCACCATGTCTTACGGGTATGGATTGGTTTTTTATTAGGGGATTCCATATTTTCACCAGTAAATTTAAATAGTTGTTATTGTTTATAAGATGACAGATATTCCGTAAATAAAACAAAACAAAACTGCTATTTAAGATGTTATGGTGAGAATTCTGACAATAGGAAGAAGTCGGCCGATTAATTACGTCTCACACCAGGTGTTCACTGGCCTTGAATATTTCGATGGCAGAGACTCATCTCAAAGAAATCAAGACTCAAACAGATATCAAAATAACTACAGTAAATCCGTTTAGAATCTGAGCCACATCAAAAAATATTGTTACTGACCAGACCCGATCCGATATTTCAAAGCAGCAAAAGCTTGGTTCAAAAGCAGTAAAATTCTATAAAACGTAATTTATTATTATTTTTTAACAAATAAAATACAAAAAGAAGTTTTTATAAATTCGGTGTTATATTATAGACCAGAGAACACCAGGTGTGACGTCAACACTAATCGACTTATCCCTAGACTTCCCGACTTATCCCTAGTGTAGGAATTCCCACCGCAAAATTTTTAAAATCAGTTTTCTTTTGTTTTATTTACGGAATATCTATCATATTATAAAACAATAATAATTATTTAAATTTACTAATACAAATATGGAATCCCTTAATTAAAAAAACCCATCCATTTGCGGCAAAACTGTGGCATCCCAGATCTAGCTGAATTTTTATTTAGAGATTCCAAATTCTAACCAGTAAGTTTAAATAGTTGTTATTGTTTTATAGGATGATATATATATATATATTTAAAAAATAAAATAAAGGAAAACTGTTATACAAAAATTTTCAGTGTGGATTCCAACACTTGTGAGAAGCCGGACGATAAGTGATGACGTCACACCTCGTGTCTTCTGGCCTTGAGTATTTCGATGGCAGCGGATAAGCTTGATAAATCATGTTTAAAAAAAAAATCCAAAATATTGTTTTACCTTTTCGGGTCTGGTATATTATTAATAGTACATTTCTTTTCATCGAATATTATTGCGTCTTAGCAATTATTTTCTTAATTTCTACATATTGAAGTGATAGTATATGTACATGTCTTTCTTATTAATTTTGATTAATTCTTATTAATTTCTAATGAATTCATTTATGTTTTGACATTTTGTAATAACAATAATAATAAAAGTTGACTTAATTATCTTTACACAGTTGGCGATTCCTTTATTTTATACATATACTTCCCTCTTTAAATTTAAAATATGCGTTACATTCGGAATAAATTGTGTGATAAATCGCAAAAAAAATTAGAAAGTTATAATATCTGTTAAAACCTGTTGTCATGCGATATTTTCAAAACGTCTATTAGGAAAAATCATATACCGAGTTTTTTAATGATATTACAGTATTTTAAACATACTGAAATAATTAATGCATATTAAAAGGTTTTTACTATAGAATATGGTGTAAATATATCTAAATATACTTTGGCTATAGATTAAAATGAAAAATTATTGAAATATTGAAGCGTACGAAGCGTCTCTGCACAAAAGAATTATACATTTTGACGACTATTCATGTTGATATCAGTAATCAAATTTTCAAAGCCTTATGCGTTTTTAAAAGTTTTCATTTAGGCATCATCTTTAACCTTACTAAATTATGAACTTTATTTATGGTGTTCTGAATATTTTGGAAAGTGTTTTATCATCTATGATATATGCATGATTTTTCGTTCATGTGAAATTTAATTTTTATTGTCTGGTAGAGTATAATGAATAAACAGCGTCCTGTTTTGCACATTATTTTATCTTATTGTTAATGCAGCATTCTTGCAATAAATATTGCTGTTTACAAAATAATCATACCGAATGCAGAAGGTGGCTAAAGTAAAATACAAAAATTACTTTTCTTAAACCAATTTACAATGCCATTCAGAAGAATATTAGCTATTAAACCTGAGTTTCCCCAAATACAGCACATGTGTGAGAAAACGTGTCTTTTCAAAAGAATTGGGTAGAGTAGCCCGAAGTGTAGCTTTAGAGAAAGTGCGTGTTATGCTTTTTTCTGCATTTTGTAACTCAGCATTTTTAAGGCATTTGCTAAAAGCATCATTTTCGAAATATTGTCTCATTGATTTATCGGAATTAAATAAACTTTATCTCTCAAGAATTATAACTGTTATGCATCTGGAAAGAAAAATAAAAATCTCCAGAAAATTCATTAAATTACTTAAAATATAGGGTGGTTAGTTATTAACGTCAGCTGTTCAGAGCCCTCTAGCGAGTGAAGTTTTGGTCAAAACATAACCAAATTTGATCCGCATACATAGTAGACCATGGGATTTCGAATTCTTAAAAAAAATTAAATAAAAAGTTTTAAAAATCGTCACTAGGGGCAATTTTAGCGTCGTTTACCGACTAAAATGTATTAATTTGCATAAAATTAGTTGTGTATAGCAATCATGAGTACAAAAAGGAAAGGCTGGGAGAGTTCTCATTATTATCAACTCTCACCATACTTTGCCAGTCAAGCTGTGTTATCAGCGGAACGAGAATTGAAATGATGCTCGTCCTGAATTTCACCGATTACAGAATTTTCCAAAAGAACCGGTGAGCATAACAAATTTACAAAAGATGATTCATCGATTTCAAACTATGCGGCAACAAGGCCTAGGACGCAAAGTGACTAGTCAATAACAAGTTGACAAAGTTGTAACTGCTATTATCGAACAAGAGATGAAAAATATGCAGGTACCATCAGTGCTCGCGCAGTATTCCAGCTGTATAAAATTGATCTGTACTGTATTTTTTGCCATTTAATCATTCAACATTTACACTATTACACTTTTGGTGCGCCAAAATTGCTGATTTTATGAAAATTAAAGGCATTTTAGCTAAAATTGCCCCTAGTGGCGATTTTTAAACTTTTTATTTTCTTTAATTTTTTTTAAGAATTCAAAATCCCATGGTCTACTATGTATGCTGTTCAAATTTGGTTATGTTTCGCCCAAAACTTTACTCGCTAGAGGGCTCTGAACTCCTGAAGTTAATAACTAACCACCCTGTATATCGATTATCAGCAAGTAATTTTCTCTTGCCGAAACTTAAATATTATTATTCTTTGAGATCATTTTTAACGTTAACAAATTGTGAACATTGTTGCGGTGTTCTGAATATATTAGAAAGTGTTTTATAATCTACGGTGTACGTATGAATTTTCGTTTTTGTTAAATTTAATTTTTATTGTCTGGTAGAATATAATAAATAACCAGCATCCTGTTTTGCGCACTATTTTACTTAATTTCTAATGCAGCATTCATGCAACAAATATTCCTGTTTATAAACCAATCAACCCGAATGCACACGATAGCTAAAGTAAAATACAAACAGTACCTTTAATAAACAAATTTACAATGCCATTCTAAAAATATTAGCTATTAAATCTAAGTTTGCCCGACACAGTACATTTGTGAGAAAACGTGTCTTATCAAAATAATTGTGTAGAGTACCCCGAAGTGCAGCTTTAAAAAAAGTACGGATTATGATTTTTTCTGAATTTTGTAACTCAGCATTTTTAAGGCATTTGTTAAAAGCACCATTTTCGAAATATTGGAAATATTGTCTCATTATTTTTCGGAGTTAAAGAAACTTTATCAGTCAAGAATTATAACTGTTCTGCATCTGGAAAGAAAAATAAAAAATCTAGATAAAATTCATAAAAAAACTTGAAATGGATCGATTATCATCATGAAATTTTCTCTTTCAAAACTTAAATACTGTTATTTATTTGAGACTCTCTCACTCTCGATAAAATTTAAGTTTTTAATATTTTAAGTTATCCATTTTTAGGCTTGATTTAATTTGTTTTAAACAGTGCTCTATTTTTTAGTTCGTTTTATTATTATTATTTGTTATTATTATGTGAGCAATAGCTTTTGATTAGTTTATAATGCTTAGTTTTAATTAACTTTTCTTGGATTAAAACTAATTAATACTAATTTTTAAACGACTTGCAAAAAATCAAAACATTGTACTTGACCAGGAGTAATTTCTAAAGAAAAGAGAAGATTAGCATCAAATTACTATTTCATAATCCTTGACAAGCATGCAGTTTGATAAAAGTTGTCATTGTAGTATCAATGCTCCGGGGTTTTTTTCTACTCTTTAGAGTAAAAATAATAAACTTAAAACGTTACTGAACAAGCCGTGAAACGTTAAAATAATATATAAATTTTTCATTTAGACATCATCTTCAACCTTAACAAATTGTGAAATTTTCTTATGGTGTCATGAATATGTTAGAAAGTGTTTTATAATCTTTGGTGTACGTATGATTTTTCGTTCTTGTAAAATTTAATTTTTACTATCTGGCAGAACATAATAAATAAATAGCATCTTGTTTTCTTACTATTTTACTTAATTTCTAATGTAGTGTTTGTGCATCAAATATTCCTCTTTACAGACCAATCACCCCGAATGCATATGATAACTGAAGTAAAATAGAAAAATTATTATTCACAAACCAATTTACAATGTCATTCAGAAGAATATAAGATATTAAATCTGAGTTTTCTCAATACAGGACATGTGTGAGATAACGTGTCTTATCAAAAGAATTGGGTTGAGTAGCCCAAAGTGTAGCTTTAGAGAAAGTGCGTGTCATGCATTTTTCTGCATTTTGTAACTCAGCATTTTTAAGGCATTTGTTAAAAGCACTATTTTCGAAATATTGTCTCATTGATTTATCGGAGTAAAGGAAACTTTATCTCTCAAGAATTATAATTGTTGTGCATCGGGGAAGAAAAATAAAAATCTCGAGAAAATTCATTAAATTACTTGAAAGATATCGATTAACAGCAAGTAAATATCTCTTGCCGAAACTTAAATACCATTATTCTTTGAGGCTCTCTCTTTTTGGATAAAATTTTAATTTTCTGGATAAGTTTTTAATATTTTAAGTTATCCATGTTCAGGTTTCGTTTAATTGGTTTTAAACAGTACTCAAATTATTTTGTTCGTTTTATTATTCATATTATTATTATTATTATTATTATTATTATTATTATTATTATTATTATTATTATTATTATTATTATTATTATTATTATTATTATTATTATTACTATTATTATTATGCGAGTGATCACTTTTGATTCGTTTAAAATGCATAGTTCTTTTCTTACATTAAAACTAATTAATACTGATTTCTAAACGACTTCCAAAAAATCGAAACACCTTTCTTTACCAGGAGAAATTTTTAAACAAAATAAAAGAGCGGCATCAAGTTACTACTCCATAATCATTGACAAGCATGCAATTAAATAAAAGTAGTCATTGTATTATCAATACAATTTTTTGTGCTTTAAAGAGTAAAAATTATAAACTCAAAACGTTACAGAACAATCCGTGAAAAGGATAAAATAATACATATATATATTTTTCATTTCCACATCATCTTTAAATTTAACAAATTGTGAACATTGATACGGTGCTCATAATATGATAGAAAGTATTTTATAATCTATGGTGTACGTATGATTTTTTGTTCTTGTTAAATTAATTTTTTATTGTCTGATAGAATATAATAAATAAACAGCATCCTGTTTTGCGCACTATTTTACCTAATTTCTAATTCAGCATTTATACAACAAATATTCCTGTTTAAAAACTAATCATTAGGAATGCACACGATAGCTAAAGAAAAATACAAAAAATTCCTTTCATAAACCAAATTAGAATGCTATTCAGAAGAATATAAGCTATTAAATCTGAGTTTACCCAATACAGTACGTGTATGAGAAAACGTGTCTTATCAAAAGTATTGGGTAGAGTAGCCCGAAGTGTAGCTTTAGAAAAGTGCGTGTTATACATTTTTTTGCATTTTGTAACTCAGCATTTTTAAGACATTTGTTAAAAGCATCATTTTCGAAATATTGTCTCATTGATTTATCGGTGTTTAAAGAAAGTTTATCAATCAAGAATTATGACTTTTGTGCATCTGGAAAGAAAAATAGAAATCTCGGGAAAATTCATTAAATTACTTGAAAGGGATCGATTATCAGCAAGTAATTTTCTCATGCCGAAACTTAAATACTATTATTCTTTGAGGTTCTCTCTCTCTGGATAAAATTTAATTTTTTAATATTTTAAGTTATCCATGTTCAGGCTTCGTTTAATTGGTATTAAACAGTGCTCTAATTATTTTGTTCGTTTTTATTATTATTATTATTATTATTATTATTATTATTATTATTATTATTATTATTATTATTGTTGTTATTATTATTGTTGTTGTTATTATTATTATTATGCGAGTGTTCGCTTTTTTTAATTTAAAATGCTTAGTATTGATGGAATTTTATTGCGCTAAAACTAAATAATTCTGATTTCCAACGACTTGCAAAAAATCTAACATTTTTCTTCACCAGGAGAAATTTTTAAACAACTGACAAGAGCGGCATCAATTTCCTATTTCATAATCTTGACAAGCATGCGATTCAATAAAAGCTGTCATTGTACTATCAATGACACTGACATTGTACTATCTGTGCATTGTACTATCAATGCACAGTTCTTTTTACTCTAAAGAGTAAAAATAATAAACACAAAATGTTACAGAAGAATCCGTGAAAGGGTAAAATAACATATAAATTTTTCATTTTGACATCATCTTTAACCTTAACAAATTGTGAACTTTCTTACGGTGTTCTGAATATATTAGAAATTGTTTTATTGTCTACGGTGTACGTATGATTTTTTGTTCTTGTTAAATTTAATTTTTATTGTCAGTTAGAATATAATCAATAACCAGCATCCTGTTTTGCACACTATTTTACCTTATTTCTAATGCAGCATTCATGCCGCATATATTCCTGTTTAAAAACTAATCACCCCCAAATGCAAACGACAGCTAACGTAAAATGCAAAAATTACCTTTCATAAACCAATTTACAATGCCATTGAGAAGAATATTAACTATTAAATCTGAGTTTTCCCAATACAGTACGTGTAAGAAAACGTGCCTTATCAAAAGAATTGGGTAGAGTAACCCGAAGTGTAGCTTTAGAAAAAGTGCGTGTTATGGTTTTTCTGCATTAAATCAGCATTTTAAAGGCATTTTTCAAAAGCACCATTTTCGAAATATTGTCTCATTGATTTATCGGAGTTAAAGAAACTTTATCAATCAAGAACTATAACTGATGTGCATCTGGAAAGAAAAACAAAAATATCGAGATAATTCATTAAATTACTTGAAAGGGATCGATTATGAGCAAGAATTTTTCTCTTGTCTATTTCTCTTATTATTATTATTATTATTATTATTATTATTATTATTATTATTATTATTATTATTATGTGAGTAATCAATTTTGATTAGTTTAAAATGCTTAGTTTTAATGAATTTTTCTTGCATTAAAACTAGTTAATACTGATTTTTAAACGATTTGTAAAAGATCTTGACCAGGAGTAATTTTTAAACAAAAGAGAAAAGCGGCATGAAGTTATTATTTCATAATCCTTGGCAAGCATGCAATTCGATAAAAGCAGTGATTGTATTATCAATACTCCGTTGTTTTTATTCTAAAGAGTAAAAAAAAAAAAATAATAAACTCAAAACGTTACGGAACAAACCGTGAAAGGGTGAAATAATATCTAAATTTTTCATTTAGGCATCATCCTTAACGTTAACAGATTAAGAACTTTTGTTATGGCGTTCTGAATATGTTTGAAAGTTTTATAATCTATGGTGTACGTATGACTTTTCGTTCTTGCTAAATTAAATTTTTATTGTCTGGTAGAATATAATAAAGAAACAGCGTCCTGTTTTGCACACTATTTTATCTCAATTTTAATGCGGCATCTATGCAAGAAATATTCCTCTTTAAAAACCAATCACCCCGAATACACACGATAGCTAAAGTAAAATACAGGACTTACCTTTCATAAACCAATTTATAATATCATTCAGAAGAATATTACCTATTACATATGAGTTTTCCCAATACATTACATGCGTGATAAAACGTGTCCTATCAAAAGAATTGGGTAGAGTAGCCCGAAGTGTAGCTTTAGAGAAAGTGCGTGTTTTGCTTTTTTCTGCATTTTGTAACTCAGCATTTTTAAGGTATTTGTTAAAAGAACCATTTTCGAAACATTGTCTCATTGATTTATCGGAGTTAAAGAAACATTATCTCCCAAGAATTATAACTGTTGTGCATCTGGAAAGAAAAATAAAAATCTCTGGAAATTCATTAAATTACTTGAAAGGCATCGATTATCAGGAAGTAACTTTCTCTTGACGAAACTTAAATAGTGTTATTCTGCGAGGCTCTCTCTCTTTATAAAAGTTATGTTTTTATATTTTAAGTTATTCATGCTCAGGCTTTTTATAATTTGTTTTAAACAGTGAGTGCTCTAATTGTTTTGCTCATTACCCCACTGTAATTACTATTATTAATATTTGAGTGATCACTTTTGATTAGTTTTAAGATGCTTAGTTTTAATCTACTTTTCTTAAAATAAAATTGAAATTTTTCAGATGACTTACAAAAAATTCCTATATTTTTCTTGGCCATAAGTAATTTTTATTTAAAAGAGCAAATCGGCATCAAGTGACTATTTGATAATCCATGACTTGCATTCAATTATATAAAAACTGATATTGTTTTATCTTTATTTTTTTTTCTCTAAAGAATAAAAAATAAAAATACTCAAAACGTGACAGAACAGTCCGTGAAAGGATAAAATAATAAATATAACGTGAAATTGACTAAGAATGCAGAATTTTATGCACATAAAACATCTTAATCAGGGTTAAATTTGTGTTTGTATAAAGTGTGATTCATTTCGAAACTTTTTTCATAATCTAAATCATAATCAATTCTCTATCAGAAATTAATAGCTTAAAGAACGACAATGCGAATTAAGTTTTTTGAGATTAAACTCGGGTTTCCTCTGTTACAGAATATTGGCGAAAACATTTTTTAAATTATAAAAGGTAACAGATTTTTTGTATTTAATATATATTTTTTAGATTCCTCATCAACAACATCAAAAATTTTTTTATATCAAAATGAGCAATAGTGCATTCAAATATATTGTTGAAATTTATTAAAAGCGATATTTTAGTGGATTATAAAATGGAAAAATGCTGAATTATTTAAGTAATTGTAAATGCAAACGACTTAATTGTCTGCCCACAAAAGTGAATGATTTATACATAATTCATATTCGAAAATGGATTTCAAAAACATAAAATTACTGAATTTCGACACAGTTTCCAAACAAATTTCGATACTATTTTCAAACGAAATGCAATACGTTACTAAAAAATGCGATAAATGTTTAAGCAATTTGCGGCTGAAAGTATCTTTTTAGGCAGATTCGTAAGAAATACTACTTATTACATACTGAACTATGTTGGAATTTTTGAAATATCTTTACATATCTACGCTCATCATGATCCCCTAGAACCCCAAACCACCAATATTTAACATCTTTATCGCTCTATTTTTTTTACTGTATGTATATATATATATACACACGCATATATTTTCTCTGTTTTTTCTTTCTCTTTCTCTCTATATATAACTTTTTAAGAACATGATAATTCTGCGCAAATATTCTCCAAACGTATACATAAAATCAAGGGGCATAAAATTTCGGTCAAGTTCGTTAATGGGCAAAATCAGGAAAAAGGTGTGAAAATAGGGATTTTTTTTTGTAAACCGAACACCGCCAAAGATATTAATTATAATACATATTTTATCTGCTTAAATCTTCAAAGAAATAGGCAAAAAATTTATGCATCAAAGATTTTTTATTAAAATAAGAAGAGTCTCAAGGGCTTAGAAAAATAGTGTTTTAAGGAGAAAAAAGTCACAATTTCATTAATTCACTAAATATAAGATTCATTTAAAATTATTATAAATCCTTTCAATACGATCGAAAATATTTATATTTAAAAGACCAATTTTAACACATTGAAGAAAAAGGAGGGTTGAAGAAGAAAAAATTCATAACTTCGTCAATTCAAAAGATATTAAATCGACTTAAAGTTATTGGACATCTTAATATTATCTACGACTTACATTTTGACAAGTTTTAGCTTCGACCCGCTCTTAGAGTAAAAAAAAGGAAACCGAAATTGCGGTTGAAGAAAAAATTATCATACTAATGTAATTATGATCAGAGCAGCTTTTACAGAAAAACGAAATTAAAAACTCATCAAAAGCCACAGATAAAACTGTTAAACTGGGCTTATCTCTAATCTTGTTTTGGTTTTCATTGGTGAAATTATTTCTTAATTTCGAAAGCTACGCCTTGTAAGGCTAACCGGTAGGGAATTTTTTTTATGTTCTTTTCATAAGAAATTCTACCTATTGCATTCTCCCTTAAGTTAGAACATAAGAAAATGTCTAACCGTTCTACCATGATCATGACATCTAGAAATGAACATTACTCCCTATTTTAAACTTTATATCCATTTATCTGTCTATCTGTCTATCTCTTTCTCTCTCTCTCTCTCTCTTGATATATATATATATATATATATATATACATATATATATATATATATATGTATATACATATATATATATATGTATATATATATATATATATATATAGAGAGAGAGAGAGAGAGGGAGAGAGAGAGAGAGAGAGAGAGAGAGAGAGAGAGGGAGAGAGAGATTACATTATATATGTATGTATAAAACTCTTTTATGGACATAATAACTTCCATAATTTTATACAAATCTCCTCCAAGCTATATTTAATCAAGGGGCAGAAAATATCTAAAATTCATTAAAGAGGAAAAATGGAAAGTAAGTGATAAAAATAGACTTTTTTAGAGAAGAAAAAACCCGACACACGTGTTTAAAACGTCATTAAGCGACTTTTATTTAGATTTAATTTGTATTTATATTAATATTCTACTAATTATTCGTTTTCTTTTTGTTATTTAAAATAAAAATTATATCAGTATGTATAACTTGGCTATTAGTTTGGTGATTTGAATTATTTGGCGAAGTTGGTCGACGGGTAACCAAGTAGTACCTAAATTTTATTTTTCAAATTCAGGTCTCAAAAAAATATACAATCGTATCGACCTGATAACTTCCTGCAACAGCAAAGCAGTTTCAAATCTATACAAGAAGTATTGTAAGAAAAAAAAGGTAAAGTGTGTCAAAGCTACTCCGGATTTGGAGCTACATTGTCACCTACTGCAAATATGCTTTAAATGCTCACAATATACGATTTATGACAAAGTTACACTGGATATTGATGTAACATGAAATAAAGGACACCTCTTAGATTACCTATGGATAATCCAACTATTAAATTTTATGATTTATTGCAAAAAATAAGATTTTCCAGTGTTTTTCCTCTATATGGAAACATTGATTATATTATCACCTGTAATGTTATTAGTAAATATAGGGATATTGACACTCTTCCCAATTAAGGTATTTTTTAATTTCCATCTTAACATCGTGCTTAGTTAAGGGAAAACACAGTCAGCCACGACTGTCAGTATCTTGGAAATCAGTTGCTCTTTTTCATGTGTAAAGATTATATGACGACCCTCAGACTAAGTATGTTTCCAAGAAACTCATTGACAAGAGTATTGCGTAGTATTTGGAATGCTGTATAAGCTAGTTTTTTACTGATGCTATTATTGACAATTTCCATTCCGTTTGCTACATTCTGCTTAGTATAATTTTGATAATTCCGGCCGCCTGATGTTTTTTCGTAGGTCTCATCTTTCTCTTAACGGCTAAGACCTGCAAAAAAAGCGAGAATTAATCACATACATAAAACATACAAATATATATATACATAACTGCAATAAACCTATCCGCCTACTAGGTGACAAAGTTATCTCTGGGGGTCAAAGTTGCCCTTGTTTACGGTACTGTTCATATATTTCTCTTTTATGTATGCTTACAATTTTGAAATAAATCAATCATTTATTATATAAAAAATAGAATATATATACTTTTTAACCTTTGTAACTTATTAATCCCTTAAATGCAGCCAAAGAGCATCAGTATGTAGAGAATCAGTCAGGTGTCATCCTGTTACGGCATTAAGTAACTAAGGTAACAGTAGGATTAAAGTGCATTTGCCATGTTTTGGAGCTGTGAGGAGGACATTTGTCACCGATCGATATTAGAATTGGATGTAAAACATTACAAAATGAAACAAGTGGCACAGAAGGATTTGACTGGCTACCTAGAAAGAGATAAATAATAGTATTTTTAAGTGAATAGGTTTACTATTACAATGACATTAGAAGGCAAATTCAAGTGCAGTGACAGTTACTTTATTTACATTAGTCTTAAAACAGCATTAATAATGCTATTATATATCTTAAGCATTAAGTTAATATTTCTTGAAATTCAGTTCACATTTAGCATTTTTTATAATTTATTTATCTTCATATGAAACTCTCACATGATGGCTCACTCTAAGGTCAATTTTATATTTGCAATAATTTCATTATCTGATCAATATACAGGAATATAATATTCAAACTAGATAAGATGTCTCGATTCAGTATGCATAACACATGGCTGCGACAGGCAAATAATTTTTAATATTATTTCGCCCCACTTTTTTAAAACAAAGATTTTATATGCGCTTTGAAAACAATACGCAAATAGTCGCCTGTGTCAGCCCTAGTACTTTTTTATAATTCTCATTTGCACAGAAAACAGCACATATTGGTGAAATAAGCAATGGAGAAAATTAAAAAAGGTTTTCAATTTTATAACCATAGATCATTTTAAATGCAGCTTATTTTATCATATTTTCGTACGGCAGTATAATATATACAAAAGCAAATTACATATTTGACATATCTTACTCCAGTTTCGTCTGCATTCTTTTATGTTCGAGTCAGTATGTGACGAATTGTAAATGTGAATTACATTATTATGTATTAACTGAAACGTTGCTTCATGCATGCTTATTATGTATATCCTGCAGAAGGTAAATATAAAGTTCGAGTATTCAAGCATAATATATATTTCCTACTTATATATTGAATTGCTTGTATGGGTGTGATGTTACTTTCAGTAATGCACAAATGTGGAAGGTGTGTACAGGAAAATCTTTGGAAAAAAAGTAAGTATCGAATAAAACAATATGGCTTTAGTGTTTCAAATATGAAAATTTATCGAAAAACTGCATGAAAAACATCTAATAAATAATTATTAATATTTATATCTTTATTTCTCATTCATTTAAGAATACAAATTTTCAATATTACATAATAATTATAAAATTTTGAAAAGCATAAAATGTTAAACCTTTAACATGTGTAACACACTGCACTGTTTTGACGTTTGAAGGCGTTTTAAATCTTAAATGATATTTTGAAAATTGAATCGTTGCTTTTAAATACATTTTGGAATTCAATATGGTTTTAGGTATCGTTTCAAATACGTCATTGACATTCACTCTAAATTTGTTAAATAATGAACAGAACGCAATTAATGAATAATAAATTCCTTGCTGCGTTTCATGTATTATCCATAACTAACTATAATCTATAATGTATAATGTGTGCTATATTATGTAATTAGATGTTTACACTTGATTATTTCAACATATATAATTCACACTAATCTTTTGCATTTAACAGGTAAATATTTCTTTAAAATTTTATTCGATTTTACTAACACTGGTTGATGATTTATAGCTTAATGAGACAAGTTTAACCCTTGGCAATCCGTTGTCTCCGCTGCGGAGACATCATCTTTCCTTGCAAAATTATTATATATATATATGTCATCTTTCCTTGCAAAATTCGTTTTTGTCATCAGTAAAAAAGGAAAATAAAATTTGCCTTATTTAATCAGAGCATTTTTGAAATTGTGTACTTGAAGGAAACTTCTTTTAAAAAAGTGGTGCTGGCCAAATAAAATTTGTGAAAGAGACGCCGGAGTCCGAAGGGTTAATAGATTTGAAAATATTCCCACAGTTATATCTGTTACTGTATATAATGAATTACTTTTCATTAACATGTAATCTAAATTTAGTACTCTCAATAAATTCTTAAAAATTTTGCTAGGTATGTTGAAAAGTAATTTTGTGTATTAGTTGTGTTCATTCATTAGTTGTGTTCAGTCCAGTTCATTAATTGTGTATTTTCTTCTTATTTTTGAAGATTTTATCGTAAATATTTACACAGAAAACACACGTGTCTACTTAAAAATTTACTATTTTCCAGTAAAAATGAAATAAATGGTTCCTGGAATTGCTTTCTTATCATCTAAATATGTTTTACAAAATCCATACTTAAAGTTAAATAGTTATACAATATCTCATTCTGTTTTAAGAAACATTTGTTAAAAAATTAATACGCAATGAGTCAAATTTAATAGATTGAAACATTTTTCCCCTGACACTGAAATGACGAGAAAACAATTTTTCTTTCTATTTAAGCTCAAATTGTTACCCAAAATATTTCTTCAAAATCTTCATGATTATTTTAAGTATTTAAATATTTTCTAATCTTTAATTTAGTACTGTTTTCATTTTAAACACTTAAGTGCAAAATCCATCTTTCCTCTTAGGATTATTTTGCTATTTTTCCTCTTATTTCAAAGTTTTAATTCTATTTATTATTATTTCAAAATCTTCCAGTAAAATGAAAATTGAATATTTCTTGGAAATTTTCACATTAATATAAAAAAAATGTATGAAAATATTTCTCACCTAAAATTAATAAAAAAAAAATTCCTTATCATTTTAAATCCTTAAATCCTTATCATATTTATCCTTTGTATATTTAACATCGAATTTAATAGGTCAAAAATGCTTTCGGTTTTTAGACCTCACACTTTATAGAGAATTAGTAAGTTTTTTTTTCTATTTAAGCACATAATTATTACTGTAATCGTCTATTTAAAACTTTTACGGTAATCTTAAAAGAATTTACATAGCTTATTTCTGTCTTAAGAGCTGAAGAAGACAAAATACGTTTCTATTTTCGGAATCAAAGTTTTGATCAAAATAAATAACAAATGCTTTTTGAAGTTTCTATATATCAACAAAATAAGTTGCATAAGAATACTTGACTCATAGTTAAATATGTCGCCCTTATATCATTATATTTTAACAAACTTTTTAAAAATCTATAATACGTAATGTAACAAAGAAACTGTTTTGAATTGTTAAACGTGATAATCTAAACAGACGCAGATTTTTTTCTTTCTATATTGGCACAAAATTATTACACTAATTAACTCATTAAAATCTTAGTAATATTGTTTAAATTCATTTATATATCTTATATGCCTTCAAAATAATATTTTACTTTTGTTTTTATCATTTCTGTCTCGAGTACTAATGAAGAGAAAACATGTTTTTATTTTGGAAATCAAAATTTAGCAGCAAATAAAATATCAAACTGTCCTTGAGCAGTTTGGGCATATCCAAAAAAATAGTCAGAAGAAATTTCTCACCCAGATTCAAATATCTATCCATAATTTCATTCTAAATTATAAAACATTTGGCAAATATTTAATACTTTTTTATACAAATTTAATAGGTTGAAGCTATTTTGAGTTATTATATCTAACACTTTATAAAGAGATAGTGACATTTCTAGTGACAGTTTTCTATTTAAGTACAAAACTAATACTCTATGTATTTAAAATGTTTAACGCAATTTTAAAATGCATTTATATACATTATAACATTTTAGTTTAGTATTTTTTTGTGGTTTCTCCATAAAGTGCTAAAAAAGCAACCCACGTCTTTACTTTGAAAATCTAAATACTGCAGTAAAATAAATATCA
This sequence comes from Maratus speculifer, assembly GCA_964019185.1. Taxonomy (NCBI): domain Eukaryota; kingdom Metazoa; phylum Arthropoda; class Arachnida; order Araneae; family Salticidae; genus Maratus; species Maratus speculifer. The sequence continues at coordinate 185,592,536 of OZ025299.1, forward strand.
AATACTTTTTGGAATTTCTAACAGACCAACAAAATAATTTGCATAAAGTATCTTCATCCAGAATTAAATGATTATTAAATCATTCATTGAATTCTAAGGAATTTTTGATAAATTTACAAAATGTAATCAGATAACTGAACTGTTTTGAGTTATTAAACCTGCGCTTTGAAAAGATGCAGTTACTTTTCTTTTTATATTAGCACAAAATTATTGCACAAATGAAATTTTTAAAACCTTAACGATTGATAAAAAGTTAATTAAATCCAATTGATTTTTTAAATCATCAGATTTTAAAACATTCACCTTTTATATAAACATTTTAGTAAAAAATTTAATTTTTCTTCAGAAAGGTGTTATAATAAAAATAAAATACATTGGCATGTTTCGGAACCGTCAAATAAGTTCCCTAGTCATAATAATGATGAATATTATGACTATGGAACGTATTTGACGGTTCCGAAACATGTCAATGTATTTTATTTTTATTATAACACCTTTCTTAAGAAAAATTAAAATTTTTATTAAAACCTTAACGATTGTTTGAAAAATACATCTATATATCGTGTACGCAGGGCTCCCAAATGGTCCGCGAACTGAACATCAGTATTTTTTAACAGAAAATTTCATCATACGTTTGAGCTAGAATCAACTTCCAAAGGCGGTTTCGGGACAATTCGCAAGAGAAATCTAAAAAGAAAATTTCTCTAAAAAAATTCTGATGTTCAGTTCGCGGACTATTTGGGAGCCCTGTGTACGTCATTAACACTAGAAAGTCCAGTGGGTGTCTATTCGATACCGATCAAATAATAAAACGTCTATTCGAACCAGAATTATTTTCGTTAAATTAGATCAAATGTAATTAGAGAAAGCGCAGTTAAAAAATAAGTGAAATTTGTAAAATGCAAATTCAGGTGTTGAAATGCTTTTGATAATGTTGGGGAAAATTTTCGGCCGTTCTATTGTTAAATTAGTAATTTATTTTTCTTTCTATGAATTCTGTTTTAAGCATTAAATCCTCTAATGCCCATGGAAGCATATTTGCTAGTATGAGTGTTCCCGATTTAGTGGATTTTTAATTCAGATGTTCCGTATTTAGGCCATAAATTTTAACTAAAAAATCACAATAGAAATTTTTGCTTTATTTAATGACAGACATTAAATTTATAATTCGTCAGAAATTTGCTATTTAGATTTTCTCGTAAAAATTAGGATTCTCTTAATTATGGAATATCTGGAACGCATTCTACCCTGGGAATTAGAGAATTAAAGGAGAAAATAATAGGTTTATATGAGCAAACACATATTCATCACTTTTAAGTCTTATAAAGTTTAAAGATATATATCGAAATATCTCCATACTTGGCGCCTAAAAACGGAGCCTTAAGGGGGTAGTAAGGTTAATTCGAGGGAAAAAAAGCATATTTTCTATCATTTTTTGTAAGGATACAATTAATATTTATTTATTTGTATAGTTATAGTATAATTATATGTCATTTAAAGAGTATTCTGTGAAATTTTCATTAAGAAATATTAAAAAATGTGCCGATGACAGCGAATCTTCGAAGACGTCCCAAAAAAAAGTTGATTCGCGGTGAACCGCATAACTCATGACTGGATCAACTGAAATTAAAAAACCAAACTGATTTAATTAGTTGATAAGTTTCCTCGGGGAACGCTGTCGAGTTTTTTTATTATTATTGATTTTTCAATTTTTTACAAGGCTCGGAAGTCAAAATACTGATTTTTCATAAAAAAAAATCTGATATTTTGTTTTTTAAAAGTAAGTTAAAATTAAAAAAAAAAAAACTCGACAGCGTTATCTCGTAATTTATATAAAGAAAGAGTGTGTAAAATTTTAAAAAGATCGGTTAAATAGATTTTGAGCTACGGAGTTCACCCGCTTCGAAAAAGCGAAGTGTTAGAAAAACACGTTTAAAGTTTCACAGACGTTTTTGTCGAAATAGATATTTGTAAATTACTGCTTTTTTCATATACTTATACAGAATCATCAATGCACCGTGTACACACGTGTACGTGTACCTTCGGAAAGGTCCATTATTTTGGCAGTATGCCAGGACAGGCCTTTGAAACCTGGCCAAGCAGTAGCAGCTACTTGGTAGCTGATTGTTGCGGCCACATTCCTCAGTGTGAAATCGGAGGGCGGTGAATTACAAGTGTATATCTCCGTCAGTTTTACTTCAATTGCTTTCAAATTTTCACAGAATAATCTTAAGATGTGGTGCATTAATATAAAATAAAAATTAAAAAATGCAAAAAAAAAAAAAAAAATACCTTACTACCCCCTTAAAAATAAAGCAGACATTTTTAAGATGAAAAATTTGGAGAAATTGTTATTCAAATTTCGCATTGAAGAAAACTAGAAATAAATGTTTTTGAATTTGGTTTCAATCGAATTAGTTCGCTTGTTTGTGTAAAATTAGCAGAATTCTTAAAAACATTTTTCTAAACGTGTTTAAAACGTGTTTCTATTTTAGAAATCAATATTATGGAGAAAAGTACAAATGACACTTAAAAATTTCTGAGATTTTGTGTCATCCGGAAAGTTTTGCGTTTTTAAAAGTGAAGTGCTGTTTCGTCTAATTATTTTCTTACTGCTGGTATGGAGTGAGTTTGAATAAACTAGATAATTAAATTCTGACGTTTTTTCTTACGATGATGGCATAATTTTAGTTTCAGCGCTGTGTTAAGAGTGGAAAATCAGAAAGATCATTTTCGCCATATTATTCTCATTTATTTCAAGAAAGGTAAAAAAACTAGTCAAATTGCTCGTAATTTTTTTTTTTTTTTTTTTTTTTTTTGTATCTGGACAATATTCTGTTTCAGTTGGCACAATCCAAAGATAGTTTGAGAAATTTAAATGCAGAAATATCAGCTTCTAAGTCGATATCGTTTTGGAAGACAATCATCAAAAGTGGACTACATAAAAGATGCTGTCGCTAAATACTTTACACACACTTTACACAGTTCAAGATCTATCACATAGATTAAGTATTCCTAAAAGTACAGTATATGATCATTTGATAGCTTCTTTTAGCATGTCTTCTTTAACAGGTGATGATTGTCCACAACGGAAATAATCTTTAAGGTTAAAATTTCCGGGCATAAGTTTCTCAAACCATTTTCGAAAATCATCATTTGAAATATTACTTTGTTCGTATGCAAAATAAATTTTACAAACACTTTGACTATACTATTTTTACTTTCCTTCAAATAACAGAGAATAATATGACGAAAATTAATTTTTTGTGTCCCTATTTTTAGAGCTTAACTGAAACAAAAATTATGACACAACAAAAACGAGAAATGTGCAAATCAAACAAAAAAAGCCCAATGCATATATGTCTGTGTCATTTAAGATTACTCTTTATCAGCAGTAGGAAAATATAAGAAAATAAAACCACGCTTCGCTTTGAAAAACCGCAGAATGTTCCGAATGTCCTAATATCAACAAAATAAGTTATAAAGGACTATATGGCTATAAAATATATGGCTAATATTTAAATACATATTTAGACGAATTTAATACGTCGAAAATATTTTGCGTTACTATACATAACAATCTTAACATATAGTGACAGAGCATTTAGTTTGATATTTTATTTATTTATTTTCTGGTGTCAGTTTTAAGTGGAAAAAAAGATAACCCATGTTTCTGAAAATCAAAATACTGTAATAAAATAAATAACAAACACTTTTTGGAATGTCTAACATATCAACAAAATAAGATGCATAAAATATCTTCATTTAGAATTACATAATTACCCAATATTTCATACCATTGTAAAGAATATTTGGTAAATCTATAACAAGTAATAATACAAAGGAATAGTTTTGAATTATAAATCCTGGCACTTTAAAAAGATACAGTTAGATTTTTTCTATTTAAGCATAAAATTATTAAAATAATTAACTCTTTAAAATTATTAAAATTATTTAAGTTGCATTTATATATCTTATATACCTCAAAATTATTACTTTCTTTTTATTTCTCTGGATTCTATTTTAAACATTAAAGAAAAAAGCAAGTGTTTCCATTTTGCAAATCAAAGCTATGCAGTAATGTAAATAACAAACGGTCTTTCAAAATTGCTGTTAGATGAACAAAATAAAATGCAAAGGATTTGGCACACAGAGTTATTGGAATAAATATTTGGTTATAGAAAGTAAACATATTTTCCTAAATAATGAAGTTTTGTTAACAATTTCAGAAAATATTGGAAAGTATTTCATAATCTATGCTTAACGCATGATTTTTCTTACTCGTTCTTTTTATTTTTGTGGTTTCTGTCTTAAGTGCTAAAAAGACAAGCCATGTTTCTACATTCAAAATCAAAATGTTGCAGTAAAATGAATAACAAGTCATTTTAGTTATTTCTAATATATTAACAATATAAATTGCTTCAAAATTCTTTACTCAGAGTTGACTAATTACCGAATATTTCATCTCATTTTAAAGAACTTTTGTTTACATATAATACTTCATCAGACAACGGAACAATTTTGTGTTCCTAAACCTTCTATCAAAAGGGGTACTGTCAGATTTAATTCTGTTTAGCCCTTTCAGGGACGCCGTTTGCAGTCTGCAAAAGGGTAACATTACTGTTAAAATTGCGAGCTGGCACCAGTAAATTTTTAGTACAATTTCAATCTCATAATATACGCGAAAAACAGCTCTTGATTATTTTCAAATAATTTTGTTCTAAAATTGTGGTACGAATATCTCACAAAATATATGACAAAAATATTTCAGTTTGAGTTAAATAGTTCCCCAAAATTTTATTTCATTTTTTAAAATATTTGGTAAATATTTAACACTTATTGAGACAAATTTAAAGGCCGATGATATTTTGCGTTATTACGTGTGACACTTTAAAAAGATAGTGACAAATTTCTGTCTATTCAAGCAGAAAATTATTACTCTTATTTTGTTTTTAAAACATTTACGATAACTTAAAAAAGCATTTAAGTATCTTTTAAGGATTATCCTATATAAACCTTATAAGCATTTATCCAAAAAATGCATTTAAATGCCCATATGTCCTTTAAATAAGTAATTTATTTTTATTTCTGTAATTTCTGGATTATGTGCTAAGGAAATAAACTCATGTTTCTGTTTCAAAAATCAAAATTTTGCAAAAAAAAAAAAAAAAAAAAAAAAAAAAAAAAAAAACAGATGCTACTTAAAAATTTATGATGTATGTCATAAAATAAGTTCCAGGAAGTTATCTCAGAGTTAAATTATTACCGAAAATTTCTTTCCATTTCATAAAACATTTGGTACACATTTTAAAAAGTTAGACAAATTAAAAAAGCCTAAGCTACTTTGCGTTGTTTTATCTGATACTTTAAAGAGATATAGTCAGTTTTTTCTACTTAAGCACAAAATTTCCCTGTAATTATGTCTTTAAAATATTTCTAGTAAATTTTTAAATTATTTATATAACTTATAAGCTTTTAATTTAGTATTTTTATTTTATTTCTGTAATTTTTGCTTTAGGCGCTAAAGAAGATATACCAAATTCCTACTTCTCAAATCAAAATTTTGCAGTAAAGTAAGTAATAAATACTTCTAACACATCAACGAAATAATTTGCATACAATTTCTTTAATCAGAGATAAATAATTAAACCTACTGAATTCTATTTTAAAGACATCTTTAAAAATACAGGTTATTTTAAATTCATGTCACAAACTTAAAGGGTTGGTATAGGACACTGTAACAATCATTCATTGTATAGGAACATATGAGTGAAGTTGAGGCGTTGAGGTACAAATACAAAGGGTTAAATTTGACTCTTTTATTCAAATTTTATCATTTATACTAGGAAATTCCTGTACTAATCTTTTCTTTACTTAATACAGACATTGCATGATTGCTTAAAGAAAAAATTCTTCTTTGAAAATTTCCGATATGAAATCAAAATTTTTAAATTATAAAATACGCAAACTCACGAAAACCTCCTTTTTGACAAATTTACCCTTTTTTTGCATGTTTTTAAAATTGAAAATTTTAATTTCATACCGAAATTTTTCAAACAAAAATTTCAGCTTTATGTGATCATAAAATGACTTTCTTAAATAAAGAAAAGAACAGTTTAAGAATTTTCTGGTATGAATAATAAAACTTTGAAACTAAAAAAGGGTCGAATTGGCCTCTTTGTGTATTTCCCTAAACGCGTCACTTGTTCCCACACATTCCTATGCAATAAAAGTTTGTTACAGTGTCCTGTGACCAACCTTTAATGTTTGTATCATGAATTTAGAACCACCCTATATATAACACCTAATCAAACAACGGAACAGTTTTTTGTTGCTAAATCTGACACTTAAGTGTACAGTTACTTTTCTTTCGGTTTAAGCTCACCATTATTACAGAATTTAAATCTTTGAAACATTAAAAAAGTTTTAAATATATATTTATGTGCCATATATCACTTTAAATTAGTACTTTATTTTTATTTCTTTTGTTTCTGTCTTAAGCGTGAGAAACGAAAAGATGTTTCAATTCTATAAATCAAAATTTTGCAGTGAAATAACAAACAAACAGTTCATCGGAATTTATGGTATAAAAACGAAACAAATTCCAAAATATTTCATATTCAGGATTAAATAATTATCCAAAATTATTTTCCAATTGAGAATTTTTTTAAAAATATTTAACGCTTACTTAGACAATATTAATAGTCCGAAGCTATTTTGTGTTGTTATATCTGATATTTGAAAGAGAGAGTGTCAGTTTTTTGTCATTTTAAGTACAAAGTATTATATTAGATTAATTTTAAAGACGATTATTAAATCGGCAAATTAATTATAACAGACGTAAATTTTCCATGTGGGTTTCCATGGAAGAGCATTGGCGGCTTCAGCCAATACATCCCTGGTTTGAATCCTGGCCCGGACTTTTTTCACCCACATGAAAAATTTACGTCTGTTACAAAGTATTCGTCTAATTATTTTAAAAACTTAAGTGATAAATTTAACAGTGTTTATATACCTTACAAGATTATAATTTATTAGGTTGTCCCAAAAGTTTCTATCTTTTTACTTTTTAAAAAACACCTTTAGTAGTATGATTTGTTTGCAAATGTTGTAAAAGCGTGAGTAAACGATTTTTCAATAGTCAGTTAAAGGAAAGTGCCGTTTGAATTCAAAAATTGCACATGAATTGCAAAAGAAGCTTTTTGTACAATCTTTGACTAAATTCCTTGCGTTCGATTAAGATGCTCTGACACACGCTGCCTACTCTTTGAACATCGCTCTATCCGACTACTATTAGCTTTTTCTCTCAAAAATTCTCTTCACCAAAAAAATTAACTGCTTGAATGATATAAATAATCACCTCGGTATGTATTTTGGATCCAAATCAAAAACTTTTTGGATAAAAGGCATTATAATTCTCCTGGAAATTTAGAAGAAGGTTTGCAGAACAGAATAGCGCAGATTTTCATCAATAAAAACTCGCCGTTTTCGAAATTTGCTTGGGTTAATTTTGTTAAAAAAATGAAAGATAATTTTGGGACAACCTAATATTATTTATTTCTTCAGATTCTGTCTGATGCGCTAAAGAGGAAAACACACGTTTACTTACAAATTCAAATTATCTTACAGTAACATAAAGAATAGATACTTCTGGGAAATGTTAAGATTGTAATAAAATAATTTACAAAATAAAATCTTCATTGAAAGATATATAATTAATAAAATCTTTCTTTTTTAAATAATATTTATGAATTATTCAATAAGCCATGAGACAAACTTAACACATCAACCACTTTCAGATGTCAGCCCAAATTAGTCAAAGGACTTAAATGTAATATGGACAATTTTCTTTCTAAGTTAAAATTACTACACTAATTATCTCTTCAAAATCTTAACGGGTATTTTGAAAAGTATTTATATACCTTCTAGGCCTTTAATTTAGTACTTTTTCCCCCTGGTTTCTATCTTAAGCGCTAAAGAGGAAAATACATGTTTCCACATTAGAATCCAAACTTTTATAGCAAAATAAAGAATAAATTGTTCTTAGAAACGCTGACATTTCAATAAAATAATTTAGAAAAAAAATTCCCATGCATAACTCACTTTCTCGGATCTACTAAGTTTGTATCAGGTGATAAGACACGTTTCTAGACAAATCTATTTTATCTGAAAGATTTGTTAGAATCCAAAATAATTATACTAAAGGATGAAAACGCTTACTTGAAGGAAATCGGAATTCCATAGAGCAAATAATAAATTTCTTTCAATTCTTTACAGTGCACTATTTCTTATGAATATATGAGTTGATAGTAATAGAATTACTTTACAGAAACAAATTTTAATGGTGTTCTCATTTAAATGAATCAAATTGAATTTAAGTAATTTTGAAAGTTAAAATAAAATACACACCTCCCTCAATTAAAATTGTTCATTGAATCGAGATAATATCATACTAATTAAAACACTCTTTCAATTTAAAATTCTACAATTAGCTTTCTCTAAAACACAGTAGGGTAACATCCCCAGTAATTGGCACTTTAAGAATTTTTCTTTAAACTTCAATTTTCATTACAAAGAAATAAGATATTTACTTGGAGATATTTTTAAATCAAAGAATGCATATCTGTGCATCCATTTTGCCCACTAAAAGCAAAAAAAAAAAAATTGAAAAAGTATTTTTATAAAAATATATTTATAAAAAGTTGCTGAAATCACCAGTAATTGGCACCTAGAGCACCAATGTATGACACCGTGTAATCCAGTAATTGGCACATGTTTATATTTAAAAAAAAATTACACATTGCATTGTGTTCCATCTTTTTAAATGAATTTTTTGTAGATGAAGATGCCATATTTCAGGTTTCTGAGAGTAAGAAATCAGCATATTAGTCTGAAATGTGAACACTTTAAAACAATACAATACACTTACATTAATACCCAGTAATTGTCATGCTGTCCCGAGTAATTGTCATATGAAGTTTTAATTCATTCCAATTATTGATAACATTTCATATATTCAAATAAAAACAAATGATAAACAAAATTAGTCTATAACTTTAAAAGTACTTCCAAAATAAGTGGTTTAATCTGAAATTCCTTGCGAATTCCTTGTAATTGGAATAGGTGCCAATTACTTGGAATTAGCATAATTGAAGCACCATTAATTGGCATCTATCATTAATTCAGAAATCCAAATATTTGTGTCCAAAATACTTTTACACAATTAAAGTAACCCTTTTTAACTAAACAAAACTGTTGTCAATTAAAATTTAAAATATATTATAAATCAGATAATAATGAATTGAAAAGCATGCCTTCCTTAAGCCAAAGAAGAAACGTTTGCAACAAAAATGGCTAATTTGATACAAGCCATAATTGTTTCTTTTTCCAAGGCACTATTGTCATCTAATAGCATAAATCAAAGTTATAATCTTTAACGTAAATGAGCATATAACTGGTATATGGTCTTGCATTTTTAAAAGACTGGATATAAATCTCATTTTAGGACATGATTGTAGGATGTGCCAATCACTGGTGCATGCCAATTACTGGGGATGTTACCCTATGCATAAACAAACATATGACGCCGATAGGTGAACTAGTTGAAAAGTCAAAACTGCGCACACCATTTACGAAAGCTGTAATTTAGTAGCTGCGGTCACTTTGTCTGGAGAGTTGTTTTCTTCATTTTACCAATGATGAGTAAAATTTCTTTCTTTATTAAAACCTAAAAAAAACGTACTAGAGTTAAACTTTTTGTTTTGACATTGCATGTACTATAAAGAGTTTCTTTTTCTTCGCGTAACTATACGTTTATTTTGTAAATAACTGGCACCGCTACTAGTCCACTTAGTGTAAAATTTATAATATGGACACTGGGCAGATTTTCAACAGAATACGGGGCATGTATTCTAACACGTGTATCCATGGAAAAAGTGCCCCGTCCTAAATCAGTTTGTCGTATATTGATCAACGAGTTGGATATGCTAAATCCAAAAATTTCTTCTATCTCATACATCTTAATATTTCAAATAAGTATAGTTTCAGATGTTAACCCTCTGACAGTCTTGCAAAAGGGCAAAATTGTAATGTTGTTTTCTCAGCATTTTGTTTTAATTGCTAAAAAAATATGATTCTTTCAAAATTATAGAAAAATCTTATTTACGAATATGAATGTTATCCTTGAGTGTGTTAATCATTGCACAATGTATTAAAAATCCATTAAATCAATTGAGTTATATCATTTTAATTATTGCTTGCATTGCAGTGAAACCTGGAGCTTAGGGAACGTCTATAGACGGGCTAGTCAGTGAGAGGGTTAATAATGCAAAATTATTATAGCCATAATATACCAACTTTCATTTTCCTTTTAAATGTCTGCTTAAATCAGTTAATCAGAGAAAAAAAATATTCTCGTTCATGATATTTATTAAAATCAATAGTTTTTCGTTATTCTGTTATATATCAACGGTTTGTGAACAGCCAACTTACCAGGATACGAGCTCTCGTTGCTGCACGAGGCGCCGATAGACAACAGAACTAAAAATAAATCAGTAAAATCGTTTTTACAGCACCCCTTTCGACGGTATTCTTCCAAATTCAAGGTGAACCTGCTGCCCATAGCCAAAAGCATTCACAAAAAATTGGTTCAATTGTATTATAACTTTAATATATTTTTCGAAGGCAAAATAAAGAAAATGGCAAAAAATTCCTTATTACAGCAACCCTCATCCGGCAGAATATTTTCAAATTCAAGACGAAACTACTGGCCACAGCGAAATACATACACAAAAATTTGGTTCAATTCAATAATTAAATTCATTCATATTTCGGTGGTTTAATAATGAAAATGGTACAGGCATCACTATTACAGCGCCCCTTCTACCGGACATTTTTCGTATTCACTTACCACCTTGCGATAGCCAAAAGCATACACTAAAAATTTGGTTCAATTCCATGCATAACTTCATACACTTTTTGATGGTTCAATGACACAAAAATGATATAAAATTGCTATTCCAACACCCCTTCCCGCAGAATATATGTAACAAGGAGAGGGACCGAGGCTTGTGACACCGAATTGGATGAACGTTTGCATATCGATAGAGTATAGTTAGTATATAAATATGTGACAACCATAAAGCGCAATACCCAGAGGGTCTTCAGAAAATAAGCCTTAATTTTCGTGCTACAGTTTATGATTTGATAAATTTCCATCATTAGAAACCGCCTCCGTGGCCTGTTTGGTAGCGAGCTGGGATCGAAATTTTCCTACCTGAGATCTAACCCCGCTCGCATCAATTTTTGGAATGAAATTTTTATTGATTATTTTCGAACCAAAATTGAAAAATTATTCATAACAAGTGAAAATTACCAAAAATATATATTTAATTAATTCTTTGTTAGATATAAATGCATTTTTAACTGAGATATTTCGTATATTTAAATGTATACATTTTTTTTTTTAACTATCAAGGAAGGTCTCCATTAAGGCATACTCAGAATTTTTTGAAAAAATACGAATTAAACTACTCATGTAGGTAATAAAGGATCAGTGAAAATTAGGAATTACATTATTAGATATGTAAAAAAATAAAATAGTTTGGAATAATTGGCGTGAAAAGCTGAAAGCGACGCGGGATTTGGCGAGCAGTGCATTTCCGCGCCAAAAGCAGACGATTTTAACAAATCTGAAAATTGATTTTAATTGACTTCACTGTTAAAAATCTGCAGCATTTACTGCGACGTCACTCCACTACTTTTATAGAATATCTCTCTTCTGACCAATGAGAATGCTCCATAGCACGGTGAGTTTCTATTCGTTTCTACGTTTTCTATAGCAGCGGTGGACTGACGCTGCAGAAAATGGTACAGATTTTTAGCGGTGTGGTAGCTTATGCAACACTATTAAAAATCTGCTGCATTTTGCTGCAACGCACTCCACCGTTTATATATAATATCTCTATTCCAACCAATGAGAAAGCTCCATTTCACGGCCAAGTAACCGTTTTCTATACAAGCAAGGGAGTGCGTTGCAACAAAATGCAGCAAATTTTTAACAATGTATTTTTCAGTTTGGAACAATTTTAATCAATGTAAATTGTGTTTTAAATGATAAAATATATTAATTTCATTTTGTTATAAGTACATATAAACGTATATGGCAAAATTACACTTAAAGTAAAGTAAAAATGCAAAACTAAAATTATTTAAACTAAACTTATTTAAATAAATTGAACATAGAAAGTTTTTTCTTTAAAAAGTATTCGAAGCGTAAAAGCGTATTTTTCAAAATTTCGTTTTTTCGCCAACCGGAGATAAATCGCCAAATAAACGAAATTTTTATTAAATAAATATATATAGGACAGTTGCACCATAAAATTTAACTAACAAGAATGTATTTATTAAAATACAACATATTGCTCAGTGGTGCACAAAACAGGAATTTTAATATACATTTGTACAATTAAAATAAAATAAAACTTTCAACGTTTCGCACCGTTTTCTGCGGGCGTCTTCAGGAAAATATGATAATAGAAGGACTACGTTTGCATCTTGATCGAGAGATAATATTTCTACTAAATTAAAATTTAAATGAATTAAAATTTTAAAAATTTGCCACTTACACGTGAGTAAAAATTAAAATATTGAAACGAAATAAAAATTTTAAGATTTTATGATGTTATGCCATATTTTTGATATATTTGTAGGATAAATTATCATTTCATGGTTTATTTTCTCGTGCTATGATTTCGATAGATTCTCTTATTTTACCTTAAACTGGGTTATTGCATGGGACAATACAGTTATCCCGTTTTCAGCCAATATGCCTTTCGAATACAAAATATCTGCTTTCAGGTCATTTATTAAAAGAGCTTTTATGATTTGTTCAGATGACATATTAAATAAAGAAATTTACTTTATACAGAAAATAGCTTTTGACCATGGTTTTCCAGCAAAATTTGTAAATAAAATAGTTCAACAGTACAATACTCCTCCCACATCTGGTCAACGACAGGATAAACTTATGGTTTACAGAAAATTTCATTATATCCCTTACATATTTGAAAAAGTAAAAAAGATCGCACAAAAATATAACATAAAACTTGTCGCCATTCCACCTCCATATCTCATTGACCTCGTTACAGATAAGATCGACAAAATTCCAATAAATCAAAAATCTGGTATTTATGAAATCCCCATCACTTTATCTAATAATCTTAAAAAAGTCTACATCGGCATGACTACGCGGCAACTTTTAATTAGAATTAAAGAGCATCACAGAGATATTAAACAATATAAACAAATTACTGCTCTTTCTCGTTTCTACTTGGCGAACAAGGGTTGCCGTGTTAATTTTGAGGAGGCCAAAATCATAGTCCCATGCAATAACCCAGTTTAAGGTAAAATAAGAGAGTCTATCAAGAGAAAATAAACTAGAAAGTCTAGTCTAGCACGAGAAAATAAACATAATTTATCCTACAATATACCAAAAATATGGCATAACATCATAAAATCTTAAAATTTTTATTTCGTTTCAATATTTTAATTTTTACTCACATGTAAGTGGCAACATTTTAAAATTTTAATTCATTTAAATTTTAATTTAGTAGAAATATTATCTGTCGATCAAGATGCAAACGTAGTCCTTCCATTATCATATTTTCCTGAATACGCCCGCAGAAGACGGCGCGAAACGTTGAAAGTTTTATTTTATTTTAATTGTACAAATGTATATTAAAATTCCTGTTTTGTGCATCACTGAGCAATATGTTGTATTTTAATAAATACATTCTTATTAGTGAAATTTTTATTATTTTTTTAAGGACGTTATTAGGAGGTTCCGCCGAAATTTTTTTTATAAACATATATAACTATATGAGAAGAACATTCTGTAATTTTTTTCAGATTTTTCTGAGTATGCCCGTATGGAGACCTTCCTTGTAAGCCTATTTATATATCTATAGACATGAAATTTTTGTTGTTATTTAAAAATTTTTTGCAGTTTTTTCTATGATTTGCTACTATTTTTAACAGAGAAATAAATTAAAATACGTGAACAAATATGTTGTTTTAATTTTGAACTCCTCGTGCAAATACTTCAAATATTTCCAGGTTTATTTGAAATATGATTTTTATATTCTAATGTTTTCTTTAAAATCTTGGATTCTTGATTTCTAATTAGAATAAGAATCTATGTAGTAATTTTCTTCGTTTTTTTTTTTTTTTCATGCTTAATATGTTTACATAATACAGTTTAATATTAGAAATACAATTTTAACTCCAAATCTTTGCATGTTTATGTATTTAATGATAAGTAAAGATAAAAATAAATAATAATAATGAACTTAAAAAAAATCAATTGGAACTTTTATAGACCATAAAATTTATTTACAGTTCTTTTCGTTATTAAGCTACGTTTTTCACAGTGAAATAAATTAAAATACCATAAATAAAATTATAATATACTACTTTATTTTTTGAATTGTAATTTTTCGATTATCGTACTAATGTATAAATGTATTGCTTTTTAACAAATAGCATTTTGACTTTTCAATTTTTTAAACTTGGATTCTTATATTTATAGTTATAATAATTGTCTATCTGATTTTTTCTTTAAATTAAAAAGATATTGCACTGCTGAAAATATTTAAGTACGCAATAATTGGAAAATATAAATCCGAAGTTTAAAAAAGTCATATTTAGGATTACGAATAACATCAAATATTCGAAATAATTTCATAATTAAAATATTATTATTCAATCATTTACATCACGAATTTTAATTTATTTCTCTGTAGTAATTGGTAGATTGTTCATAGAAATAACTGTAAACAATTTTAAATGACATAAACAAATTTGTAGTCTATAGACAAATAAACTAATCTACTTTTTTTTTCGAATAAAATATTTAAACATGCAAAATTTCGCAGTTAAAAATGCATATATATTTTACAAAACAGTGTATTTCATTTATATTTTTCATAAATTTAACTTGTTATGTATACCTTTTGATTTGCGGTTTGAAAATAAACAATGAAAAATTTCATTCTGAAAAAGAGGTCCGAGCGGGGTTAGATCTCAGATAGAAAAAACTCGAATCGAGCACTCTACTGAATAGGCCACGGAGGTGCTTGCTGCTGAATGAAATTTATCAGATTATAAACTACAGCGTAAACTTTAAGGCTTATTTTCTCAAGAATCCCTGGTTATTTCACTTTATGGCTGTCATATATTTATGCACTAACTGTACTCTGTCGATACGCCACCGTTCATCCAATTCGGTGACACAAGCCTCGGACCCTCTCTTTCTAAACTAAGACCGGCTCGCCACAGAAAAATAAATGCACAAAAAGTTGGTTCAATTCTATGCATGACTTCATGCACTTTTCGTTCTTAAAATGGCGACAGTCGTACACACGGACATACGAACAAAAAGAGAAATATGTTGCAAAAACTTTTTTTAAACATCTATTCATAAAACGTGTAAATCCGAAAAAATGTATGTTGAAAAACCCTTCGATTGCAGAACTTTCTTCTATTGAAGATAGAAGAAAATAAAAATGTATTTATTGTGTAATAAAATCGGCTAAATAACCATACAAAAAAATGAACCCACTTCATCATTTAGGTATTTAAGTCCCGCATGAAAAGCAAGGTAAATTTAAATATGTAAAAGATTTTAATTATTTTCTAAAATGGGTTCATTTAATGAATCCATTTTATGAAAATTATGCTTCTAATAAACTATGCAAATAAATTTTTTTATTTATGGTTTTGTGGCAATTTTAGTAAAATATTTTTTTTTATTAAGTTCTAGAAAACATTAATTAAAATTGATATAAATAATAAATATTTGTTGTTACAGATTTAAAATGGCAAAAATGTAAAATGAAGACCGACAGAGGCTCGTACACCGCTGAAATAATAAATGTAGTAATAGTGAGAAGGGTTTCCAATATTAGAAAAATCATCCAAAGACTTCAGTATTCCTCGTGTTACTCTGAACAGTTACTATTTAAAATTCCGTTCCTTAATCAATCCTCCGCACAAATAGTGTCAGCACAATACGTAACACCCGTACTGTAGTGTCTCAACCAGAAATGTATATACTAAATAAAAAAAAGACAACAACAACAACAAATCAAAACGAAACCGTTTGTTAAACCAGAATTCTCATAGATAATAGAATTAAGAATATTATATAATTCAGATTAGAATTGTTTCTTGGGAGTGCGCAACGCTTGTGGATTTACATATGGATCTAGTTGCAAGATTCATCTGTGCTGCTGCGGATATCCAAAAAAATCCTAGTGTATTTCAGTGAGTCCGCCAATCCATGATCTGACGGTGTAATCCATGCATCGCTAGCAAAGGTGTAAACTTTGAACATCTTTTGGGACTTGGTCATATATTATCTACCACAGTACATGTAATATTGTTGACCAATAAATTATTTCAGATGATCTCAGTCTAGTATCTCTTCGTTTCATGTACTTGTAATACTACTTTCCCATGACGTGACGTTTCCGACCATGGATTTCTATGCTAATCAGAATCCTTGTGATGTCCCTTATAACCCTTTAAAGTTTGTCTCAATAATCCTGAGATACCCTGTATATATTCGCTAATGTTTCATTAGTGTATAAAAAAGTTCTTTATTTTACAAGTTAACCCCCCCCCCTCAGCAACTAAATGTATCACATAATATTATTTTCCTATCTTTATATTATTTTCATAGATGGGTACTATACAATTAGCCTAAAAAATGTCCTACAATTAAAATTATTTTCCGTTGATTTTTCTGTTAAATACAAATTGTACCACTTTCAATTGCCTATATCATCCCCCCCCCCCCAAAAAAAATGTATCAGTCTAACGTAAAAATTATCACACATTCTTTATTCTAAAAGTGAATTTCCATCAAATCACAGGGGTGTTTCGGCAACTCTGCTTCAATTTACTTTTAGTATTAGAAATTGTATTTTTCTATAAGTTCTTTTTACCTCACAACACAAAAAACCGAAGCTCTAGATATTTGAAATTATCTAGTCAAAAGGCGGAAATTTCCCCCAAATAATAGAAAATTCTCTACCTACCTAAGGAGATTTTCGGATTGTTGCCTATCAGGCCCTTGCTGGTGGACCAAACTTGTTGCCTATGAAAACTTGTTAAGAAATTTGCTGCTTATACTTTTTTTGAGGAAAGCAACAACTTTCTTTTTCGTCATATTTTTATTTGCGTACATTGTTTTTATTAAAGTGTCTATTTTGTACAAATATTAGATAAATTTTACACAAAACATAGATGACTTGAATCTTAAATCCTATCTTAATGATTAACTATGACATGCAGATTTTTTTATTTTAACCCGTTATTCTTTACAGAATGGTTTGTTCAAATTTCAAACTATATTATATAATTTAATCCTTTAAGCGTTCTTCAGAATTCTTTTCATGTATGTTTAGATTCTTATTATGATAACTACGAAAACTATCAATATGAGCAATTTTATGTCGTGCCCTGACATAATTATTTATCTTATGCACTTCGAAAAATCAACAATAATATAAATTTTGCTTTAGAAAAACCTTTGAATTAAAAGGAGAGGTTGCGGGAAAAAATGGTTAGGACGCTTAAAGGGTTTTAATAACGGGCAAGTCGGTGTTTTTCAGAAATGATATATATAAAAAAATGACAACTATAAAATATTTTTAAGCTGTTTCATCCGCCAGATAATCTCATAAAACGTAACTAGAAGGTATCTGGAAAATCCCCCTATTCGCCTATAAAAACAACTTTATAATTAAAGGTTGATAAATTTTGAATTTAATTATAAAAATGCTAGTGTCTTAATAAACGCGTTATTTAATAAATTTCAAAGAAATTTTTCGATAATAAATAAAAACAAAGGTCATACATGTGAATTGTAACCAAAATACATTAAAAGCAGAACACATGATGTGTACTGTGCAATGTTATGTATGCAATTAACTTGGATCCAGTAATGCATTTAAAATTTAAATAAAATAAATGAAGAGAATATAACGATAATTTTAAACGATATTATAAACGCATAATTTATCTGCCGTTTCAAATATTGAAAATATTAATTTATTTTTATGCATTATTTTTTTTAATAAGTCGTTAGTAAAAGATAAAAAAGGAGCTAGAAGTTATCATCGAAAATAAATTAACAATATTTTTTTCTAAATAATAGAACTTATGATCAAAAACAGCTGCGCAGTTTAATTTTCCTACACAAAATAAGTTGAAATTTTTAAAGAATTTAATCATGCTTCAGCGTTTTAGAGAAAATTGTTTTGAACTTTTTAATTAAATCATAGAAAGATAGCAAGTAAAGCTTTTATAAATGCGGAAATTGAAATAGAAATATCTGTTTCCCCTCGACAGAAAAAAAAAATGTCAATCCTAGAATATTATAATGAATCAAAATTAAACCACTCAACTCTGACTAAAATTAGTTGACATATGAAAGTTACATCATAATTTTTAAAACAAAAATTACTTTCAATTTAAAAACATTTTTCTTGGTAGAATTCAATAAATCTTTTTTCTTGTGCCAATCAAAAGCGCATAACATTAGAAATGTTCGTTTTTTTCCACAAATGTTTCTGTTGTTAATAGGAAAGGTCTTGAAAGAGCTTGATGCGAATTACAAACTTAAGAACGTTTTTTCAATTACAGACATGACATCGATAAATCCTACACGATTGTTATTATGTCATTTA
This sequence comes from Maratus speculifer, assembly GCA_964019185.1. NCBI lineage: Eukaryota > Metazoa > Arthropoda > Arachnida > Araneae > Salticidae > Maratus > Maratus speculifer. Next base: position 185,611,288 of record OZ025299.1, read on the forward strand.
TGCCATTTTGTCATTATCTGTGCACGCAAAATACAATCATATACACTACACGTTTTTCCACTTACCAATTTCAAGCCGTCATAGTGCATAGAAAAACATTTTTTGCGCAAAATTGCTGGCAGCTAATGACAATCGTGTACGATTTCTTGGTCCCATATTGGTAAAAGGAAAAGCGCACTTAAAAAGTGCTTCTTTTGGCAGTGAATCATGAATAATAATATTTTCGGTGACTTATATAGACTAAATTAAGTTAATTTACTTTACGAACATATAGATAAAAGATGCATTTCAATCATGATTTGTGTATATGTGTGAGAGAGAGTTAGTAAGCGAACATAATAAATCGGAAAGTGTACGTCTATTGAGCTCCGTTTTTGCATTACCCTTTTTGCAATTATGAACCACTGTTGCAAGAACTGTGTAGATTTTCGTATGTATTCGTTCGACAATTCATGTATTCAAACCATTTAAAACCCAACACTGGGTAGCAACACATATACTAGCCAATAAAACTCGACCTTTAACTAATAAATTCAGTTCGGGAGTACAACTATGTTTAAGTAAAAACATTCCTTTATCTAATCACACACATCCACTATTAAATAAGACGAAAAATTACACTTAAAAATTTATAGTATCTAACCCTGAATATGATTATAATGAATCATACTTTAAGACAAAAAAAATTACCGCATGTATGATGAAACACTTCTCAACACTTTTTGCAACAGATTCTGAACGGGAAATCAATAAAAATGTGATAGAGTGCGGGAACGTAATTTCAAAACTTGGCTAATTCATAATTTTAATAAATTGGGTTTTCTCTATGATTGTATTCTATTCGCAAACCTGCAAAAAAGAAACATTATAATCTAAAAATAAAGTTATTTAGGCATTGTAAAATCTTGGTTTACAATGGTGTACAACGAATGGACGCAGGATAAATATTGCGGGATGTAATTCCGCAACCGTAACTACGAAGTAAAATCAACTCTACATACTCTTAAAAATAAAATAAATAAATAAATAAAATAAAATAAAATAAAAAACCCGAAAGGTTATGTTAACGAATCAAACAGATTTAAGTGTTACAGATTTTATATGTATATATAAGAACGTAAGTTTCAAAACTCGTCTTACCCCCCCCCGCCCCTCAAAAAATAAGCTTCCCTTATCAATGTATTCTGCAGAAAATACTGTACAATCTGAAATAAACAAATGTAATCCATATTTTGTGTATTCTAAAATCCTTGTTTACAATTAAAACCAATTACAAGTTTTTTGCGACTTCTCAAAATTTGATTTTCTGAATAACGCAAGCTTTGAAACTGACATCCATCTTTTATTTCTTGGATATTCACACCACTATGGAAGAAAACCAGTTATTTTCTCAAGATTTTTGGTACATTTCGTAAGAAATATTACCTATCACATTCTTTTTTTTTGTTGGAATTTCTGAAAAGAGTTTGAAAATCTACGCCGATCATTACCCCCTAGAACCTAAAACTATCCCAATTGAAAACTTTATGCATATATATATATATATATATACATATCATTTTTTATGGACACGATAAATTCATTAATTCTACACAAATCTCTTCCAAGCTGATGCATAAGGGTCATTCCACGTAAAAAAAATAAAAATTTAAAAAAAAGTCATGGCCACATTAGAACCAATTTTCATAAAATTTGATACACAGATTATATTTATATTCTAACAGAGCCCTGCAAAATACCCAGGCAAAAAAAATATTTTAGCAGTTTTGGACATTTAAAAACTTGTCATGTAGCTTGTCATTAAAAAAGAATGTCATGTATGCTATTGTCCAATGTAGCAAGTTTGAAGTCCTGTATCTGGAAAATTATTTAACAGAAATGAATTTTTTTCATAATATTATAGCCTCTGAAAATTTATCTTCTTGTTTATTTAATAATAATAATCTAGTAAGACTATCATTAGTTTTAAATTGAAGAAAAGAAGTTGTAAGATTTGAAAATTTCTAAATTTTGAGAAAATTAGATACGTTATAAAAATTAAAGAAATTAAAAAACATGTGATAAGAGCTATAAGAGCTTTACTTCATGTAAGCAATAGTAATATTGCCTTTTTTTCGCCAATTTTTTTCCTTATTAATTTTTTTCGCATTAAGGAATAAAAAGGAAAATATAAAAATTTCTGTATTTAAAATATGAACTTTTATCCACTGCTCAAAACAATTAAAGGATATTGCAGATTCAGGTGGATTTTGTATCTGGGAAACTTTTTAGCTGATTGATACATGGTTGACAGACATAGTAGGTTATATGAGAATAAATTACACATGTTTGGCAGAAAAAATGCATTTTATTGCGCATTTGTGTACAAAAGGAAAAAACACAATTTGTGCATATGAGAAAAAAAGAATAAGAAAAGGTGTTTTCTTCAAAGAAAATCATTTTCAGTAGAAGGTATGGTTTCCACGGGCGGCCAGCAACGTTGAACACCTTTGAGGCATGGACTCAATGAGGCTATTAATGACGAGTTGGGGTATTCTGCCCCACTCTTCCAGAAGAGTTCTTTACAGTTCTTGGAGAGTTTGTGGGAGTTGTTGGCGGCCATAAACTCGCCTTCCTAGAGCGTCCCAAACGTGCTCGATTGGATTCATGTCTGGAGAACACGCTGGCCATTCCATTCGAACGATTTCTTCCTCGAAAAGGAAATCCTCCACCAGGTTTGCACGATGTGGCCTGCAGTTATCGTCCATTAAAATGAAGTTATCTCCGATTGCTGCAGCGTAAGGGACTACAATAAGTCTCAGGATCTCATCCCTATATCGGTGACCAGTCAGAGCTCCATCTCGAATGATGTAGAGGTCAGTGCGCCCGTCAATGAAGATGCCACTATACACCAACACTCCTCCACCTCCAAATCTGACACTTTTGTGCACGAACGCAGGATTATTCCTACTGCCACCGTCCCTCCAGATGAAAATACGCCTATTATCCGGATGCACAGAAAAACGGGGCTCGTCAGAAAACAGAATATTGCTCCATTCATTTCTCCTCCAGTTGACATGCTCGGTTGCCCACTCCCTGCGGTCGCGACGATGCCTTGATGTTAATCTAACACATACCATCGGTCGGCGAGCATACAGACCTACAGCATGGAGCCGGTTTCGGACAGTCTGAGTTGAAATCGTGGTGCCTGTAGCCGAGGGAAGGTATTTTGTGAGAAGAGTAGCGTTCATGTTTCGGTGTCTCCGAGCTGTTAATGCTAAATACCGATCTTCATTGGGCGTTGTTGCTTGTCTACGACCTTGCCCTGGTCTTCGGCCTGCACATCCACTCTCCAAAAACGGTTCCAGATCCTGGAAATGACACTTTGTGACACTCCAATGGCTTGCGCTACTTCGGCTTGAGTTTGACGCCCCTTCTAACCTACCAACAATTCTCCAAGCTTCTGAATCTGTCAAATGACTTCGCTGAGACATCGTACTCATCGAAACAAAGCAATCACTGAATGCTGATCATCCTTGTCTTCATTCTCTTTTATCCAGTTGAAAGTCAAATTTCATTCGTTGCCACTGAAGCGACGTTTTTGACGTCGAACTCAAAATTTACATTCTCCACAGTTTGAAAACCAGAAAAATTTGCATTCGTGATTCTCTTCTTCTACTTTCGGTAAAAAAATTTTGTTTATATCTTTATTTTATATAAAACTTCAAATATCCTTTAATTGTTTCGAGCAGTGTAATTTTAAAGTTATAACAACTGTCCTTCATGTGTAAATATGTAATAGACTTTTCCTCTTAAAATTTTTCTTTTCTGTATTTTTTTTTTCATTAAGGACTAAAAATTCAATTCCTAAATTGCGCCAATCTCTTAATTCCTATTTATTCTTATCTAAAAATAATTTACGATAGTTTTTTTTTATTCCCAAGGATTAATGAAGAGCGAAATACAATGCATGTAGACAAAAACTCCACTTTATATCAACTTTTACCGTGGGTTTACATACTTAAATAAACTGCCCTGAAATCTATTATTTTGCATTTACTCATAAATAAACATGTTGTACTTGATATGTCAGCGTGACAAATCTGTGACATGTCAGACACAGCTAATTTCCTCATTTTGTATGGAATGACCCATAAAATAAAGAGGCAGAAAATCTCTGTGAAATTCTTCAATGGCCAAAATCGGTTCAAGGGGGTAGAAATAGGGAGGGGACTTGTGAAAACAGAAAAAAAACAAAACTTCTTAATTCCAGTACGTATCCAAATCATTTTAAATTTAAATTAATTATAGAAAAAATATCAAAAATTTATATATCAGATATATATCAAATAAACCTGAGAGTAACTTCATTTTTCCATTTTCTCCGCAGAATAGCTGCGATCATTAGTTCTAGTATTAATTAAATATTGCTGTGCGTTATTGTTATTGTTAAGCAAGGAAAGGAATTTTTAGATGGCTGGCTTATGCGGCGCTTGTTTGGGGTGTGTTTAAAATGCTTAAAATAATTGAGTATCCCACCATTCTGATATCGCAATGCGAGGAATAGGAGAATTTGTGACATTCATCGACTAATTTTTGGGATTTTCGGACCCAGTGTGATGAACGATTCCATGATGCTAGACACTTCAATGAAAGATGTTAAGATATTGACGCTAACGAAAGAAGTGGGTGACAGTTCCTGGTGGGTGATGATTTCATTGCGGTAGTTGATGCGAAGAGTATGAAAAACATGTTTATAACAAAACTTTTCCCGAAATTTCCTCAGATTTCTAGGTTACTCGCAGGTCAGTAATTATCTCACAATTTGATAGAGTATAAGAGAAGTACTTTACAGTCCCTGGCAAGCAGTTCATTGATGACGAAGACAAGGTCTTATCTGTTGCAACCCAATGGTGACAGTCGTAGGCGACATCATCATTCTGTAAGAAGAGCAACCAAACACTCGAACCTACCTGTAATAAAAGCTTAAACAATGGTGGTGCCTATGTCGAAAATTAGTCTGACCACTGTAGTTCATTATCTAAGAAAGAATAGTTGAAAACGATTGTTTCTTTTTATGTGTTCTTAAACAGACCTTTATTTCTGCCTTAATTTCAATGACAGGAAACTCTTCAATTCTACGCTGAGGACTGAATCACCTCAGCATAATACAGATATTTTTTCGAAATCAGATTAGATTACTACTCAATAATTTTTCAAATATCCATTTAAAAAAAGCTTTAAAGCCATATACTCTTAATTTAAAAAAGTTTTATAAAACTTAGAAAACTAATAGATTTTGAACAACTTTTAAAAGTTATTGTATGTATAAACTGCAAATAACTGTGCAGCTTTCAGCAAACGCACACAAAATAATCGAATTAAAAAAAACTGAAGAAAAAGCTTAATAAATCTCAATATAACTTTTAAAGTTACAGTTAAAGGTAAAATTATTATTCCTTGTCGCACCGTAAAAAAGAAAAAAAAACGACAAAAACTGCTGGCAACATTGCTGCCAGCAGTTTTTGTCGTAAATTTAACGGATTTTATTAACAGTGCGACTGAAAACATCTATAAAAAAACAGCATGTTTGGTGGGCTTTTAACGTGCAGTCGTTGAAAGCACGTATCGAAAGTGGTGTATGTATGATGAAAAGACAAGTCGCGGGCCAGTGGGGTGTCGCCAATGGCGTTTTCCTTTCAGAGCAGAGTGGAGATTGTTACGCATTGTTTGTCAAGACCGAAGAGCTACAACAGCCGAAATTACTAATACGTACAACAGTGATGACTCACAGAGCGTTTTATAAAATATAATGCCGCAGGCCCTAAAGTGAATGAGCCTATGAAGCTGGCCTGTGAAGCATTTGTTTGCACTGACGGCACGTCATTGCAAGCAGCAGATGCAATGTCTCCTGGACATAAGAATTGGGTCATAGAAGAATAAAAGAAAGTTGCATAGTCCACGAAACATGTTTTCTGGACCATCACATCAACGTGCACATGCGAATATGGCGATTTCTAACAGAAAGCTTGGCTTCCTCTGCAGAGTTGGTCGGAGGCAAGCTGATAACAGCTGCATTATCTTGTGGGCGATGATTTATAGCGTCTATTCGGACCAATAATCCCCATAGAACAATCCCTGACGTACGCGAGCTACCTGAACGTCCTTTGCAGATCTGGTGAACCTTTCGTGATAACGGTGTTTTTGGCATGTGATTGCGTTTATCAAGAGAGTAATATCATATTATATGTGTCTAGTCGTCAGGAAATGGTTCGAGAAGTATTCTAGTGAATTTCAGGTCATGTTCTGTCGTCTAAGTTTAACTGAAAGCAATCCAATAGAACTTTTGTGGAACCATTTTGTTCGTATTACTACGTTAGCATGTGCGAGCATTGAGGACCAGGTGAAGAGCACTTGCTACCAGATAACTCAGACTAACTATAAGCATTTTGTTGAATCGATGTCGCACCTGTTGTAGGCGGTTTTTAGGGAGAATGTGGTTCTTATGTCGCATTAAACAGGTGGTCATAATATGATGGCTCTTCAGTGTATGTCGAAGACCATTGTAAATGGTAATGTACTCAAAGACTCCTAAATGTTACACAGTCATTTGAAAATGAAACAAAAATGGAAATTACTGATGTATATATAAATATATATATATATATGAGAACGATAATAGATATTTCCAAACAAAAATAATTCTGAAACCGAAAAAAAATTACGTTATAAGACAAACGGAGGTGATAACATTTAATTTACTATAAATTTTAATACTCTTACTTAAAATTCGCATTACTTAAAGCTCTTACTTCGCATTTATTTTGTGAATAATTGAACTAAAATTTAAGTTGCTGTTCAGTGTGGAAAATCCAATTTTTTTTATAAAAATGGAATAAATTTCTTTTTAAAAGTACGCAAGGAAAAAAACTCCTAAAAGCATTTAATTTAAATATTTTCTAGATAAACTAAGAGAGTTTTTCTCTTAAAAGGGCTTAATGGAACTCAGCGGAAATTCAAAAACTTGTTTAATTTAATGATCTTTTGTAGGAAATATTTACTCAAAACGACTTAAAAGGATAAAGATCAAATTGATAAGAATATAAGATAATGTAGATATGTTATGTAATAAGGATAAAAACAAGTGTTAGGTCAATAGAATACACTTTTATTTAATAACTACGGAAAAGAAAAATATAGCTGCATTTTCTACGTAATTCTAATTTAGTCTACAGAAAAATTTTCGCTCATTCTTGACAGTAAAAGAGATATAACAAAAGAAATATTCGTCTCTTTAAGAGCAAAAATTTAAAATTTAATAAACTAAATTTTTGTTTAAATACAGTGGTAGGAAAAAAGCTTAAATGTTGGCAGCTATGTATTATAATTAAAAATTTATTTAGTTAACATTCTTAATGAAAAGAAGATCCGTTATTATCTAAATATATCAGAGTACGAATGGAAACTTGATACGAAAACTTCAAAATTAAACTTAATAAATATTTAACTTATAAGCATTTATAAATTTTTGAATGCAATCAAAAACTCTCGAAACAATTTTTTTAAATAAATGTTTCAAATGTGCGGTTTTAAGTATGAAGAAAACTGATATTCTTAGTGTTCTACATTTACTAAAGTGTTTTTATTTTATCATTTGGATGTACACAAAGCATAATGTATTTGTGAATTTCTGAAAGCAGTTGGTTTCAGTTATTTTAAGATAATTCTGTCATTAATAGTCGACATTATCCAAAATAAGTTATCTTCATCAAATGCAGATATATTTGGGGTTGTTATGATATAGTTTTAGTTCATACGCATACAAGTTCGTTATAATACATTTGCGCTTTAAGAATGTTTGACTTTTTATTATCCGGTTCTTATGACGAACATTTTTTTCATAGGGATGATTTGATGCTCCAAAAAATAATAAAAAAAACATTAAACGCATTGTTGTGGCAACAATTTTTTAATTCGGGAGAATGCGCGCTTACCCAGGGTATGAATTGTTTTAACTTTGTCACCAATAAAATCAAATTATAACAGTCACTTTATTTAGACGGTAACAATTCTTACAAATTTTGCGATAAAATAAGTTGAAGATTACTTTTAAAAAATAGTGGTTACAATTGTAAAAACCATACGCACTCTGGCTCTTTTAGGTCCTGCTCGAGTCTTCCCGGTTTAAAGAAGAAACGTTAAAGTGATGGATATAAGTTAATCACTGTGTCTGTACACTTTCTCTGTTCACTGATTTTTTAGAACCTCGAAGTAATATGTGCTTAGTGAAGAGAAATACTGAATTAAATTCTACATACTATCAGAAACTTAATCATTTTACAGGGTATGAAAGAAGTAGCGGTACAATTTTAGAATCAATATTTACTAAAAAACAGCGGCTCGTAGCTAATTAAAGCAAACTTTTTCAAACAAAATCCCGTTTAACATCTACATTTGTTATCATTCTATTAATGGTGATATCATAGTATACTATCAAAGCAGAGAAAGTTTTAAGAAAGTCGATTATTATGCACTAAGGTGATAAAATACACCATACCATAAAAAAGCGCCTCATGCAGAAACTTAACCAGCATTGAGCCTTGCACTTGGAAAAAGTTACTTTGGTATGTTCCTGCTGAGTCATATCAACCGATAGTTGTTAATCGGACGAAAAAGTTAAATATTCATTCGTAACGCTATAATACTGTGTCCACTTGTTTATTGTCCAGTTTTCGTGTTCTTTTCCTTTGTTTATTGCATCTTGAGATTTGTATTCCTTTGAAAAGCGATTTTCCAATGTTCCTAGATATTTTAATCAAATAGCATTAATGTGTTTAATTAACAGCCGAAAACAAAGACAAAATATAGATTTTTTTTCGGTAATTTATGAAAAATGGATATAAAAGATGTTTTTTTCCAACATGATATATTTTTTTATTATAAGCCTCTTTTTATTATAATAAGGCTAGTCTTTATTATATTAAAACTTATATGTCTTAAGAATATTAATCATAACTTAATTTTGCAAAACTGGGTTTTATCCTAGAATTATATCGATTTAAACAATGCTTCTGTTGCAGTGAAACCTACAGCTTAATGGAAAGATGTATCAATTAGCGGCTGGGTGAAATTTAAATTAGTGATTTTCAGGAAATATTCGTTGGTACTGTGAAACAAAAATAATTTTTTGTTATATGTTGTAACACGTTCCGTTCTATATAACGTTATGCTTTTTCTTTAATATGTACCGTAATTTCGGGTGTATAAGCCGCGGATAAAACAATTCTTTTTGTACCCAGAAATCTTATTTAGTTATTGAAGACAAATATTTACGGCGATCTAACTAGTTATATTTGTTTCTTTAAAAATTCTGGGTCGAAAATGAATTGTTTGATCTGCGGCTTATACACCCGAAATTACGGTATTATAATTCTAAAATGTCTCGCTTGCTAAAATCCTTGGCGACTGTCTTGTCTGATTCATATTTTTTTACACATGTAAATAAACGTTCTTGTTAACTAAGGTTACGTATTATGGAAATATGGAGAAATTGTTGTTAGAAAATATACAGGGTTAGTCATAAGTATCGTAACAATAGGCTATCTCCTTCAATATTGCCCTTAGACCCATACTTCCAATAGCAAAAATTCATAAAAAAATGTGAAATTTTTGATAAGATAAAGTGCGACTCCATGGGGGGTCCATTTGAAAATTTGCAAAATTTAACTTTTTATATGGCCCCCGTAGAATAAAAATTCCAATTAGAAAAACTTTCCTTATTCAGTCCTGAATGAGACACAAAAAGTTGCATCTTCATATCTTCAAAACTCGCAGAGTTATAGCCCTTTGAATTATTCATCAGGTTTTAAGGGATTAGACACAAATTGAAATGAGCGAAATTCAAAAGACAATATTACATTAACAGTTCTAGAAAACGTGTAAAAGACCTACCTTTTGAGATTTTTCTCTTTTTTTTCTTTTTTTGTGATAGTTAGCCATATAATTTGCTAAGAAAATCACATCCTAAAATTTAAAAAAATTTCTGATTCATTCTGATCATTAGTACTGGTTTAAATGGGATAATTAAAAATCGTTATAACTAATCGTTTAGCTAAACAAAAAAATTCGTATAACCTAAAAGTTTGTCTAATCAAAAAATGAGAATGATTCAAAAACAACGAAACATGAATGAAAGAAAAAGAAAAATACACTGTTTAAAGTTTGAAAACATGTTGTGATTAAATATACTAAACAAATGCTACTGATAATGGAATTCTTCGATTTTTGGTTTTAATGTTGAATTCAATGAATAATTTCTCTTTTTATATAGGTCGGTATTTTCAAAAAGATGTTGTTTTAATGTTCTTTTTTTTTAATTGACGAAACATTACACTAGGTCATAATGTTGTGATTAGACGTTGTAATCACAGATTAGCCGATATCCAGTGATACATCTTGCAAATATTCAAAACAATTTTCTGTTTATAAGGCATTAAAATCCTTTCTGTATATTCTGATTATTGTTAAGTTATTCGATATTGTATGATATAAATAACAAATAAAAATATTTTTGCGATTGCATGAAACGGATGTTTTGAATGTGACAAAAAAATTTTGACAAGAAAATTAAAAACGTTTCTTAAATTTAAACAGATATTTATGCATTTGTATATAGGTTTTATGATAAATAAGGGTTAAGGGATATTTATTCTATCCATTCAAATGATATAACAAGAGTTAAAAATAGTTATGTTTTAGCTTCTAAGAATTATTTAAGCTTATTAGAATAAAAAAATATGGTATTGTATTTGAAAAGAAAAAATATATTTTCAAAAGTTCTTCAATATGATTACTGTCCTTAGATCCACTGAAAATGTTTCAATAAATATTAAAATCAAAATTAAAATTACTTTTTGCATGTATCGACTCTTTTAAACCAAGGAAACATTTTTTAAAAGAAATTTTCAAAATTAATTAAAGTAAAACTATCCCATTGTAGGAAAAGTTTCTATTCATCCTCATATTTAAACTTCTGAAGTAATCTAAAGAAAAAACTGGTCTTTTATTTAATCACGAAATAAAATATATTAAAATTAAAAAAAAAATCTACTTAGACTTATGCTCTTGTTTTACGCCATTATTCTTAACTTAAATTGAGTTAAAAATAAAAACACTTTACTTTTTTCCCCTATTCATCAGTTTAAATTTTGTTATTTTAAATAGAATCTTCTTATTTTTGTAATAGCGTAAATTCCGTAAATTTAAATAAATACACTGCTTCACGGAAGTAACAAATATTTGTTTTTTTTCTCTTCTGGCCAATGTTAGAAAATGGTAAAAGATTCTAAACTTTGTATGTATTTTTTAATGCAATGCATCGCTTTCTATAAAAAACAAATAAACTTTTATTTAACGAAAATCTACAAAAGGTCAAACAATACTTTGAGATAATTGTTACCTTTGAATTTTTGGATATATATATATATATAAAGATCTAAATGAGAATAATTAAATAATTCATTTCAATCGAAGTTTGTTTCATTTAGAGATTCATTTTAGTTAAAGCATAAAAAAAGAACATATTTTTATTGATTCCGAATGATTTTTAAATTAAGAGTTAATTCATTTTCTGTACCTTAGAATGTGCAAGTATTATATTCTTAGAATTTGTTAATTTATTACAAAATATGTGCCACTCAAATGATACATTAGAATTAAGGAAAATTGTTTTTGAGTTTTCTATACACAAATATTCAGTCAGGAGGTTAGAGATAAAACTCGTCAATATAAAAATTGTAGATAATATTAAGAAGATTTATAATTAATTTAGCGGGTTTGATTTTTTTTTTTTTTTTTTTTTTTTAAGAAGTTATGATTTTTTCTTCTTCAACACCCCCCCCCCCGCCCCTTCCCATTTTTTTGTTTTTGTTTTAAATTATTTTCAGTAAGAACTAACCTATCAAAAACTTGTCAAGATAAAAATTATAATTTAGCACAACAAGTTTTATAATAATTTTAATTGGATTTGATATTTTGAGAATTGACTAAGGTATGAATAAGGTCTCTCTAAAACCTTACATTTTCTTCCTTTCAGCCACTTCTTAATTTTATTGCCATGCATAAATTTTAACTTCATTTATATAAGGTATATTGATCTTAAGCTTCCATATGTATTACAATTTGGATTTTATGTGGTTTTTTCATTTTCAAGTAGTCCCAACAGTTGTCCAGTTGTTGGCTGCTCAGAATCCGGCTCAGATGCATTCTTAATTAGAGATATTATTGAACCTACCATGTTCCAATTTTCCAACCCTGCCATTTCCCATCGTATCATTTACCAATAGTTCACACAAACTGCCAACGATGAGCCAACATAATATGCTACTTCGGTCATGTTTGGCGACGGATACAAATAATATTTAACCCTCTAAGTATTTGGAACGTAAATATTCCGTTCACTAAGCTCCAGGTTTCACTGCAATATAAACAATATTTATGATAATATAATTCTATAAATTTAATGAATTTTCAATATACTTTAGAATGATTAATAATCTCTAGGATTTCATTCATATTTGTAATTGGGTTTTTTTATGTTGAAAAAGTGATATTTTCTGAGCATTTAAAGCAAAATGCATAGAAAACAAAATTGCATTTTTGCCCATTTGCAAGACGCTCATAGGGTTAACAAATAATATGTGAAAAACTACGTATACTGTGCATTCAGAGTAATGATATTGCTTGAAAGACCACAGATAAAAATGATACAGAATACATGAAAACATACTTTTTTAACGTATCAAAACATATTTTAATTTACAGCGTGCCTGTCCGGGATTTAATGCGAAAGAAAACTTATCTTTCAACATGATTTTGCTTCCAGTTAAATTACAAAATAAACATAGAGTTGACCTAAGCAACTTCCAATCAATATTCCACCTTCAAAACTAGAGAGATTTAAACAATGTCGGTAATTAACATGCACTAAAAAAACCTCTTAAAATGAAGTAAATAAGCTTGTGAGGGAGTGACCTTTGCACAAAGGCACTCTAGTATTTCTGAGATCGTGACGTCAATAATTTAACATGTGTAAGCGTAAAAGCGACATCTATCCTCTCTTTTACTTTAACTTTCTAGGGTGTGTGTGCTCTTTCGGATTCTGCAGTTAGCTCGCGGTTATTAGTAATATGTTAATGTGAAGTATCTCAGTTTGCAGCATATAAAAGCTTGGGTGTGAGTGTGTGGTGTGTCTCTGGCATTAGCCAGTGAGTGTCTCTGGCATAGCCAGCGAGTGTCTCTGGCATTAGCCAGCGAGAGAGCATCTGTGGCGGTAGCCAGCGAGTGAGGGTATTTGGCGTTAGTTAGCGAAGTGAATTATTAGTTAGCGAAGTGCTAAAAAATTGAAAGTAGCAGCGAAGCCTCCAGTGAAGTGTAAAGGAGTTTCGATATTTGATTTGAGAGTTGGCCGTGGTAAGAAAATTTATAGTAGTTTCATTTTGATTATTTGTGAATAAAGAATTACATACAGCCACGGGCTGTCTAATTAAGCTTTATCTAGTAGCTCAGCCAAGAGATAGTGAGAAGTGTTAGAAGGTGCCACGATTGAGCTCGTCCGGAGCCTGTGAGTATGCGTTTAGCTTTTTCATAGTATTCTCAGTTGTGTAAAATTCAGACTTGCTCCACTTCCCTTCAGCCCTCATCATTTTAATAAACTTTGTTGTTTTATCTTAAGTACTGCGTATGTCTGCATTTAACTCCCACCACGAACAACCAAACGTTATAAATGACACTCAGCATGCATATAACGTTACAAGCTCTAAAAATATTTTATGCAATATAAAAAATTAGATATGTATTTCATATCAACAAAACTTCTAAGCCAAAAGTTATTAATATTCCACGACGACTGCGTGCTGATATTAAAGCTTGAAAGGGTGTTATTAAATTACATTAAAAAATTATTATCTAATGCTTGGAAACATATTTGGTATTTATCACAGAATATGCTATTGTTTTTGAACTATTTTTGAATATTTATTGTTATATATTGTTTATTGTTTTTAAAATAGTATTTTCACATTTTGTTTTTCAAATAAAAAATGTAATTTTTATTTATTATATGTTTGCGTCATTTTAGTTTCAGTTTATTGCAAATAATTTTTAGATTTAAATATCATCCACTTTGGTTACGAAAACCTTTTTATAGCCATTGTAAAGCATTTTAACCAAATTTGCTTTATTTTATACGGTCTGAATTTGAAAATTGCGTTAAAATTTCAGAGTGGCATTCGCCAATAATACTTTGCATTCTAAAAAACACCTAGCACGAATGAGACCAATAATCGTTTGGAAGTTCTTCGTGAAACCTAAACATTATATACAGAGTGAGTCATAAATATCGAAACAATAGGCTCTCTCCTTAAATGTTGCCCCTAAATCCATACTTCCAATTACAAAAATTCATAAAAAAAACGTAAAATTTTTGATAAGGTAAGTTGCAACTCCATGGGGGGGTCTATTTGAAAAATTACGAAAATTAAAATTTTATACGGCCCCCGTAGGATAAAAATTCCAATTAGAAAAACTTTCTTTATCTAGTGCTGAATTAGACAAAAAAAATTGTATCTTCATATCTTCAAAACTCGCAGAGTTATAGCCTTTTAAATAATTCACTTGGTTTTAAGGGATTAGGCATAAATTGAAATGCGCGCGATTCAAATAAAAAGAATGATGCCTAGTTGGACTGATGGCATAGAGCTCACAGACTATGCAGACTAATTGTATATTACAGCCTTATATAATAATGCCTTTCGCAAAAAAGGAAGGAAGTACCCCCCCCCCATTTCCTTTCTTTATACTTAATCATTGAAGCCCCAAAACTAAACAGGGATACGCCTTATTATATAATAAACCTGTATCCAAAATTCGAAGAAAGTCGAATTATTCTGCATAAAATCCCATTTATGTAATTTAAGAAACGTTGCCCCCGTTTCCTCCTTTCTAATTAACCATTAAACTTCCAAAACTGTTCAGAAATTCAACTAATCAGAAATAACCTACATCCAAAATTTAAAGCAAATCGGATAACTCTTTATAAAACTCTATTTAGCTAATTTAAGGGGGAGGTAATCGCCCGTACCCCCCTTTTATAATTAAAAAAAGAATACCACTACAAATGAGCGAAGCTTCTTATTACTATAAACCTGTATCCAAAAATTGGAACAAATCGGTTAATTCTGCATGAAAAACCATTTACATGAATTATGAGGGGTAGTTTCCCCTATCCTCCCTTTATACTTATCTAGTGAATTCCAAAAACAAATCAGAAAAGCACTTTTTGAGAATAAACCTATATACAAAATTTGAAGCAAATCGGTAAATTTTGCGTAAAAAACCTAAATTAAGACGGGGGGAATTACCCCCCCATTCCCCCTCTTTAAACTTATGCAATGAACACCCAATACGAATCTCGGAGGCACCTCATTAGAATGATCATACATCTAAGATTTGAACGAAATCTACTAATTCTGCATGAAAAACCCATTTATATAAATTAGGGGGAGGGGCAATAGCCCCCGTTCTCTTTCTTATGCTTATCGAATGAACTCTCAAAACTAATCAGGGAAGCGTCTAATCATAATAAGCCTATCACCAAAATTTCATGCAAATCGGATATTTTTATCATGAGTTTTCGCGTTACGTACGAACGTACGCACGTACATACATACAGAACTGGCGGGCACATAAGCTCTAAGGCTTTGATAGCCTGTGAGCTAAAAACAATGTTACTTTAACAGTTCTAGGAAAGATTTAAAAAAAAAAATTGAGTTAGAATTTCGATTATTTTTTCTTTTTGTGATGGTTAGCCATATAATTTGCTAAGAAAATCACATCCTAAAATTTCTCATAAAATTTCTAAAACTAATTTAAAAAACTATTTTATGTGGGATAATTTAAAATAATTATAACTCGAAACATTATTATTGGATTTTAATTTATTTCCATTTCATTAAAGAAGAAAATCTAATTTTAGTTTTGTTCCAGGGTTTTTTTTTTTTCAATATCAATTTTAAAAATATTAAAAATATTTATTTAAAAATTATATAATTAAAAAAAATAATAATATTTTTAAAAGTAAATATTTTTTCAAATTTGCCGAAACAAAACTAATGTGAAATAATCAAAAATGACATGTTTCATGTTTTTTCATTTTTTTTCTTCAACTTCAACACTTTTAGACTTTTAATGATTTAAAGACGAGAAATAGTGGGGAAAAAACTTTTCATGCTGAAAAACGAATTTAAGGTTTTAAATAAAGTTTGGCTCCTAATAAAATGTTTAAGTCTTTTTAAAAAATTGAAAGTGTGAAGTAACACCTTTCTGTAGCTCAAACTTCCAAGCGAGTTTAACTTTTCTCATTTCCATCTCCTTTCTGTATTGTTTAGATGTCCGTCAGTTTTTTAAAACAATGCTTTTTCTAAGATGCAGATTAAAACTTCTTTATAAATTTAGCTCTCACAACTTCAGGCTTTTATCGTGCTGGAGACTGTGTTAAGAAAATCTGTATTCTGGGTCCAGGCCGGGTCTAACGTATTTTTCATAACGAAGGGGACTGCCTTTTTTCTTCTGAGGTCTGCACTGGACGAAATATTCAATCCCGGTCGTGACAAAATCCGTATTAAAATCACTGTCTCGTGCATAAAATACGTAAAATTTGGCTCAAACAAAATATTTCGAAAAACACATAGATTTTAAAATCGATTAAAAAAATTAGATTAAAAAAAAGAACCTTTAAAATTCATTTTTTAAAAGAATAATAGCATATTCAAAGACAATTTAAATACAAGAAATCTAGAGAGAAAAATCTGTCTATGACGTAATCCTGTCTTAAACGAAAAATTTGTTGATCCTCTGAATAGAAACTTAGATTGAGACGGGTGGTGGTAAAGTTCCTCCTAAAAAGGACTCTAACAACTAATTCTGCTGTGGTAAATTGAAATATTTTAATGTTGTAACAGGACTTAGACTTCATTGTATTGATTGAATAAATATTAGTGAAATCTAAACACCAGCCTCTTGCCGCTATAGTTCGTCCCGCTACCGCACAACGCCGACTGGAAGCGTTACACCCTGTATAGAAGTACATTAAGTTATTATGTAAAATGGTATTCATTATTTCTCTTGATTATGAATTTTACCATATGCATGCGTCATACTTTTCGTAAAAATATATTTAACCATTTCGCTATTAGAAGCAAACGTTTTCATAACTACTTTTATTCATGGAAATATTCTTGTCAACACTGTTAGTGAAATACATCCGCAAATTGATGAATTTCCTTTTTTTCTGACAAAAAAAGTATCAACAATTGAAGAAAATTCTGGTCTGCGACAGAAAATTTCTGTGATATGAAAAAAGGAGTTATTAAATATATTTTCCCGGTTCTACCCTGGATGGCCTTCGTTTTGAACCTGGAGCCGCGCTTTTCGAATCGAGCATCTTAAGACCGATTTAGGCCTTACGTTTACCTCTAAGCCATCGAATTCTTGGTAGAGGACGATTGTTAGTGTGGTTTTCAATAAATTAGAAATTCGTGAAATTTTCGGATTGTCATGTTAAAAATGAATCCGAAATTCCATATTAATAGAGCCAACATGTATGCATGCAAGGACTAAATGAAATTGTCCCTTTTTATTAGACTTTCAAAGAATTCACTGGAAAAACATGTTTACAATGAGCACGGAAATTATTTGTTAAAATAATTTAGTGATTTGACAAATAATTTAGTGAATAAAGACGAATTTTTGCTATAGTGCTTCAAATATTAAATTTTTCATAGCCAGTATTTCTGAGTGGCTACACTAAAAAATACTTTAATTCTACAGATGTAAAGTTACTGAAATCAGTATAATTACTAAAATTTTACCTGTAAGCTGTACAAAAAAGCTACAGAAATCTGTAGCTATGCAAAAGAATCTACTAAAATTACAGTAATTTTATTAAAATTCTATCTGTAACCCTGGTTGCAGTTACATAAAAAGTTCTAGGCATCCCCACTTTCCTAAAATATTCTTAGTAACCTTACAGATTTTTTTTTTAATTTACAGTTCAAATGTGCATCTATTACATGAACTTTTGTTGTATCCATTACATAAAATGTTCCAGAAATCTCAGTTTCTAATTAAAAAAGTAAGTAACTTTACAGATTTTGTTTTACAATGTAGAACGTACTATACTCAGGTTTAAAACTTCATTGGAGAAGAAATCTTATAAAATCATGATTATTTTTTTTTATTTGGCCTATGATATCATTCTTTGAGATATTCATGGTATAAAGCTGAATGCAATACATAAACTGACACACTTAACGCATAGTGGTGCCAAAATACATTGCTGAAATTATGAGACATCTAAAGTGTTGCACATACAAAACTGTGTGAGCAAAGTGGTTAAACAGAGTGCATATGAAAATGGCATTCTTTATCTTTCATACTGGTTATAGGCCGAGTTGGTAATATAAATATAGTTATTTTAAAATACTCAAAAAAGATTATGTACAAAAAAGGGCAGTAAATAATGAAATAACGATCCAATATTAAAAAAATGTTTAAATCTTTGTTTCTTTCTCCATAAATTATTTTCTTACTTAAAATGACGCATTTTCCCAGAATTCAAAAACTTATTTAATAGATTTAAGTTTAGGTGAGAAGAAAGATTCATAATAAAAACTAAATATTCTGTATGACGTATGTGTAACATATTATATTTAATCAATATATTCACCAAGAAACATGGATTTTAAATCTACTATCCTTTTTGGAACAGTTTGGAAGAGTCTCAAAGTCATAAATATCTCTGCGTAATAGAATTTGTTTTCTGATTGTTGTTTGATGTTTAGATATTTTGCATAACGCATTTGCCCCATTTATTTGGATCATATTTATCCATTTCCTTCTTCTGTCATCTGTTTTCCTTGTTTTATTCACGATTTAGTTTCCTTTTAGAAGCAAAGGCTGTATTTTTGCATTTGGACATCATAAAACTATCTAGTTGAAAAAAACGGAAAATAAAAAAGAAAATTGCACATTTTCCTTTCTACATATATTCTTTCTATAATTAATCTTTTATAAATTATCTAAGATTTTGTTGTAAAAATACTATATTAAGTAATTATCCTGTAGAGATAGAAACGTATCTTGTCCGAAACTCGCATATTCTACTCATTTTTATTACATATTTGTAACATATTTATTTTTTCTGATGTTTCTTTACAAACGTATTTTACTTATTTATTTAATCTCATTTCTGAGAATTTCTTTAGTTGCTCTGTCATACGTATGAACACATTTAGATACAAATTGATTTGTTGGTACTTCTTAAATTTATATGAAGCATTCGGAAGCCAACCCGATTAATTCCATCAAATAAAAATGCTTATTTTAAACATTTAAAATTATTTATTTATCAGAAAACTACTATTTCCCCCCTTGTTTTGATAATACACATTGTCTTGCAATTAAGGGTAGTGCTTAAGCACTGAATCCATATGTAGAAAAAATTCAAACCAATCATGCCATTACCTGATTTTCTAAAAGTATGGAGTTAGTCGAATCGACTTCTGAACACCTCACATGTATAGTGCGTTCCAGTGTTTCCGGCCACCATGAAAATTTTGGTTAATTTGTAAGTATATCCAAATGAAGACGAAAGTGATAATTATACAATTTATTGACATAATAGATTGAGTTTATCTGTGGAATAACAAATAAATATCAATAAAATTAATAGACAAAAGTATTTTCAAAAGAAAACGCACATTCTCAACAGTTTCAGGCAATCATGGCAACTTGGAAAAAATGGTGTCATAATAGAAAATAAGAGAGAAGATCAACAACGTTTACAATTTGTATTATGTCATCATACATTTAGAATTAATTACTGCGACGCAGTGAATTGGTATCGATTCAGCAGTCGAGTAAAGATTGACTATGATAGTTTTTTCTATGATTCAGGCAGTTTTTGGAAATATTCTGCTAAATTGGAATATTTATAATAACGACCACGATTGTAAAGTTCGTTCTAAAAATGACTGTTGTATTCAGATCAAGTAACTAGGTTGGTCATTTCAAAAGTAGTTTTTTTTCCGCGCGCGAATGCCACTGCTTGATGATTTTGCATGTATACTTTGGACCGTTATCACTATCAAATAAATAGTTAAGGCCACAATTATTTCACCAATAACGCAGCATTGCACCATTCATCTTGTCGTGGATTTCAAGTAAAGAACCGACAGTTTTTTCAGAAAATGTTTCCCACAGCATAACGTGTCCTACACCATGCTATATTGCAGTAAAAGTATCAATATCGTTGCAATATCGTGAATCACATATTTTATTCTTAGTTCATCGGACGTTGTGTATACCATCTCTACTGAAAATGGCGGAACTATAATTCATCGGAAAATAGTGCTTTTTTCCTGTTTTCACTTAACCAATTTACTATTCCTTGGCAAACGTCAATCTTGCACACTGTTTTTACTTTCTTCTATCTTCAATAGAAGAAGGTACTGTAATCGAAATTTTTTCGACTTCCGTTTTTCGACAGATTTGCACGTTTTAGGGGTCAAAGATTCCGAAAAGCATGTTTTTACAAAATTTCTGTCTGTTCGTGTGTCTCTATGTCTGTGTGTGTGTCCGTATGTCGCCATTCTACCATCAAAAAGTGTCTGAAGATATGCATAGAGTTGAACCAACTTTTTGTGATTACTTTTGACAGTGGCAAGCAGGTATTGCTTCATTTTTGAAATATTTCGCCGTAAGGGGGTGCTGCAATAGCGATTTTTGGGCCATATTCAATATTGTACCGAGTAAAAGTAAATGAAGTTATGCATCGAATTGAACCAAATTTTTTGTGTAAGTGTATGGCTATGGCTAGTTGGCCCTCCGTGAATTTGAAAAACATCAGCCTAAAAGGGGTGCTGCAATAGCGATTTTTGTGCCATTTTCAATATTGTACCACATAAAAGAGTATGAGTTATGCATAGAATTGAAATATATTTTTTGTGTAAGTGTTTGGCTATGACTAGATGGTCCTCCCTGAATTTGAAAAAAACCCGACAGAATAGGGCGCTGCAATAGCGATTTTTGTGCCATTTTCAATATTGTACACCTAAAAGTGTACGAAGTTATGCATAGAATTTAACGAATTTTTTCGTGTAACTGTTTGGCTATGGCTAGAATGGCTTTGAATTTGAAAAAAAATCTGCTGGAAGAGGGTTATAATCCCGATGTCTGTGCGATTTCCATTATTTTACCATCAAAAAGTGTATGAAATTATCCACAGAACTGAGCTGAAATTTATGTGTATGATTATTTTCAGGTATAGCAAATAGGTCCTCCCTGAACTTGAAGGAAATATGCCTATCAATTTCAGATGAAAATCAAAGTTAGTATAGTATTGAATTAAAATTATGAAAGCATTGACATGTGTAACTATTTTTTTTAAATATTAAAATGTACGTATGAGATATAAGAAAGTTTTGGAATTCTCACATCCAACTAGTTTTTTTTACCTATGATAGGTTTCTTAACACTGACTCTTCCATAAAGTTCTGCATCACAGCTCTGTTTTAGATAGCTTCACACCAAAGCTTTCCTTACAACTCTCTTTAGTTGATGTATAATTAACAAGATCTATCTGATTAATTTTTTTTAAGTAGCTTAATTTTTTTCAAACAGGACGTGATATACCATATTATAAAATACAAACGTATATATATCACACACCCTCCTGGTCCAGTTGCTCCGTAAAAATGGAACAAGTGGAACCACGAAGAAAGAAAAGTTAAACATACTTTTTTCAGTTTCTCGTATTAAAATTTATTTATTTTTATTTCTGTTGGATAGATTGCCCTTTACGGAACGCATTTATAGAGTTTGAAATTTTAATTCAAATGAAAATTAGTTGTTGTGGAAGCTGAATTACCAGAATATTCCTAACCGCATTATTAAATCATGGAACAATTGCCCCACGTAACCATATATGAAAAAAAAAACATGATCATTATTTTTATTATTTTAATTTTCTCACTCATGTATGAGTAATATAAAATGCGGAAAAATCAAACCTTCCTGAATTTGTGTGTATGTTTTGAGTATGATTGTTGATTTTAAATTCTTGTTAGAAATTTTGTTGCCAATACCAAGGAATGCTTCTTATAAGTCAATTACCTAATTCATTAAGGTGGTGGGCAACTGGATGGATAGAAATAGAATTGTTACAAGCTGCTGCTGCAATACATTTTAATGTATTTCACAATGTAGTCCAGTGATTGTGGAATCAGTTATCATGTGATATCAATATATCAGAAGATTTTGGGTCTAGAAGATCTGTTGAAAACAGACTACAAGAACTAAAGTTAACCGCATTCTAGTATTTTGGCACTAAGACGTATAGCCACTCCTCCACTTTAGTTTGTTTCAGATCTTGCCGTTGCTTCAGGGACAAGAATATCAGCGACTACGGTACGAAAATTTTTTAATTTCGGTTTATATGCAAGACACCATTTTATGAGTTCCACTAAAGTGGCAAAAGAGTAGTGTCCGCTTATGATAGACAAGATAACGCATTGATATATACTGTTAGAAGATGAGTCGTGTTCCCAGTAGAGAGCTATTCAGAACGTCTGCTGATTTTGAGGCAACCGCATGCAGATCCAAAATTGTTGAGAGACACAGTTGCAGATGTGTAGCAATTATGGTTTGGACAACAATCTCTCTTGGCGGTCAAACCGGCCTGCATGTGTTTCATGGAGGAACACTGACTGATGTGAAGTATCGAGACGAGCTCCTTCATAAATATTGCCGATCATATGCCGCTGCTACTGGTAGCGATTTCATTCTAATGGATAATAACGCTATACCTCACCGAGCTTTGCTTGTTAGGAATTAAGGATTATTGTTTAGAGCAAACGAAATGGACAGTTCAAACGGCAGACCTGAATCCAGTATAACATGTTTCGAAACATATATTAATAGACTAGTTGTTGCTTTAAGTCCTCCACCAATTCTCTTACATGAGATGAAACTAGGTTCCCCGCGTCTGTTCTCATTTCGGTTTCTTACAGTATAATAACTTAATGGAACGTCGATGTCATCTTGGCATGAGGAATGGACATATTCTTTATTAGAAACACTTTTTCGTGTTCCATGATATGTTTCTACATAATTTGTATTATTTTAAAGTGCACACTTCCTCCAAATGTCTCATTACTCTCATTATTCATTTTCAAACATTAAAAAGAAGTTGTACCTTAAATTTTCGAATGCAGTAAATTCGGTGCATAGTATTCCTTAAAATGTACGGAAAGTGCAATGTAGTTAGACCAGATTTATTTTATATCAAACGACAAAGACTATTTTTCTTTTGCATTACATTTTATAATTAATTTTATTTTATTACTGTTTTTTATACATTTCTTTTTTGCAAGGCATACCATAAATTTCTATTAAAGAAAATTTGTCTAAAATCTTCTTTCACTACCAATCTCTTGAGGAAAAAGAGTTTCCTATTCATTCACGAAAAAACATCTATAGAGAGAACGATTTCTCCTAAAACAGAATTTATTTTTTTGAGGAAAGGAAGAAAAGGGCCCTGAAACGAATGAAAAATGAGGTTTTAATAGATACTTTGGAAACGCCTATCACTCATGGCCGAAAAAAGGAAATAAATTAAATACATCTGCATAGTTATATAAAAATATTACACATGATTTAGGAAATTAAATTGCTAAATCAACGTATTCTTTTACAAAGCGTAAATTTATTTCTATCAAATTTTGAGAATGCTCCTTCAATTTTTTGCTTTCATTTTACTGAGTGCAAAGCCAAAACCCGTTTCATCATCAATCGCGATACTAAACGTGAACAAAAATAAATATCAGATTTCATATTTATACCTATATAATTTCATTAATTAAAAATTTCCATGATTTCATTATCAAGTTCGGTCACTTAATAATGAATTTCTGGAGGTTGTTACGATTTTTATGTCATATAATGCGTTCAAATTCACCATAAATTAACAATACACATAAAAGTAATTACAGATATTAAAAGGTTTTATTTTAAATTAAACGGTATGTAACTGTCAAACGTTTATTTCGTAATGAAATAAATATAATTTGTATAGATTACTATTTCTTTGTTTTATTAAATTTTTTAAACATTCACCTTGATAGAGAAAAGTAGAAAATAAGAATTTTTTTTCAAATACATTTATCTATACTGATTGGAAGTGGTAGCTTATCATTATTTATGTAACGATTACACATAATCTAAAACTATAAGTGTACTTTTGGTGGAAAGAAATAGCATAATAAGAGAACAACATGCACTTATGACAGATTTTGAATAACTATGATAAAATCTGCTCACACTAATTAAATGATAACTTCCCTTTCATGTAATATTTTGCCACTCTACATGAAGATCAAAAGAGAGACGAATCATTTTCTGAAGAAGTAAGAAATGCTTATCTTACATTGTAAATATCATAAATTAATAATTTCCACGGTTCATATTGAAAAAATTGAGGTATTCAGCGGTATATCGCTAAAATCTCGTTTTCTAAGATCTCAGTTTAAAAAAGAAATTTTTAAATACGTGTCTAATAAAATATTAAAATATATATTTAAAGAATACATAGTTTATCATTTAGAACATTTACGGATAATCAAATATTGAGGGATGCATGTTTAATTATGATCTTTCATTTATTAAATGACTTAAGTGAAACATGAAAGATCTGTTCGTTCAAAAATAATTCTTTTTATTTTTCCTGTTATGATATACTACTATATTTGATACCGATTTTACTATGCAAAATTTAGTATAATACTGACTGTTTAATGTACAATAGTACATAGCAAGAATTTTTTTATTTAAAGAAAAATAATTCGCTCATACTAATTTACAAAAATGCCCTGGAACCTAAAATTATGATAGATCATTTTTCAAGATACATACACTATAATTTGCTATGAATATAATTATTGTAATGTCACAAGTGGAAACATTTTCATATATTAAAATAATAACTCATTCAAGTTATGACTGATAATTTTTTCACAAATTTTCTGTATGTTTAATTAATCAAATTTATTTTCACAATATAATACAAAATCTAGTCGATCTGTGTTATAGAAACGTAACCAAAATTTTTTAAGATAAAATTTTTTATCACCACTTTAAATTTTACATTTTTCGACAAGATAAATTAAAAAATGGAATTAAAATTACTTTTTCCATGCAAATTTATTTGCCTTAGTTAATCTAAAAATATCTGAAAATTAACTATCAATAGTCAGATATTTAGAATTACAAATTAGCAGTATCAAACAGCATTCAGTAACGAAGCAAGCAAAATATTCTTCCCCGAATACAGTTCGAACAACACCGTTAAGTAGTTAACTGATTATTTATGAAATTCACGTTTTTCAGAAAATGCACTTAAGTAATGTATTTCGAAAAATTTATTACAAATATTTATCTCAAATTCTTAAAACTTCTCAAACTTACGTGTTGTATTTATCTTATTTAATCAGAGTAGGGGAACTTTGGCACATTGATGCAGTTTTTTTAAAGATTTTTTTTTTTTGGTGTATAGAAAGTAGAAATTTCAAGTTATTTTTCCATATTGTATCATCAAAACCTGTGTACTATGTTATAAAAATCCACAATCGTTGTTTTATATAATATTTATCACGTAATTTAAAAAAATCAAAAAAGTCATTTGTATCAATGTACCCCATTTCCGGGGTAGATTGATACACCTCATGGGGCATTTTGATACGTTTGGGGAAAATGGAGACAAAATAGCACCAATGCATATTTTCCATAGAAAATTAGTTAGCAAACCAGTCTATATTTATTTACAGAAATTGAAATCACCCACAATTTGTAATTAATATTAAAGCAATCAAAATTAAATGAATAATGGCTTGATGTTCTAGCTGTTCCTTGTCTGATTGTTGGCTGTGGTAACTTTGTCATATCTGGTACTTCAACCCCAGCATTATCTTCTTTTTTAGGAAATATGAAAAAATTACCAGGTTGTCTGTTTATAAATTGGATTATAAACAGAAAATAAAGTATAAAAACATTAAAAATTCTGTTTATAATATAATTATTCTTTGCTGTTCTGCAGCTTGTTTCTCTTACGTAACATTTCTCATCTCGAAAATACTTTTTGTTTCTGGAAAATGGATATAAATTCCAGATTTGCCTGGCTGCCATCTTTATCTTTTGTTAGTTCGACTAGAACTAGATGTTGGATAAATTCGTACGTCTTCTGTTTGCAAAAATACTATAAAATTTTCTAATATAAAAAATTAGAGTTATTTCACTTCAATAAAAACTAATATTAGACATTTTTGGCGAAAAATGGTTGGATTAAGGAGTGTATGATGAAAAAAATAATAAAAAGTAATGAAAAGATGAATTAAAAAAGGATTTATGTTGTCTCAATGTGCCCCTTACAGCCATTTTGAATAAAATGTGTGTCAAATCCAACACTTCATAATTTACCTAATAATAAAGAATGCGGAACTGATAAAGAGTAGCTTTACTAGCAAGTGAGAGCATTCTTTTCAGTTGAAAATGCTGGAACAGTTGTATAATACCATTTCAACTGTACAACTCAAATTTACGTTTGACCTACAAAAACAATTAATCACTCGTCCCATTTCAAGAAACAACTGAATCGTGCCAAGACGTTCTGTATGTAGTTGTGAATACTTCCTTCATCTTTTGGAGCTGTTGTGAAACTTCCTATAATGGCCCTGTGAGCATTAGAGGGGGTGTATCAATGTGCCCCAGTTCACCCTATTAGAAGGTGATATCTGTCTTCAGGCTAGCTATACACTTCTATTAGAGACCTGAAACAAAAACTACCATAACCATATGAAGAAGATAAAAAGGGTTTTGTATAATATAGTATAAACTTTTAAATAATACACTAAAAGAAAATTGTGATATTTATAAAAATAGCAGTATAAACATAGAGTGATACTTTAATATTTATGCATTTTTAAATGTATTAACTGTCCTACTCTCTTTCATTTGTAAAATATCAAAAACATCTAAATTTATTTACATATCGGTAATTTTCTAATACTTTCCCTCCTCATATTGAATAATATGATTAAATATTTAGACACAAAGCAATAAATCTTGTTGGTGATGTCTGCATATATAATCTTTCTTATTTTTTTCTTACCGATACTCTGATAAGAAATATATAATTATTTCCCACATCTATTCGGACGTCATGTCTAAAGAAAACTATCTAAATTTTATTGTGATTAATAAACCGTAATATGTCGAGTGCATGAAGCAAGTGTTTAAATCTGTCTCAGACTGTGTACATGTTTCCAATAAATCCTTCAAAAGTGCTTTATTAAATTAAAGGTCTTTTCTAGACAGAATGACAAGAGACTAATGTCACTATCGTTTATGCATCAGTAGCTTGACACCAATGTCCCTCCAAGAATACACAATTAAATACTAATTAATTTTGCACCTTGTCATAAACACCTATCCTTTTATGGTAAAAGCTCAAAATAGATCGTAAGTAGGGAAAATTACTTAACATGAGTTTTGACTAATTTCTTATTAATATTTCAGATTTTTTTGTGTGTGTGTCTTTGTATATTGATAGAAATGGATTTTTTAGAAAGTTTTTATTAAGAACATTTAAGGAATTACGGGATGTCATTCAACTTATTAATTATGTTAAATCAATTAAGATATTTTTCTGGCGATACATCACTTGTATGACGAGTTTCTCTTTAGTGAAATTCTTGTCATTTTCTGCTTTTCCATTGTCTTTTGTATTAGTTTCTTATATGAATAATTTGATAATCTGGTTTTTAGTTTTTGTACATTTTTTAAATTTCTTTCATCAAAATTTAAGTTATATGTCAGAACTTTCAACATAAAAAATAATGATTTTCTCTCTATTCTTTCTTAGTCAAGCAAACGTTTTTTTTTAAATATTATATTTCATTACATTTTGGAAGTTAATAAATAAAAATAAATTTTAAAATGAAGTTGATTGCCGTAAATTTTGTCAGTTTATATTAAATTGTTTAGCTGGATTGAATAACTCTAGATTTATTAATTTCGTGTAGTTGCAACAATGTATGATTAATAAATAAATGTCCGCGTGGTGATAAATAAATTTCAAACAGTTTAAAAGATCAAAAATCTATATTTTCTCTATAATCTTACTGAAATAAATTAGTATTACTTCATGTTTTTGTGGATGAGATTTTTTATATGAGTAATGAAGAATAAAATACATTTTTCTTATAGTATGAAATAAAAAATATTAAATATATTTCACGTATTCGAAATGTGTCAGTAGTAATACATGCTAGGAAAATACTTGCATATGTAAAGAAACTGTGTGAGTCTGGTGTTTTTCCAATTGTAACTGAAATCGCTTTTATTCCAACATCATATACTATTAACCGAATTGAAATAAAATTCTCAAAAATTAGAATTGTTTGGTTTTAGGAGAAGAAGAACACAGATCTACATTCAAGAGCAAACACATTCTGACCAACTACCTAATAAAGTTTTGCCCCACCTTTGAACCGCAAAACAACTGCAAACCGCCTTGGCATGGATGCCACATTCTCTTAGTGGATGACCGGAGATTGTATTAGTTGTTCAGGTAACGTTCATGCATATCCCGAATATTCCAAAACGGTTGATTTTTAGCTGTGGGCTGCCACTGAATGACAACCGAAATGTGCTTTATCGAATTAAAATCCATCCGTATAGGCGACCAGGACGTTAAAGAGAATTAAGTATTAAATCCTGAAATGAATCGAATACAATCCGTGTCATGTGACATGGAGCGTTGTTTGCACGAAGACTCTATTTCCATTTCGGAGAACAGATAACATGTAATTGTTCAAATGATCCACAATGTTGTACAGATAGTCCGTGACGTTCGGGATCTGTTCTCCATCAACCAGAGGTCTCAGAGAGGCTCATGAGAACGTTTCACAGAGATTATTATAGCCACAACTGGCCTGTGTATGACCTGTTTTGTAAGGGGGAATAACAGTTAACACAGAAGTTGGTGTACACAAACACAGTCATCAATGTGTTGAAGAATTAATCGTGTTTCACCCAACAAGGCAACTCTCTCCCTATGTTCTATAGTGCAGTTATGATATTCTCGGGCGTGATGTAAGAGTATTTGGTGACGATATTTTGTCAACAGAGGTACATGAGTGAGTCTTTAGACATGTCGTCTCACATTCAACAATGTTACATGAACTGCATGTGGTGAAAGAATTCCACTTGGACCTGTATTGTCTTGGAATGTAAATTAAGCCAGACTCCCCTGTCGATTTTTCTTTACCAAAGGGGAGAGTGATTTCGAAAGTCCTTTGTATTTGATAACGCCTGTGTGCCTAACGCGATGTTTTTACTGATGGTTTCACCATCAACCATTTACTTTTTATGAGTACTAACAACTAAATCCCCCGAAGAACCTATGAGACGTACAATTTTTAAATTACTCGTTCCGAATCCTTGGGAGACTGAATTTTGCCGTCTATAAATGTAGCTTAGATCAGCGACAACCCTAACAAGAAGACATAAGCGCAAAAATGATTCCCGAGACTCCGTAGCAGCATTTAAATAACATTCCACTGGATTATACGCCTTTCATGTCACCAAGCGAGTTCATTGCAAAATGTGGCACAGGTCATAATGTTTCAGCTCTTGAGTGTATATACTACCTCTGACAATAAAGTTCGGTGAATAGTCTTGTAACATTAATGTAGATGAAATATTAACGAAAGTTATCATGCCATCCTTCGAAATAGTCACCTCCCTTAACTATGCACCGCTGAGATCTATTATACATGTCCTGGGAAATTCGCAAGAAGTCTTCTTTTGGGATGGAGTTCAAAAACTTCGTCACGTTTCGTTGGATGTCAGCAATTTGGTCAAATCTCTTTCAAAGAGAGTTTGAGTCGTGGAAATAGGAATACGTCTGGAGGGTTGAGATCTGGCGGGTATGGTGGACGTTCAATTTTCACCACTTCTCATGAATTTCTTTCTGTGTCTCGCAAAGCTTAAAACAAAACTTTAAACTGATCTTTTGTTCGTCCATTTTATTGTTCAACATACTGAACAAGCACTTAATAAAGCACGTCTTACACAGTACATGAACGACGCTCAACTGAGCAACGATAGGGGAAGATTGTCAACACTTGCCTCTATGATAGTGCAGCGTTTTGTTTCCACAGTGTTGCCAGATCGGCCGTTCTGAAATCATTCACCTAGCTTTATTGTCAGAGGTAGTATTTATGGTCTTCAGGACTAAAAAGGATGAGAATAATATTAATATCATGGCATATTATAAAATCTTCGAAACATATTAAGCACGGTAGGTATAAAAGACACTCCATGGTGAAGAAGATGATATCGTATATCGAATTCTTTAGAAAATGTATCGGGAAGACATTTAATTGTTTTAAAACTAAATTTACATGAAAAAGTAAAATATTCTCATAGTTTTTTTCGAAAATAGCTATGATTATTCATTTTTCATAAAAGTATTTAGTTGCCTGTTATTACACTTTCTATTGTAAGCAATACAGTCAGAATTCTTTTCAATTTTTTCAATCATTTATACCCACACTTTCTATTTATATTCATGCCCAGAGCTCCATTCAAAAGAATTCCAACTTAGTGAACTTTCCTGTGTGTTGCTGCTTCATTTTTCATATTTAACTGGCAGCCTTCGCCAACTACACTGACCGGATTCTTTAAGGAAATCATGAAATAAACGAAATGCATCTAGTAAAGAAAAAAAACTTAATATCTAATCAAATAGCCTAAATTGTTGTCTTCCTATAATCTCACATTACCCAATTTAAAATCGATGTTCATGACATAATAGACAAAATAGCTCAAAAATCACTATGTTTAACTATTTTTTACCAGATATGCTACCTTCAATTTCACGCTTCTACTTAAAACTGCTGAAGAGATATGGCGAAATGCCCAGAAAGTACAACCACCCCATGAATCCCTCTTAGGTGCAAATTTCCAAAATAGATAAAACACATGTTTAAGTTTGTTTTAATAGATTAATTATCCATATATTCATGCCTCTATCTAAAACTGCTGCACTTGTATCGTGGAATAACCTAAAAGTGCATAATATCAGTAAGTGGTTCCAGGGCTAACCAACAATATATATTATATGAAGGGTGTCGGCTAAAATAAGAAAATTGCCCACGCGGGTCAAAGTGAAGAGTAGGGGTTCGGGAAGTGTGTAACATGAAATAGTGAACACAGATCTTTCCAATGGTATGTTACATAACGGGTTTCGACAAAAGTTACAAAAGTGCATCTCAGGTCTCCAGCTATCGTGTCTCGGTGAAACAATCGTCCCTCTTTCTCTCTCTTGAAATTTTTTATGGATTATAAATAATATTTATCAGAGGACTCCGTAAAGAAATCCAATTTACTTTGATAAAATCACTACTATTTCAAATAAGTTCGAAAATATCCCACGCCCGTGGGGCCAAATTGAAGAGAAAGGAAAGAAAGATCTATAATATGAAAAAGTGGTTCGAGGCACTTAAGATGATATATTACGTGACGGGTGCAAAAAATTATTGAAATTTTTTGATTAATAATTTTTTAATAGATTTATTAACAGAAATTTCACATTCCTATCTGTAAGGGTTACTTAGATATAGCAAGATGTTCTATAATTGTCTACCTTGCATTCAACCAACTTGGAGGGGGGGGGGGGATTTTCAAAAATCATGTTTTAGTTCACGCTTACATCATAAGAAATTTATTTTCCCTAATTTCTGTGCATCTAGCTTCAGTAATTTTGGCTGTGCGTCGATTATCTGTCAATCAGGAAAACTATTTTATACATGTATAGATAACTGAGAAAAAATATAATTTTCCATGACAGTTTTAATATTTTATATTCCATAGAAAATCAATCAATTTTCACCAAAATTTTTCCTGAACCCGAATTGCAGGAGTAAAATAGAATATATTATTTTTAGTGAAAATTTATTTAACTACTAACTGTTGTATATGTCTGTACTTTATATTAAAATTGCTCAATTCAATTTTAATACCTAATATATATTTTTAAGTATACTATATGATTTTACTTTTTCCAAATTTTTATCATATTTCATTGATAAATGCGCTCGGGAAATTAAGGATGGAGAAAAGTTGAAGTGGTGTTTGTTCCCAATAACACAGGGTTTAATTTAAATTTATTAATAAATTTTTAAGCTGTTTACCCTTTGAAAATTGGTTGTACAAATATTAGGAGTATTAAAACGAAAAGGTTCAAAACTACGTAATAAAGAAACCAGTTGAAATTTTACTGACTCTTTCAGATAACTTGGTGAAATATCTAGAGACGTAATTGAAATTAAAATTGAAGATAATCTTGCGTATTTGTGTGTATGCGCGGGTGCCTGAGCATGACTGACGAGAGAGTCCAGCAGTTGTATGTTCCTTCTAATTCACACAGCAGTAAGTATGAGGACATCGTGGCTTTCCCAATGCAAAAATCGATGATTGCGGATCAGTAGGTTGTTATCAGATTTTTGTAGCACCAGACTTTGATCAGTCGATTCGCTGATCTTCAATTGTCAAAGTTTGCATTAGGAAATCCACGATGTCCTCACTTGCAATATTAGACGGAACACAAAATTACGTTTTTTCCCCTCCTTCATGCGATAGCACCCATGCATGTGCACAATTACTCCGGACACTCTAATTGCGTCCTTCAATGTCTCGCCACGTTATTCCAAAGTGGAATATTCAAAATTTGACCGTTTTGTTTATTACGACGCGGCGTTTCGAGCCTTTTCATTTGGACACCCATAATATATTAATTATCACACTTAATTTTAATACCAAAATTCTGCAACAGCACAAGAATTTTGGAATATAATTTTGATTTTATTTGGTATGTGAAGAAAATCTTTTGTTTATTTTCACATAAATTTGTTCTAAATCCCCGATGGCATTTAATCATTGCAATATTTTAGAATCAATTTGCCTGCGAGAGGATTAAAATGGATTCTACATACAGGGTGTCCCAAAAGGTCATGTCCAAACGGAACACATGGTTGTGTCAGGTCATGAGGAAACAGAATTACATAGGAAAGGGGGGTCGGAAACGCGATCTAAACAGTGAAATTGCATCGTAACCGTCACGCAAAGAAAAGATAACAAACGGTGTAAAATATCTTTATTTTACAACAAAACAGTACCAAATAAAAAAGAAAAATGCTACAACTCATAGTAAGTGCTCATCCAAGTGCTCATCAACTGGTTCATCCTTTCTCTGCAACGTCCGCGCTTCGAATGATCCGACTGCCCGCGCTTTCGTCTGACATCGCTTATCGCCCTCTAGCGGATTACAATCGCGTTTCCGACCCCCCTTTCCTATGTAATTCTGTTTCCTAATGACCTGACACAACCATGTGTGCCGTTTGGACATGACCTTTTGGGACACCCTGTATAAATCATTACATTCACTGAACTGAAATTGAATTGAAAGAATCAAATGCTATAGTTTTGTTAAAGCTTATTTGTATTGTAAAAGCCATTTTGTATTAAAAAACAACTTATTAATCAAAACAGAATTGCAGATTTTAATTTATGCAATTATGTCAAAATTATATAAATTTTTAAATGTTCTATATTTACTTCATTTTTGAACAGTAAAAGATAAAATTTAAGAATTAAGGAAATTAGGATTAAAAAATATGAGAAGCTATCGGAAAATAAATATAGGGTAGATGTACCAGTAATGGGCCACCTTAAGGAATTTCTCTAAAAAATAATTTTTTATTAATAGTTATAATTATTGTATTCCAATTTTTTTCATATTATATTAATCTTACAACAATATTTAATTAATCCCACAGTTACATTTCCCAATAGAAATAAAAATTTAATTTTAAATAATAGAAATATGTCTAAACACCCAAAAGCCCAGTAATGGACCACCTATGTTCCAGTAATGGACCGCCTATGTTCCAGTAATGGGCCACCCTACAAAAAATAACAGATAATTGTTTTTAGGTGCGTTCGTAATTATGTAAATACGTAGCACCTATAGTTGTCGTTGAGTCCGTCCGGCTGTCCCTCTGTCTGTCCGTCTTTCTGTTCGTCTGTCTGTCTGCATATAACAACGCAAAAACTATCCAACCGAATAGTTTGAAATTTAAAAGACATAATTATTACATAATTTTAAATTTTATGAAAATCAGTCATTTCAATTCAATAGTCATTTCACATTTTATGAAAATTGGATGAATAGATCAATTACAGGGAAAATCAAAAGTATTCCTTTACATTACGATCAATGGGGAAAAAGTTTAAAATGCATTTTCATCGTTTGCAATTTAAAACACATAATTATTACATAATTTTGTCGAGTCATTTCAAATCTTATGATAATCAGATGCATAGATCAATTACAGGCACTATCAAAAGTATTCCGTTACATTACAGTCAATGGGGGAAAAAGTTGCAAATGCATTTTAATGGTGTTACACTCATTCGAACATAACAAAATTGACATGAACCTATGACGTATATATATACTAAAATAAAAAATTCTGTACAATCTGAGATGCAAAGAATATTTATTATTAAATTACAGGGCCATACAAAAGTATTCCACTACATAATGCTATACGGGGAAACATTGTTTGGGACATGTTTTAATTATATTAAACTCTGCCACATTTTATGAATATGATATACGTTGCTGAGGTGTAATGAAAATTCCTGTATGTTTATAGGAATACAAAGAGTTCAACCACTGTACTGTATCCGAAGTATTGTCCACTATATTAGGAAGATCTGTATATTTTTAAAACTTCGTTATCGTACGAACGCACCTCATTTGCTACGCTTCACGTGCAATTTCCACCTTGTTTCAATTATATTTTGCTCCAGAACTTAATGAAAGCATACTAATAAAACAAAATATTAAAACTTAAGTTAGAAATTCATTACATTAAAGGATTTATAATGAAAAAACATAAAACAAAATATTTAAATTTAAGTTATGAATTTATTATAATCAAGGATTTATAATGTGGATACAAAACAAAATATTAATGATTTTATTAATTAACATTAAAGGATTTATATTGTGAAGATATAAAACAAAATATTTAAATTTAAAGGATTTATAATATAAAGACAATGTTTTACTGAAATCAAGTTTAGATAAAATAAGGCATTAAAAAAAGTCTCCAATCTTCATTCATATCATTATCTAAATGATGTGCTGTGCAACTGTGAAATATAAATAACTGATCTTCAATTTTATCAAACTATTCAATATGGAATTTTAGAATGCATTTAAAATGATAAATGTTCTTGCACTATCCAACCATTTTCAGATAATCATATAGCCCATCATTTTGGCACAGATTGATTCCACAATTTCCCTTCAGAGATGCTTATATTTATATATTATCACCAATGGAGCAATCTCATTAGTTGCTGAAACACATCCCGTAACAGTGATTTGTTCTTTTTCGTTATTTGGTACTACATAATACACATCTTTAACTGATTTTGATCCCAAAATTTTCCTTGTTTTAAGAGCACAAAAGAAACCTTGCTTTAACTTCTCTCTGTATGCTTTAGAATTCGGAAGAAAATATTAATAATATCTTCTTCCAAATATGTTTTTACATTTCTGAACCAACTTAAAACAACTTCTTTTGTAACGGCACATCTAGATTTTGTCAAATGTTCTGCTTGTGTTTTGTACCCATTTTGGATGACTTTTTTAAAACAACTATTTATAAAGAAATTGCCTTTATTAAATTCTAATAGGTAAAATTTCAGTATTAAATTTGATTATTTAGCTTTTCAGTTAAATCAAAATATTTTATCTCTACTGAAATAACACTTTTTGTATTGGTCACTTGGGTGGTCCATTACTGGAAAATCACGAAATAAGCAATCCAGTAATGGGCCACCCCTCCTAAAATCTTAAAAATAAATAAAATTTTGTAAATTGCCATTGGTATATTAAATTCAATGTTTTATATTGCTAACCAAACAAAAACGTTCAATTTTTACGGAAAAATAAAAAAGATATAAACTAAGTAAGTAAAGTCTGCTCTTAGCATGTTCATTAAGATTTTCAGTGAAAAACAGAAAAACTGTGAAACTTTATTTTCTGCTTCCTAATTGTTTTGACGAAAAGTGTAAAAAATTAATCCAGCTTATAAGGCATGCAAGGTAGAGTTCAGAAAAAAATAATAAAAGCTTAACTATTATTTATTATTTTTTTATAAACCAAAAAGTGCGAGGTGGCCCATTACTGGCACATCTACCCTATTAGACTAAACTTAACAAAAATAAAATTAGTAAGACTCTTAATAATTACATTTTTACATAACTTTTTATCAAAATCTTCTTTGTACTCATCTACATTCAAATAAAAAAACATAAATACACCATTTTTACAAGACTAAAAATAAATTTTTTATAATAATAAAAAGCGGAACAGGGATTTTCAAAATCATTTTGACGACGTCTTTTCTTGTAAAACGAAGATTTCTTAAAATTTCAAAACGATTTACTGTATCTGCGTGTTCATTGATTTCAGTCAATGCGTTCATTTATCACTTTTAACATACAAATGATGAATATTTTTTCGCTCCATATGATAAAAGGTTCCTTTCTTCGCGTCATCACCGAATTTAATACTTTGTCGCCAAGAGTGTTTCGTGAACTTGGTGCCTGTCAGCTAGAGGGGAGATGTTCTCAAAATGATTAATGTCTCAAGCCAACGAGTGTTGAAGATGAGTCTCAGAAGGGATTTAAAGTGACAGTGATCACTTTATTTGCAACGACTCCCTTTTTACTTCATTTCATTCAAACGTCTGGGACTATCTGTGCACAGATAATTGATTTTCAACAAATGTTCAAAGCACAATAATTAATGTATGCTTGTTTTTTGTTTCTCCCTTTTTTTAACAGGGAAAAGTCTAAGAATGACAAATAAAGTTGAATGACTAAGTCAAATAACACAAACAATTATTAGGAATATTGACAGCTTTTAAGATGAGATTTGAGATAAGCAAAAACGAAAATAATGCTTTACCGATTTCTTTCACCAAGAAAAATTATTTTACTTTTTACTTTATTAATGCTCTTTGATTATTTAATACAATTTATACTTAAAATGAATTATTAATTAGAAATACAGAAAAAATGTGAAAGTTATCTAACTTTTACATGAATTAAAATTCTTACTTTAACATTGCATTCAAGATGCATTGCTAAGTTTTGTTCCATTTGGGCATTTTGCCGAAAGCTTTTGAATGAAATGTAGCACAAATTGTTGCTTTATAGTGAGAAAATCCCGGAAAATTTCATACACGTGACCACCGTGCTCAAACCAAATTTGCGAAATCTATCTTAAAACTCCTCATAATAAATATATAAAGCAGAATATTATACAAAAATTTCTGTGTGTCTGAAAAAATATAAGGCAAAGATAACGTATTTTTAACTATAAAAATTCCCTTTTACTTAATATCTCACAAGTGGCGAGTATCTGAAGAAGAAGACTTCTTTTTATATATAGACATTTTGAATTCATGTAACGTCGGTTACAAAATAATAATAGTAACAATAAATCCACAAATTATTTTACCACCACTTCGATCCGGAAATCATACAATTAATTTCGATTATCAGTAGCTTTTTTCAAGGGATTATTTTTATTTGTGATTTTAGACATGCACAACTGAAAATAAAATGTTGTTGATTACATTCAACGACAAAAAAAAGACTAATAATAACACATTGCTCAGTGGTGCACAAAACAGGAATTTTAGTATACATTAGTACATATTAAAATAAAATAAACCTTTCAACGTTTCGCGCCGTCTTCTGCGGGCGTCTTCAGGAAAATATGAAATGGAAGGACTACGTTTGCATCTTGTTCGAGAGATTATATTAAAATTCCTGTGTTGTGCACCACTGAGCAATGTGTTATTATTAGTTAAATTTTATGGTGCAACTGTCCTATATATATATTTATAAAAAAAAGACATTTTAACTATTAATTTTCTTTTGCTGCTTGATTATATTAATCATGCTATTTTAATGAATTGTTAAAATATTTCATATTACAAAATTAGTCATTTAAAAAGGTGTCAGGTATCTTTCAAAGTTGTGATAATATCAAATATCATTCGTCAAAGATAAAGATTACGTCATGATATCCTTTATATTTTCATAATATTGCTTCATATTGAAAAAACAATAGTCTCTATTTAGATTTATATTACGGAGGCGTTGCTCAGCAATGTTCTGTTTTGGGTCATGTACTATAAAAGGAATGCTTTAAAGACAGTCAATGGAATTTTAAAGGGAGTAACACAAGATAATCTTTTCCAATAAAGAAAACCCTGAATCTTTAAACAGCTAAATCGCTGCACTTACTCGAACCTTCGAAAACTGTCTACAAACTAATAATGTATGAACAAATAATAAAGAAAATACTAGCAAGGCTATTATTCATATCAGTATCTCTTAGAAAATGTAGCATAAATATAAGGTATTTTTTAAATCTGAAAATTATCTTTTATATAGGTTGGGGGAGGGCATTTCTTTTTACAGAAAGAATAAAGACACACATGGGGTTTACAAAATTATTATTCACAGTTTTAATTATATAAATATTTTTATGTTACCATGATTATTTAAAATTATGTAGACACTGTCAGTTGCATATCAATATTCTGTGTGGAAATTCCTGCTCCATGTAGTGGACAGCTTGAATTGTCTGAAACAAAATAAATTTTTTCAGAAATCATATTGAATTCTGAGGAGGACATGAGCCAAAATTTAGTAAGATTAACACTAGAGCCACTGGCAAAAACATATACTATAACCGTTGAAGCGGTCATTTTGATCGATCTGGATTATCATCTTTAATTAAATTTTATTTGCCATTTTTTACTATTATCACCATCACTGCATTAAATAATAATTAGATTTTATAATATAATAATTTGATTTTATAATTTCAATTATATATTTTTTTATATTTTGTTATGTTATAAATATGCTATATCGTGATTGTTTGAGCTTTTATTATATATTATATACATATATATATATGTTTTTCAATTAAAAATATTTATATACCAAAAAACATTTTTCATGAGAAATTGAAATTGCTAAAAAACGAATAAACTTGGTGAAAACAAACATTTATATTTATTATCTGAGCAATACACTAATTCTTTTACATTTGAAATAAGGTCACAAATAATTTTTTGATGGTTATTATTAACATTTTCTTTCAAAAGAAATAACTAAATAAAAAAATACTGTGCAATTAACGTATGCATATTTCACACATGTCACATAAGAACATGTTCTTCTCTACATTTTTTTTTCAACGAAAACATA
Source organism: Maratus speculifer (assembly GCA_964019185.1). NCBI lineage: Eukaryota > Metazoa > Arthropoda > Arachnida > Araneae > Salticidae > Maratus > Maratus speculifer. The sequence continues at coordinate 185,650,813 of OZ025299.1, forward strand.
ACTTTTTTATAGCGAAAATAGAAGCAACGAATTTCCTCCAAATGTGTAGAATGTACTGCATCTACCTAAACAAACTAAATATTGTCTGTCACACAGTTTTCACAAAAAATCTTCTTCTTCAATTTTGCGATACATTTGCTGCAAGTCCGTTTCCTGTAAACTTCACACTTGTCCACAGTTTTATTCCTTTGCCAGTAGAACTTTAATAGGGCTTTCTCTTTTTACGAGAGAGTATCTGAAAATAAGTTTCCACTGGCGACTGTGAACAGATGTGCGCATGAAAGACAAAATATATAATGAAACATTAAAGATAAGACGCAACTTAACCCTTTGTTGCATAGGCTTAACACAAAAAAATAATTGCTTAAGTGTTGAAATTGATGACTGACACCAGAATTTGAAAACAGCTTTATTTGTAAACAAGAAAAAGCTAGTTTGCAGTAATTTAATAAACCGAACTTTTTAAACGAAAATTCCGGTGCCAATGTGGCATTTGGGGATTAAATTCATTAGCATTTGGGAATGAATTTTTGTCCACTATAGTGGACAGTATGCAACAAAGGGTTAACTTTTCTACGTAAGTGTCAAGTAAGTTCAGACATTTGTTATACCCCTTTATAAGCTTCAAAAAGATCGCCAGGAAAAAAATCAGGGCTCTGCCTACGAAAGAATGGTAAAACCACTTGTATGATTTCGGCATTGCTTCCAAAGCTGTAGTCAAGCATTTCTTTCATCTGTAGTGGCCGTCTTGGTTTGTCCAACATTTCATGATGCCCCTCACAGAATTGGCGGTTTACATGTTTTGCTTTGACATATCTGGCCCATACACTTCCACAGAGGGGCATCAACAAGTGTTGGACAGACCTAGACTTGGAAAGGCGTGTACGGCCACTATATTTGAATGCAATGCTTCCCTACAGCTTTGGAATCAATGCCAAAATCATACAGTCGGTTCAATGCTTCTTTCGTATGCAGAACCCTGATTTTTTCCTGGGGGAGGGGCTCTTTGAAGCTTATAAAGTGGTACGGCAAATGTCACAATTCATTTGGCATTTATGTAGGAAAATAAAGTTATGTCTTATCTTTAATATTTCATTATATGTTTTGTCTTTCATGTTTTTTCTTACTTTCACACTTTCCCTCGTAGCTTTTTTAACCCCAAGTGTCTGAGAATGTTATGGGTATTGAAATATTGGATACTTTCATGGAATGGACATGTCAGCACATTAATTGGAGCAGAAAATCATGCTGTGGAGTATTTTTTACGGCAACCTTTTTACATAACATCCAAGAAATGATGCCTGCTATGTTAAAATATATCATAAAATAATTGTAGAAGCCATCGTATAGAATTAGCATTTGTAAAATACTTCCATGTCATAGGGTAGAGAGTGCCGATTTCCAATTTTGTAGAATTATAGAATTTTACAGTTTCTGGTTAGTGTTTATTACTAGTTTCAAATGTAATTGTTGGATATCGAAATGGTAGAATTAAAATATCTTTTATTTTTCTTCCCTTGGTAAACTGTCAACGTAATATCATCTTTAGGAAGAATTTGGCTTCTATAAAAAACTTCTTTTCAATTTTATGGCCTGTGAAATTTATTTTCGTCCCCAACTGACTGTGTCCACAATAATCCTTTTTAATGAATTCAGCTTTTTTGCAACAGTCATTGAAGTAAATAAGTTACCTGTAATAAAGTTGTAAACATAGTTGAAGTATCATTATATAAAACTATAGACTGTTGCGATATCAACTTCATTTGACGGCGGTAATTTTGACCTTTTCCGTTGTTCTAGAAAATTTAAGAATGGAGAAAAGTTAAAGTGGTGTTTATTCTTAATAACTCACGTTTTAACTAAAATTTATTAATAAATTTTCTAAGCTATTTACCCTATGAATGGTGGTTGTACGAGTATTAGGGTGTTCAAACGAAATGGTACAAAACGACATGACAACCAAACCTGTTAAAATTTGAATAAGACTCGTTCTGATAACTTGGTGAGACATCGAGAGAAGCAATTAAAAAGTCCTTTACTGAAAATCTTTCCGTTAAAAGTCTCGGATTTTAATTCTTGCAGAAATCCACAATGAAATTTTCTCATTAAAATATTGGTATTCATATCGAGGACCATTTGTCAGCCCTGTCATTTGGAAAAAAGGTGTCATTTTTTTTCTTTTTCTCTTTAATTTCAACGTGGCTTAAAAATATTATTGCTATTTTACATATGTATAATTCTTGCCATCACGAGATAAATGTTCTTTTTTACAAAAAGTAAAAGAGGTTTTACTGATTCATTTAAACATTATTTTAGGCGACGTGCGTATAAAGTTCGTTTAACTATTATTAAAATAAAAGAGTATTTAATATCTTAGTCAATCGTTATATTTTCCAACCTATAGTTAGTCATTTATTCCTGTACATATATCAATAAAAAACACTAAATGAGTTAAACGTTTTGACGCAGCTGTTTATTTTATAGCTGTAAGAATTTTAAATATGAATTTTAAAAATAATGATATCAAATTTTGAGTGACACCATGTTATTAATTAAAAAATGCATTTTAGTATTATTTATTTCATCTTTTATTTCTGCTCTATTTATAATAGCATTTGCAAAAGTTATCTGCAACATAAAAGATGCATAAAATACAAAATATATTTCAGTTTTAAGAATTAAAATGCACTCTTTTTTAATAAAATGACGTCATTTGCATCATCTAATGCATTCATGTTTTGCAATCAATTCTTAAACAACATCTAAATAAAAGTATACATATCACGTCATTATCGCGGAATAACACACAAACCCAGCAAAAAATTCATAAAATAAAATAATATGGTAATAATCATTCAAGAAGCATATTGAGTATTTAATGATTCATATCATTCATTTGCTTGTTGTTTATAATAGCTCCATTTTTTTCAGAAATCATTCATTGATATTTATACAAAATTTGGATAATTATTTTATACACGAATTGATAAATTTGCATTCTTTCAGCTATTTGATACGAATTAAGTAAAAGCGGGGAAAAAACTGACACAACTATTTTTTGAAAATATATTTTCGTAAAGAGAAAGTGTTGTTTTGAGTGTAAAATAAGTTTGTAATAAACTAAAAATCATTTAATTGATGAATAAAAACAAAATAAAACTAAAACTCAACGGGTTTTCTAACAGAATATATTCTTGAAATAGCACGTATTTTCATCTCAAACTTTTTCACATTTATGAGAAAATGACATCGAAAAGATTCAGTAATCCCACCAACTTTTAATAGAAATAGAGTAGTTTTGTTCCCACGATTGCCAAAATGGTATTAAAAGCTACAAAAAGTAACTTAAGATAAATTTTTTATACAAATTTCATTTAAAAGCACATTTTCTTCTCTATACGATGATGTAAAAATTGAAGATGTGGGATGTTTAAAAGTTTAAAATTTTGCAGTAGCAAAATTTGCGAAGTCCAAAATTTGATTTCAAAATTCAAGTTGTCATTCATAAAATGGCGTTTGTATTACGCAGAGATACGTTTGTCCTTTATAATATCGATACTTTTCTTATTAAAAAATTACAGTAAATTAAAAATGAAAGAAAAATGTATTAGCACATATTTCCAATGATTGTAGTACCCTACCACAGATCATCCGATATAATATATTTCACACTATAAATACTCTTTTTCATTTAATATATTTGATGAAGATGAATTTTACTAGTTTAATAGACTCTGTATTTACGTCGAGTTCAAAATGAAACAACAATTATTATTTTTTACTTCCAGAGTTTATCATATAATATGTAATTCATATAACGCAATATTTTTTGAAAACACTGACAGTTCAGCCACTTTCCATAGTTAAAAATAGAAACAAAACGACAAAAATTACCTTTATTCTCTTTTTACATAAATTTGTAAACATGCCAAAAAATTACCTACATTTTATCCTTCTTTTAAAACTTACAAATAAATAAGAAAAAATGCTGTTATTGCTTTGTCTCCGAATCTGTATTAAAAGCTCTCAAGAGAAGAAATATTTCTGCTTTTTACCTTATTAAATAAACATGAAAATATGCAAATAAAATAAAAAGACCGTATTTGTTTTGCACTTCTACTAAATTCTAGAAATAAACAGGAAGTAAAAAACTTATTTATTTGACTCTCATTTCTAAATTTACGAAGACCGAAGAAGTTTCTTCTTTTTCTGCTTCATAAATAAGCAGATAATTGAGAATGAAAAATTATTTGCTTCATTCTTTTTTTATAAATTCATAATTTTATTCTCTTTAATAAATATTTCGAGATACTCTTTTGTCTCAGAATGTTTATGTACTTAATATTTTCCCCATATTTTTAAAATGCTTTGCAAAATAAATTTTGTCAAGTCCACTTTTTTCAAAAAGGCTACCTTATATCACCAGAACTCTCCAGTTACATGCATCATATATTTGAATTTCATTAAATGCTTTTACATTGCGCTTTTGCATAAAAAATTCCCACTCTATTTCAAGAATGTATTTCCCATTTCTTGAAGAGGAAATATTTTTTGTATGTGTTGCAGTTTATGAAAAATCTTTTCATTTCAAGTAAAAAGATATTGAGTCGAAATATTTTCCTAAACTGCTCCAGTCTCTAAAGCAATTGAGAAAAAAAAGAGACTATTAATCATAGTTTAGACCTTTAAACTTGAAAAAATTGGATTATCGTAAGTCATTCACTTTATAAACCAAGAATAGTAAATTTTTTGAAAAAATGTTTTTTGGGGAGGATGGAAGGGGATCATTATACAATCATGTCATAAAAATAACTTTTTAAATAATAATCATTTTGCTTATTTGTTTTAGAATACTCTTTGTGTCAGAAATTTTGATATTTGTATCTTGAAATGTATATAGTGCTATTTATATATCCCCGACTAGATAAGAATGATTGATTCTACCCGTATCGAAGTTTCAGCCTCAATGACGATTTGAAGAAAATTATAAATGAACGATCCTACCCACAGAAACATCAAAGAAAAAAAATACAGTATATATAAAATTGATTTGGCCATAGTATCAATCAGATCGATAAAAATGATCGACTCACCCATCACTATTATAATGTGACGAATAATATATATAATAGATAGCGGGTATTATTAAATGAGGTTCCACACGATTACGATTGCACACACTCCACAATTCGAACATAGAACTTCACGTTTGGTGACCACGAAACTAATTACAACACACAATCGTCGACAGCGTTTAGTTAAACAATAACTTTTATTTCTTAAATCAGAGATTCTGCGCATCTGTCACAGTTACAGACATTTCTAATGAAATCATATTTCAGAGAGGTTGGTGAATTCATATTCATGAAATCATATTTTAAACATTATTTTTGTGTGCTAGAAGAACTTTTGACTTTGTTGTAAATAGACTTTTGGATGAAGAAATATTACAATTTTAACATATCCTCTCGCCTTTTAAAATTTATTTTTGGTTCTCCCAAATTTTCGCACACATCCATCTATAAAATTCTCAGTGTACGACTTTAATTTTATAGTGGTGAATTAGCTCAAAGACAGATTCATGAACTTTTGTTGTGATTAATGTGCTACCACTTAGCGTTCTGAAACTATTTTCTAGTTTGGCTTCAGTTCTAACGCTTGTGTATTGACATTTCATTTATAAGTCACTGTAAGATTTAGGTTACTATCTATCTAACTCATGTGAGTAAAAATGAATATTCAAATATAAAAATAAAACACGTCACCACAAAATCTTTTGACTATATACTAAGGTTGAAATGAATAAAAATAATAAAACGCTTTCATACTTAATGATTGTTCTTCTATGAGTGAAAATTACTAAAAATGATACTAATCCCTTACATTCAAAGATACTAATGTCTCCCAAATATACCGTAATTATATTACGATTGCAATACATAAAAAATACAAAAAATTTTTACATCTAACAAAATTTACTAAAATCATGTTACATATGCAATATATAAAAGGAATAAAATTCAACTACATATAACGATGCTCTTTTTTTCCAAAATGTAACAGAATCACATCGCAGTTGCCACATAGGGGAGAGTAGCGGACCACTTCACTTAATTATTTTCAGGCATAACTCACTTGATTTTTGGAATACCTGCTAAATATAACTAGACGTGGTCAATCTAATCGTCTACAAACTAAAAAAATATTTGATCAATTTCTATTTGAAATTCTTAAGTTTTATTTTAATTTAAAAAAATTGTCAAAAGTGGTTCGAATTCAGCAATTAGTGACCTAAATTATGCCCCCAGTCTCCTAAATTGGACTAAATAATTTCAGGCTGTTTTAATGAGTAGGGAATAAAATTCATTTTATCAAAAGCAAATTTTGCTATTAATGAACAAATACAACAATATAACAGCAATGAAATATAATGAAATCAAATATTAGAAAGTAATTGTTTTAAATCGAAATGTTTTCAAAAAACAAATTAAAGTTATACGTAATTAAGAATAGATGGAATAATTGCCAGTTACCTGTATGTCATGTAAAAAATGACGCAAGGCTTACATATGAATTTCGTTTATTAAATTTTTTTCCAACCAGGGTTGCTACGCTTCAAGGAAATTTCCAGGTTAAATATCAATATTTTTTTAGGAGAAAATAAATCTAGTAAAGAAGCATGAAATTTCGCCGTATTCAAGGAGAGATTTTCTATGATAAAATACTGGTACTGAAGAATTTTTTAGTCTGAAAATTCCCTGACCCGTATCAACCCTGCCAACGCACACAATATGGAACCATATTTGGCAATCTGAACACTGAATAATTTCTGCTAAGTAAAACCAGTCATCGCACTCTTGATTTTTTTTTTAGATTCTGAATCGCTAGCATTTTTTTTCTTGCAACAGAAGTTTTCTTTAACGTATGTATGTAGTTCTTAGCTCATATCATTTTCTTTCCAATCAAATTACACCGACTTTTTTCATTCGATGTTGAAATAGCTTTTGTGCTGTCGGAGCTTTCTCTTTTCCCTTTTTTTATTTATTTAAAGGTTTATTTATTTGGCAAAGATGATAATGAAACATCATTTTGGCTCCTTCTGCAGTTTGATGTAACTGACTTTAGAAAGAAAGATAAAGTTTCTAATATTTATTTGGCTTTTTTTTGGGGGGGGGAAGGGTGGAGGTCTGTAGTTGCAACCATCTTGCAAGCTACAGTCTTCGCAAATTTCTCTTTCATTTCCTACATTTTTGACAACTTTTACTGATTCGGATGTTTTTCTTCCAGATTGTTTGTCTGTGTCATTTTCAACATTTTTCAATTACACTAAAAATGCATTTAAAAAATATGGAAAGTATATCTGGTCTAATTTAAGCAACTCAAATTGGTCCAATTAAGGCGAATGTGCCATTTTTTAAACAGACAATTTCAAAGATAAGAACAAAGCCGAAGTCAAAGAAATCCACAGGAAAAATTTGCGCAGTAAACACATAAATTTAAATATGTATACGAAACATGACAAATTACCTTAATTTTTCAGTATACTCTTACGTTTAGTAAGAAAAAATTGGATCAAGGTAGCTAATTTTACGTTTTTAAAAGTTGCCTGGAAATAACACATGGTAGGCTGGCTGGTCTTCTTCTATTCATAAATGATGTCATTCTGATGAGCATGATTTGGGTGGTAGATGGCGTCTATTATTGCAATTAACGATAGAATGGTAACAGTCCATTTAAAGCAGTGATCCAAGTATCACTAATCTTCACTATATAAAAAATAAAAATCAGTTACACCAAACGGTGCTTCTATCTTCCAAACTTTAATGGAATCATATTTGACTTCAATATAGAAGATAATAGAAATAATACAGATGAAGATTAACACTTAACTTATATTAGAGGTTTCTCATACCACTACGTTTTTCAATTTTGATAGTTTGATTTGTAAATTTCAATTTAACCATACCCACTATTGACATTTTGCTTCGTTTGGAACATTGTTATTTTCTCCAGAGACATCTAAATAGGTAATATTTAATTATAGTTCTGTACCGAAACACCATGCTATGATTTAATCGTGCTTTTTCGTAACATTTCAGACCGCTTCAGAGTACTTACGTAACAATTTCTAGTAAAGAAATTAAAGGTTGAGTTGTATAAAAAAAATCCTTCTCTGAAATTTAACTCTAAAATTAACTATCCAACAGAAAGAAGTAATAAAACTTCACTAATATAGATTATTTACGCTTTGTAATAATATAACTTCAGAAAAATGTAGGTTTTTTTTGAGGCAACATTGTTTAATTTTATCGAGACAATGAGTGTTCCGTTGGGTGTTGAAATTTCCGAGTTAGATTTAATAGGATACTATAATTCAGTTATAATACGATAATTAATAAAGGAATAAACCAAACACAGATTTTTAAATATCAACATTCTCGAAAAACCTAAAGTGGCCGTAACGAGCACTAACCGCATTCATAATATTTGGAAAATAAATGTCGCAAAAAAGATTAAATTTAATCAGTATGAGATTCGACATGTTATCAAATGTTGGATTTCAGTTGTACATTCAGAAATAGAAGCGGAATCTTGACAATGAACGTCTTGACAATAAATGTTTTGACAATGAGAATGGACAACAAAAAGGCAAGACTTTAAAATGGGTAGAACCAATGAGACCGCTCATAATTAGTGGAAAATTATTTTAGTAATTTTTCAAACTGAATTTGTACCATAATCGATACGACAATAAATTTCTGTAGAAAGACATTCTTGGTTTTCAGACATTATCAAAATATTGTAAAAATTCCTCTTAGTTGTATTTGAGAGAAAGACTTAACCATCAAACATGCATTTAATTTTGTATTTCCCAATATCAACATCATTTGTGAAATAAAAAGTGGAATCTTAAGTATTCGGTCGTTCCAAAAGTCGTGCCTATTTGGGAAAATTAATTCGTACCGAAAAGTTCTATCATATAATTATTCGATAGTGTTTCCGATATCCAATGTTTAGTAATTAATGGGCAGAATTTTTCAATAAGAACTGATTTTCCCAAACGGACACGGCCTTTCAAAAGACCCAATAATATAACGGGGTGCAAAATGATAGGAACAAAACAAAAACAAAGAAATAAGTTTGTGTTTGCTTGCAAATGCGTAAACCTTTCTGTTAAAATTAAATACAAGCTACTAATACTAATTACTGCTAATTACTAATGTAATATAAATTAATATTAAAATATTTGTTTAAAAAATTATATATTTATTTTTAATCATTTTTAAAATATGTATTTTGCTAAAATTACGCAGGAGCAAAACGATAAGAACGCAGTCGATTATTTTAAAAATTCCAGACGTGATTGGCTTACATTTTTACATAAATTTTAAAAACGCATTTTAAAGAGTTTTAGAGCACATTCGTTTAAATCCCAAAATATTTGAATTACATGGTGATTCAAATTGCATCGTAACTTCGAAAGAGGATAAATCCTAGCTTATAACAACATCTGAATGAAATTTCAAAAATGAAATTAAACTTTCAAAAGTGTCATTTTTAATTTCTTATAGAATTCAATCATTTATGTAACTACAAAACAACTAAAAAAACTAAACAACTAAAAATACAACTAAAAATTCTTTTAAAACTAACGGAAAGTTTGATTATTCACATGGTTCCAAGTAAAATATAGACAGCAATGGAATTTGGAAGTCAGATAAAGACACCAGCATCAGTATCGACCGTATGAAGAACAAATAAAAATGTCGGGAGTCATTTATAATATCAAACTACGCGATGTTCACGTTTAACATCTAGCGGTAAAAAAGTCCACTTTTTGTTTGCAAAGAAACATCTGAAACAACAAAAGAATTGGTTTAAATTATCTTCAGTGCTGGAAAAAGCTTAATTTCGATATTCTGGATGGTATTTATTCACATTTGTATGGCTTTCAAAATGAACAAGACATATTTCCCACGCGCCAATTAATAGGAGCTTTCCTAATGATTTGAGCTACATTTCTCAGTAGGCAAGCTTATAATTGCTTTTGTAGATGAATAAACAAAATAGACATACATTTATTTGCATGATAGAATGCCGTTTCTTAAACCTGAGTAAAGAAATCACCGACTTTTATGAAATTTTCAAGAAGACAATACCTAAATTCACTCAGAAAAAGACAAAAAGTAGTTTGAACATAAAGAAGGCTCTCAAATTTATTGGCCACACAGTGGTACAAATCTAAATACTACGAACAATGTTCGGGGTATTATAGGGCTCATTTTATAAAGAAAGATGGTCAAATCTTGCAAGTATAATTCGAAAGCAGATTTAAAATCTGAAAAATGGAAGATGTTATGTGTTTTATAACTTCAACAAATTCAAAACTATGTAAATTCTACGCTACAGTGTTGCATTGAAATTATTAAACATAAAAGGAGCCCAATTGTTATTTAATATTTCTATCATTTATAAAAATCTGTGTCGTTCTTATCATTTTGTTCTCTGTGCATATAGAGAAAAATGCAACATAATATATTATTTTTGTAACAATTGTTTAAGAATGTTTTCTTATTGTTTATATTAAGTATTTAGAATGATACAATAATTTTATATGGTTTATTATGAGAATTAATATAATTATATTCTTTATTTAAGTAATTACACGATCGTCCCTATCATTTTGCACCCCGGTATATTTTGCGTTAGCACACATAAGAAAAAAGGCGGCGATGTGCAAGTTACAGCTGTGAGACTTCTTAAATGGCCATTGTACTCCCCAGATCTGAATGGGTTGGGTTGTTCCCATGATATTTTATACGATTATTCACATAAGAAATTTTTCTAAACCTTTGAGACGTTTGGAGATCCGCAATGTACATCAGAAGAAAGAATTATCGAAAATCTTATGGCCGATTACTAATCATTTTATAAAAATTCTTCGTTTGTGATAAAAGCAAAAGACATACACATCAGAATTTTCCAGTTGCTTGCAATTTACAGTTTTGTCTATTAAAAATTTGATTTTGACTTTTTTGATCATTAAAAGAATTACAAGCTAACATGTTTATAGGAGTAATTTTCTTCACCCTGTATAATCAGTGACTTAACCGGGATGGATGCCCAAAACCAGTAACATTGTAAGGTTTTCTTCCCCTTGATTCATAGCAGATTTTTTTTTTCTTTGTTAGATAAGGCGAACAGAACTTTAAACAATATCCGTATTCAAACACTTGGGAACCAACCCTGCTAACGCCAGTAATAATAGTAATATATTTTTTTACATATTAAAGTGCTACTGTCTTCTAAATTATAATAGAACCATTTCGTTACAGCAGTATATAAAAATAATAAAATCTTTTACTCCAACAATTATTTTGTTTTCCAAAATTTAACAGAATGACTTATAATAATATCAGATTTTATATATAAACTTATGAAAACAAACTGTAGTATCATGCAAGTCATTTGCATTCTTTGAAGCTCTATGTTATATTCAAGACGACGAAGAATAGTAACTTTTCACTAACGTGTTCGAAGATAAGTTTTATATATAATCAACTTTATTTCCAAAGTATTGCGATCATGCCTTTCTTAGTTAAACTTTTAGGAATAGGATAAATTTTATAAAGTATGGAATACATAAGGTAAATCATTTTTCATTTGCTTTTTAAATGCAATAAGTTTTAATGTGCTACCATATATTCTAATTTCGTTTATATCCGAATGCATTTTCACTATATACCAGGTACCATTTCTTCCAAATGACAATTTCATATCTCATTTTCAAAAAATAAAAAACAAACTATCATATTAATAGGATTTCTTTTTCGTTATCAAATTTAATTAATATTTCAAATATATCCACTCCGTTACGTAGTTCCTCACATGTGGACCTTGCAATATTTTATTTTAAACTTAACAGTAAGCCTGTTTGTAATTCCATTTTAGCACTTTCCAACAAAGTTGAAAAGTGCTTATGCATTCCATTTGTCAGTACGTCTATCCACGCTCTAACTCCCATAAATATACTCGGATATTCGTGCAATTTATAAAGCTTATTTAGGATCACCAAAGCATTTTTGGTAAAGTACATGAAGTATGTGCGATTTATGGTTTATTTGCAGGGATACTCAAAATAATTCGATTACATTATGGTACATGGTGGAAAATCGTTTGGACAGTATTTTAATGCCATTACACTATTTTAATTTTATTGAAACTGATATAAATCACTGAATTTAACTACGATCACGTTGAAACAGAGCATTCATTGCATTTTTTATTAACTTACTGGGATACACAAAAGAAATTGGTTACAGTACTGTCTTTGCGTAATAATTTCTGGAGAGTACGTTTTAGAATTTGGTATGCGCTTTTAAATTTGATTAGTTTTTTTCATATTACACTTTACATATAAATTACATACCCCATATAAAGGGCTGCACAAAAATATTCGCATAACATTTTTCATTCCTTTTTGCATATGAAGTCGGCCCTTGTGATTCCTGCAATACGTTCTGTTGTACGACGTCTTTTAGTAACAGAAGGAGCAATCACTGTACCGTCGACGGCAGTTTCTTCACCTTCAACTAAAGTATGACCGGAAAGACCAATATATGTTTTTTGAGTAAGCTTTCGACCACGCGTTTGAAAATGCGCTTGTCGTCGCGCCGTAGAGGCAGAATGTCGGGAAGTATTTTTGGAAAATTCCACATCAGAATCACTTTAATAAATGACTTTCCTTTCTGCTGACTGTAATTTAGATGATAAAAAATTATCAAATAAGCGGCTTTTTTTCTGTGTTTTTTACTTGTTTCTTCTAACATAATTTTATTTCCCCATTCATGAGAGGTTTGCGCAGAAACAGTATATGGACGAATTGTTTCAATTTCATTATCAGTGCAACTACTGCTTTCCGTAGCTTCTTTTGGAGCAATATATTCTTTATTTTCATCCAAACCGCTATCATCACTGTCACCAGACTCCATTTCATCTAATCTTCTCAATTCTTCAAAAATCTCTTCGTTCGTGAGATCCGTTTCCGAGCAATCTTTTCTATTATTTGTTACTTCAATAACTGACACTATATTCTAATTCTATTGGTCACGTGGTTATAGTTTCAGGTGCGTCATTCAGTCAAATCCATCTGCCAATAAAAGCCATTTTTCGAAAAAGGTAGGGGACTGTTAACGGCTGTAAAAAGGAAACATGAACTCGAACCACAGGAAATGGTATTCACAAGGTCATTCTGACAATGAAGCAGTCGGATACGAATGCGAGAAGAAGTAGAATTTATGGAGGGCCAATTTGGTCATTCTATGTATATTGTTTAAAATCGGTGATTCTATTGAAGTTGGAAAGAATTTATTTCAAATATAGTAACAGTAAGCCAAATAAATAAGAGTCGTGAAACATCGGTGATTCTATTGAAGTTGGAAGGAATTTATTTCAAATATACTGACAGTAAGCCAGATAAATAAAAGTCATAAAAGATCGATGATTCTATTGAAGTTGGAAAGAATGTATTTCAAATATAGTTATAGTAAGCCAAATTATTATAAGTCATGAAACATTGAAATATTTAGTTTATTATTATAGAAAATAGAAAGTCTCAGACTGCGATAGGGGCCAGATTGGCCCCTTCCGTCATTTTAGTGTTAGTAATTTCTTCAACTTTCATATTTTTACTGAGCAATAAAAAAAAGAAAGCAATTTTCATTTTTCTCCTGATCTTCCATAAAATTTGTTTTTTAAGTATGGTAAAATTGAGTATTTGTGAAGAAATTAAATAAAATATTTTTTCTAAGTAAAACGTATAAATCATTGAAAATTGTTGCACTTCGTCATATTTCTAAAAGCAATGAACTTTCAAAATATCCAACACACGCTAACCTGAGGGAGAAAAATACTGTGTTGCCATGATGTTTCCGAGTAAATCTGTCATTTCTATGCATGGGTGAACTGCTGCATTCAAAGTGCTATAGAATAGGAAGTTAGCGTTCTTTTTTATGTGGAGCTTATCAGTGACGTCTCTACTTTTGTTACCATTTAAGTCTAAGCACATGTTAAAGCTATAAACCCTTTCATTCGCTTCTGACAAAGCAAAAAAAAGCATGTGAATAATAAGAGTACATCTATCTATAGATTTTGTTGTTCATATGTTGTATGGTATAATATAAAATTTATAAGTGGTATGGTAAAACATTGCGAGTGTTCATAATCTGTGTTTTACTGGAAGAGAAATGGAATAATCATTTTATTATGTACATAAACAGAGTTTAATTTCATATTATTACTTCAGTTCAACTTATTTCTGAAAATCAGAGCAATTAAAATAGTTTTGAATCAATAGTACTCTAAATTAAAGCTTCTGAGAATAAACTTCCTTTCAACTTCTGATCGACATAAGGAAGTTAAATTGCCGAAACTTTAATTGGAAAGGAACCTAAAGCAATAAAGATACACATCTAAAAAAAGCTAATTAAGTGAAAATGAATAGCAAAAAATAATAAGGAAATGTCTTCTTTACATTAATGAAGAAACAAAACCGAAGAAAAAATAATCAATAAAGACAATTCAAACTGATTGTCTTTTATTGATTATTTTAAGCTATAAACTTCGTACACAAAGAGAACCATTAAAGATTCTATTACTTTGTAAAGTGAAGTAGGATTCTAAATGACGAAAAAAATAAAAGAAGTATTTTAAACTTTAAAAAACATTTGTTCAAGTTATCTTACTTGAACGCATCCCTTTAAGTTTCGTGTTCTTTAATAATTTTCATCTGCCACTTTTTCTAAAGGTAATATTATTTAAAGTGTTGCATAAAAAACATATTTTGCATCATTTTCTGCGAGATACTACAGAGATTAAAATGTATTATTTTTATTGTTTCCAGATAAAGTATTTTGTACACGATGAGAATAAGAATGTAAAATATATCAAATGTGCATATCGAGATAAGAGTATTTTAAATGTCACGTAATTTTTTATATATATTTTTTTCATTTTTATAAGTATTGGTTTTTTTTACTCTTTTAATAGACTAGTATCGTTCACATTTATTATATTGTTATGATGTCTTTAGTTATCTGTCCATAGATGGTTTTGAATTCATCTCCAACATTCTTTCTTATTTTATTGTGATTATGTAATGCGGCTTGAATGTCACATTCGTCCACCAGGGGACGCAATCGCGGTAAATGAAACTAAAATATGTAAGCCTATCGAAAACGCATTATTGGGTTGATTTCTAAGTACAAAAAGGATGCTGCCGTGTATAACTTTTTCTGACACATTGTATTTTTTCATCCACATTTATAGTACTACTTGCATTCTTTATTGATTTATAAATTCAAAAATGCCCAATCGATGGGGTAGTTCTCAGCACATGTAGGGAACATACAGGATGTCCAGCAAATAAGACCCCGATTTCAAAATTAAATTTCTCAAAAACAAAGAACGATAGAATTAAGTGGTAAACAGTTTGTTTATTAGGTAAGCTGCAAAAATGTTATACAGAAATTTCGAATGGTGAATATTTTGAAAATATTGTGTTCTTGTTGCAAAGAATACTTGACTTTATATGTTTCTTGTTTGAGATTGCTTGCAGAGAACGATTTTTTCTGCGTACAATGCCATATTTTATCGATTTGTGAACTAAATTTTTGGAATTTCGAATTTTTGAAAATTTAACTCCAAAAATCGTTAAAATATAGCACTGTAATTCAAAAAACTCGTTCTCTGCAAGCAATCGAAAATAAGAAAAATATCAAGTCAAATATTCTTTGCAATCAGAAAACAATCTTTTAAAAATATTCATCGTTCGAAGCTTCTGTATAAGATTTTTACAGTGTACCTAATAAATGAACCGTTTACCACATAATTCTATGATTCTTTGTTTTTGAGAAATTTACAAATTGTGGTCTTATTTACTGGCAACCTGTATAAACACATTGTAAAAGTATTCTTTGCATGCTTTTTATTCCGTTGTTTATTTGCAATATTTGCAATCATAATCATTAGTTATACACCTGTTAAGTTCACCGTAAAGAATCTATATTTGCATATATATTTCTCTAGCTTTTAGGTGATATGATTAAACAAAGGATCATGAAATGAAAATAAGTAAAGACAAAACTGTTTTGATTTTACCGTAATTTCGGGTGTATAAGCCGCGGATCAAACAATTCTTTTTGGACCCAGAAATCTTATTTAATGATTGAAGACAAATATTTACGGCGATCTAACTAGTTATATTTGTTTCTTAAAAAATTCTGGGTCGAAAAAGAATTTTTTGATCTGCGGCTTATACACCCGAAATTACGATATATACAAAATCATATAAGTCATCAATTTAAAAATTTTAGTTTTAAAAAAATTTGTGGTATCGATCCCCAATCAATCATCATAGACAAAGCTGGTATTTTAGAAATGGATGTAAACCATCATTGAAAGTTTGGAATAAATGAAACAGAAAAAAAATTGCAAAGTTACTTAATGTACTACTTTTTGTGTTAACGATGCATTAAAAATATTATTTTAAACCATTTAATAAAATAATAATGTAATATTATTGCATTTTAGTAAACATTAAATTTATTTAAATTACAACTGAAGGTAAGCAAGTTTGTTGCTTTTTTGTAGTTCGTTACAGATGTGATTGACGAAGTTTCAATACATCATATTTTGTATAACAATATTGTCTACTTTTTAGAAAAAATATTGATATTGGGACTAACATTTAACCAAAAGGAACACAATCATAGAATGATTATTATAGCACTAATTTGCTGCTCATCCTTTCCGAAATAGTATGTTCACAAATACTCCACATGGTTTCTTGAGTTAAAATTAATAAGTCATTAAGGGGCTACTTCAGTCAAATGAAAAGACCCATTCACTAATGCTAATCCTATGGAAGAAATTTATACAGATATCTCGGTTGTATTTCAGTATTTTTAAATGATTTTTTGGCTTTGGATATCTGAGATCGATCTGTATGTATGACATTAGTTACTTTTTTCATTTTGTTTACAGTTATTTTTTACAAGGACGCTTTCATTTTTGGAACCGGTTTGGAAAGCGAAAGCAACCCCATAAAAAATATCTGCAACCAAAATCGAAAAACTAAAAAACGACCTCCATTCAGATCAATCTGAGTTATCCAATGCAAAAAGAATCACTAAAAATATTGAAATGCAACCGAGATATTTTTATAAATTTCTCCCATAGGATTAGCATTAGCGAACGGGTCTTTTCATTTGAGTGAAGTAGCCTCTTAACCTTTGTTAGTTTTAGAAGGAAATAAAAGTTTAACAGAAATACTTATTAGTACTCATAGTATATGTTAAAACATTATAAATCAAATTAATTAATTATTTAAGTTAATTATTTATCAAAGTTGGTACTGAGATTTTACTTTTGAGATTTACAAACAGTATTTTGGCTACCTAAGACAAACAAAATGGAAAAGTTTCAAAACTGTGTCATAAAATGTGTATAGATCTTTTGAAATCTTTTTATAATTAAAAAAGAAAAGAGAAGAAAAAAAAACTGGAAAAATTGTGATGTTCAAATCTGCCTTAAGTTCAAGTGCTATTAATAAAAAAAATATTTTTATTAGCACTAAGCACGTTTTAATATCCCGTAAGTGCCTTAAATTTTGAAATTTCAAAGTGTTATTAACTGTTAACCGGAGGGGGGTAGCCTGGGCTACAAAGTCACCCGATTCATAGAATATCATCAGTCCCGGGGGGACAATGTTTATCTGTAATCAATCATCCTTTCAGTATTCTCCTGTCTAACACATCCTTGATAGACTTAATGTTATTTTTACTTGTATTTCCTTTCTTCTCGTTAAACAATAAATTCCATGTGGTAACGGGGCGCATTTTTGCCGACCCCACCGAAGCTAGCACAGGGAAGAAAATACGGCCTTCTGATTGTTTGAATAAGTTAAAAAGCATTTTGTTTTGATTCATTTTTAAATTTACGGTTATTTGATCATCAGTTTATGTTTGAAACCCTTCTAAAGATGGATTTTGATTAATTTCCTTCTGAGTTTACATAGTTATGAACGGATAAAAAGAAAGATTTTCTGGAGTTTAGAATTAAAGAAGTCGATGATATTTCTCAATTGTTCTGTATTACTTTAAAAAAAAAATTAGAATTTCTTAATTATTTTAACATGATAGAACAATTTATTTACAAACAATAATCACATTTCCTTTTTACGGCGTCAATTACGTGATATTTACAAACCCAATTGATCTATATTACTTTATAAAAATTCTTTTTATTCTTCTTATTATTTTTACACGATATACCCGTATACTCTCCCTATTCCGTACATCCACATTCAGAATGATTTTTTAACAATAGCTCTTTAACACTAAAACGCCCGGAAATTTTGTTCAAGTTTGAAAATAATGTTTCTAACCAGAATTTTTATTCAAAATTCTTTAATTGATTTATTTAACGTAAATGTGCGTGGATTAAATTTAAATTATCTCAACAACATTTTTCTGGTTCGAGTTGAAATTTGTTTACATGATTGGAGTCGAATCGACTCCATCCGGGCGTTCTAGTGTTAAATTGTTCAACCAATCAGAAGCCCATATTTACTTCCCTATACTAGCTTCGGTTAGATCGGCAAAAATGCTAATAGGGCGACTCAGTCACCACACAGGACCCTTATTGCACGAAATTTCTCATTACAAATACTATAGTTTTCTGTTTTCAAGTGTTTATGTTGTTTTGTGTTCTTTTCTTAATGAATGAAACTTATTGTAAATGCTCAAATTATTTTTTTCTAATTTATAATACTTTTTTTTATAAATCATTGGAGCGATCCAGTCACACCTCGCGATCATAAAAAAAAAAAAAGTAATTTAACAAATTACAACAACTATTTGGAAAATAATATTTTCAAAGACTATAATTTTAGACTGATAAAGAATTTCTATATTTTAAAAAAGTAATAACATCATTTTTATGGTGATCAAAACGTAGCTTACGTAATAACAGAGTAATTTTAATATGCGTGGAATTTAGAGACACGTTAATATTTCTGGCCAATTATAAACAAATATAGATGTAATTTCAGTTTAACAATTTTCGGCACTGCAAATTTTAAAACTTAAACATCGCACATTTTGAGTTTTTACACCGTCGTATAAAAAATAAATATTACTTTTAAATGCAACCTGTATCTTTTTTTTTATTTTTATTTTTTATTTTTTATTTTTATTTATTTATTTATTTATTTATTTATTTATTGTAGTTTTTAATACTTTTTTTTCAATGTGGCAAAATAATTATTCCATTTTTCGACATTAAGCGTGGGCCAATCAAAAAACGAATAAAATAAAAAAAACAGAAGTATTTCATTTCGAGAATTAAGCATGGACCAATCAGAAAACGAATAAAATAAGTTGCGGAATTCAACCAATAAAAATGTTCAGATATACTTCAGATTTCCTAATTCTCTATCGAGAACAGCAACTATTTTCCCAAATAGTTAAAAAGATTTCGAAACTAATGAAGTATACTTTCTTAAATGTTTTCTTAATGAATTAAGGTTGTTCTTAAATCAAATAGGGCAACTTTGTGACATAAGTTTGAATTTATTTTTGCTCGTAAATGCATGAAACTAGCAAGTGTTGTTGTTCAAAAACTATCGGTTCGCACTTTTTTTTTTTTTTTTTTTTTTTGAAAACGCATTAGATTTTACAGAACAAGCAGTCAAAATTGGCAATTTGAACAGCTTTTCCCGACGAAAGCAGAAAAATCAGTTTTACAAAAAAATGATTAGAAAGAAGGGAGAAAATTGCATGATCACGTGATCGAAATAGCGTATAACTCGATAGGTAATTTAAGTACAGTGCCTAGAAGAGATAGTGTGGAAATCAACCAACGAAACCTTATCCAAAAAATTACATATTTCGCCAGAGGGCGCTAACTTCAAGTTCATTGCTATGAATGAATAGGAACGTAATGTGTTTTAGATATTTTTTTTTTTTTTTTTTATGTAATTTAAGTATGGGAAACTTTTTTTTTAAAGATAAATTTTGTGAAAAACAGAATAAAAAAATTAGCTTGTTATAAACGATATATTAGGGATAAACGAAAATTTAGGCATATATTTTAAATGCATTTCGCACTCGTACGAATTGCAGAACACTAGTTTCGGATTGCTTAATTATAATTCATGTAATATTTCATGTGATCAGCATACATATTATTATTATTTTAAGCTAGAGATTCACTATAGTACAAGTATTTTATTATTAATATGTTGGAATTATTATAATTTAATTATTATAATAAAAATAATTTATGCTTAAAGACGGAATAGTCCCGAGATTTTCGCTTTTTCAGCAATGAAACTGATAGATAGCTTGGCAAGTTTGGGAATATAGTGGGAATGGCATCAGATTTTAAAATTGGCTTACCTCTAGGTATTGTAACAATTTCACCTTTAATTATATGTTCATAATTTCTGACAATAAATTCCTTTTCAAAATGAAGTTCACATACACCAGAATGCCAGCTCAATTCTTTGTCGGAACGAGGAATAATTTTTTTCCATTTTTCAAAAAGATCTTGATTTTTAGGTACACCGAAAATAGACAACTTGCTGTTCTTGTATTGTGTAATACAACCAGGAACAAAACAATGTGAATCTCGTTTTTTCATCGTTTTAGATAAATTTTGCATGTTTTCACATAAATTTTCAACATTTGTAAACACTGCACATAATACTAAAAATGTTCATGACAATAAGAAAACCAAAACAAAAAAAAAACCTAAGCTTTCACGCAATGAAATTGACGGCAGCGCCATGTACGAAAATGTAAATTTTTGGATGCGATCGAAAGCTATACCGGTATTAGCGATTTCCACACTATCTCTTCTAAGCACTGTAATTTAAGTATCAAAAAATGGAAATCGAAGTTCAATTCCAAATCGATTTCGGAGTCAGGCCTTCCAATTTTATATCTTGTAAACGTTTTGCGCTTGTTGAGAAGAGCAGTGGAGACCAACCTTAATGCACTTATTGTTTATAATCAAATGATTCTTTTCTAATTTACAGAGCATTTTTTGTATAAAACTGATATAGATAATCCAGACATCCCGCGCGATCTCCAACATCACAGTTGGATGCATACCTTCTGCCGGGTCAACAAAGCGCAATTTTTTTCAATAGCTTAAAGATAATGCGCATGGGACGTTGCCACTCGAATAAAGAAGTACTTCCTAATAGGCAGAAAGTAACTATACTGGAAGAGCTAGTAATTCATAATGCATTAATTTTTGCATATAATAAAAAAATATATTATAACTATCTAAAAATTCCGATCAATTTAGCGAAATAAAAGTTTATCATCTCGAAGTTCTGCCTACGGTAAGTTGAGTTGACAAGTAACAAGTCAATGTACTGATAAACGTGAATATTATCTATTCTTAATATAATACAAAATAATTAAATATATGAACTAAAAAATAAAATATCTCAAATAAAATACTCCTTTACATACCTTTCAAATTTAAATACAATCATATAAAAAAGAAAATGAAGTTCTATCAAATTATCTTTCAAAAAAAATACTCACTTTAAATCGCTAAATTATTCAAAGGTTAAACTTTTATATTTCAAAATATTTTTAACTGAAAGAAGTTAAGAGTTTTCGCGCGGTGAGATATTTAATGTCAGTAGAAAGCCATGTCGTGAGTTCATGCTAGAATACATTTATCACGCTATTGTGTCATGCTGTTATTTAGATTATCCCGTTTATTCTAAGCAAGCATAAATCTTAGCTTTACATTGTAACAGATAGGCTAAAGCTGTTAGGATAGTATAAACATTCTTAAAATTACTAAGAAATGGGCAATAATTATTTTTATAAATGATGCCACTCGGTAAATTATGTAATTCTTGTGAAACATTTAATCGCTTAAAGCTATGGAAATATAACACATATAAAGTATTACCTGAACCACAGTTATTGATTGAATCTAATCTCTGAAGTTTAAATTTCAATAATTAAAGAGGATTGTTTCCGTATAATTAACACTTTGTTTGATACCATGAAATTGAACACTTTATCTGAAATTTTATTTTAAGAAATTTGAAGTTTTTATAAAAATCCATTTAGAATAAATTATTATACATTGAACTATTTAATTGCAGGTATAGTAAAGATGGCGGCTTGACAGCTTATCGTTAGGAAAACAAATGAACGATTAAAAAAATATGCATTAATAATAAAATTAAATTAATTCAAAGTAAAATATAAATTTTCAATGAAAAATTTGATTATTAAAAGTTATACAAAACAGCGAGGTATCAATATTTTGCGTATTAAATATGTGTTCATTAATTTTCATAAATATCAATTTGAATGAATAAAAATTGCCGAAGCTAGAATGTCCATCAGTTAAAATACGCAATTCTAAAGAAAAGTACTTACTTATTGGTTATTAACTATAGCGCGCTCTACTTCTATAGCTTTAAAATTACCCTTTCAATTCCGACACCGATTTCTATTTTATTTTCATGTTTATAAGAGGTACTTTAAAGAAAATAGAATTTTTTTAACCGATCAAAGAGGTGTTATCAATTATAAAGTTACTATGTGGTTTCACACGCCCAACTGTTCAAAATTTAAGCTGTTGTAGAGTTCGCAGAGTCAGCGTTATTTTCAATCTTTACAGCTTTTTTATAACTTTCGATTTAATTACAGATAGCAGTTCTGTTTATTTATTTTTTTTACTACTAGTTTACCCTACTACTATTGGCAAGAGGCTTCTGAATACATGAATTTTAATTGCATGTTAAAATTGGAACTGATATACGATATGAATATATAAATATTTTTATAAAACAAAAAATGAGAAAAACAAATGTAGTACGTCCCGGTAATTGAACTCGGACAGAAAATTAGCTATAGGCCAACTAACCTACGATCAACCATATCCTTTCTTTAATAAGTATTTATGTGGTGTTATAATATATGACCGCCACATCTGTTTTTCAAGAACTAAGGAGTGTTGTATAAAATCCATTCAGCCTAAGACTAAGGGGTCTCTGCCTACAATATATATTAACATAATCAAAATCTGTGATTACCAAAGCCCTCTCATTATTGGATATTCGTAAAAGGAGTTAATGCAATAAACTTCTTGCCCACTATAGTGCATTTTTATACACTGCGATTTTGCATCTTTTAGCAAATTTCAATGTGATTTTTATAGGTTGTTGTTCGTGTTTTCTTGCGATTATTTGACATTTATAAAAGAAATTGATTTCAAAATTTTAGCCTAATAGATTAATTTTTTTCTGCGATTTTTTAATTTTGCGATTATAAATGTTATTTTAAATCTGATTTTAAGCATTTCTTTGCGATAATTTTTGATATTAGTATGTGTAATTCAGTTCCTGTGATTTAGTCTTATGTGATTTTGAATGCAACTTTTAGTATATTTTCTTGCTTTTCACTGAATTTTTCACATCCGGTTATACAAAGATCTAGCCTATTTTAGTAAATTTTATTCAGTACTAATATTGAACTTTTGACCATCTTTTATGTGGTTTATTTTGTTTGTTTTGCGGTTATTTTTGAACATTAATAAATGGAATTGGTTATAAAGTATATAGCTCATTTATACCCAGGTCGAAATTCATGCTGGTATTTGTTTGCTAGACAAGCACCAATTGCTATAACCCAACAAGTAAAATAGCATAAACTAGCATTACACGTTGCTGGTTCCAGCAGAATTTCCAGCAATTCATGGTGTGTATTGGCCCACTTTGCTGGAAATAAGCATGAGATGCTTGCATATAGCTTGTCATGCCTTTGTTGTGCAAGCTAGCGATATAGCATGTGATGCTAGCTAGCATATGATAACATAGAATTTCCAGCAATTCATGGTGTGTATTGGCCCACTTTGCTGGAAATCTAGCAGACATAGCAATACCTAGCAATAACTAGCATATTTTTGTTGCTGGTACAAGCATAAATTTTGACCTGGGTAGTAAACTAGCTGATTCACCCGGCATTGCTCGGAACCATAGATGTTTTCAAACAAATTGCGAATATTTAAACATTTCCATTCATACTAGAATAGAAAAATAATTAAATTTTTACCTGAATAATATTTTAAATTTTATGTGAGTGAACATAGGTAAGTATTTCTGTTACGAAAGCATGTTTTAGAAAGATAAAGAAATATAGACGTTGATTATAGCTGTTCTGAACCACAAAAATAATGCAATATGTTAATTGTTTTAAAATTCCTTTCTTCAATGAGACCTACTCTATGCAAAATTTTCTGACCACGCGTGCGACGTGCGTTGCACATCTGAACAAACCCTAACAAAACATAAAAGGAGTAATTACCTAATTTACTACTTTTTTTCGATGGCGCCATGGATGGATTTTGATGATCTATTGTAAATCAATCAGGAAAAAGAAAATAATCAAAACAGGAAAAGTTAACAAATACGTGTGCAATTTGTTTATAGCATTCAGCCGTGAAATGCAGTCATTAAATCCCATATTTACCGCCTTCTATCATTGGCTGGCTGCTTCGTTACCTTGGATTGGTGAAAATCTGCAAATACCCTCTCACCCAGTAAATTTTAATTTAAAAGAAAAATCAAAATTGAAATTTAAAAAACCTTCTGCGAAGTGCACTTTCCGGTGTTAGCATCCACACATGACAAAAATTTCAGAGACCTGGGTGTTATAATTTCGGCGTTACCCGCGGTCTGGCAGGCAGGCAGACAGACATCTCTTATTATATATATATATATATATATATAGATTTATATTTTCGCGAATTTTTATGGCATTTTGCTTACTTTTTTCGCGCTTCGTTCTTTTTATTCGAGCCCGCGGGAACACAGAACGGCTTAGCTAGATCTCAAAATTTTGGATTATGAGATTTACAATTTTTACAACATTAGATTGAAAAATTTCCCCCACAGGGGACGCAAACATTTCACTTTTTTCTCTTTGTGAATTTTTAGTAATGCGTTAGAAATCTTCCTAACACGGTTTTAAGGGATAATGGATAAGTTAAAAAATGACATATTGAAAAATGTTTCACTAAAGTTTTTATAGAATCAATTTCATTATTTAAAAAAGTAATTTTTGTTTTGAATCGTCATAATTATTAAACATTTTTTCAATTTGCCTTTTTTTGCCTGAAGTATATCTTTCTTGTAATAATTGACACTTGAAATATTGGCTTTTCGTGTGACATTCACTTAAGATATGCTATTTTTATGTGTGGAATTCATCTTTAATTCTTAATCATTTTAATGAAATGCATAAAAAAGTACGTCCTCTAAATAATGATCAAGATTCAAAATCATATTTATGAATATTCATTAAAAATAGTTTGTCTTTTCTTTTATTAGTTTCAAATCATTAAGCCAAATCTTAAACTTTAAGTACCGGATTTCAGATAAAATATAATCCCTTGACTCAGCTTGTTAAAAAATATCTCCGATTATTATTGTCAGAGAACTTGCATTTACAAACTTGCATTTAAGCTTATAAAGATGTGAAAATTGTATTTTGGGAAGGTTTAAAATTTTATTTTCCTTTTCATTCAGACATGGAGCATAATTTTGAAATTGCGCTATACACTGTAAAAAAATCTGTAATTTTTACAGAAAAGAATTATATTTTTTTTCAGAAAAAAACTGCTTTTCTCTAACACTTTTTTTCCTGTAAAAAAACTGAATTTTATATTTTTTACAGAAAAACCCCTTTTTACAGGAGCAAACTGTTTTAATGAAAAATTACAGATATTTTTTGTACATTAAACGGTTTTAAACAGGCGCTATAATTGAAAGTTTTTCCTGTCAATTTAAGAGATTTTTCTTACAGTGTGGCTCTCTATACATGGTATTATGTATGATATAAATGAATAGTAAATGTCTTATTATAAATCGTGTAATACCTATAAGGTTTGCAACAATCAGAAAGTAAGCAGAAAATAGTAAGATTTCTTATTTATTTTCTTCATGGGTTCATATGACAGAAGTAGTGAACATCTAATTTGCGAAATAAAGCATATGCTTATATGGCGCAGTAACTGAACACTAGGCATTACGCGCTAGAATAAAAGTGGCAGATGTCAAATGAAAATTCTTATCTGCTTTTTCCCAGTTCTTTTGATTTCACTAAGCTTAAGAAAAGTTTGAGCCATTAGCTGCATTTAAATCCAAGGAACCGTACAAACGCTTTAAGAAAATCGACCTACAACAGTCGCGATATTTCTCTCAGGACCTGTTAAGCCTGTGTAAGCCTGTTATTTACAATGCTGTCGATATAGTCTGAATTGCTTACATTAACTATTTCTCTACCTCGGATATCTTGAAACATGACACAATAGCCGAAACATTATTATTGATTAATGTAATCAAAATGCTAGAATCAGATTTCTAAGATAAGTAATTAGGTCTAAGAAGAATAAGAAAACAAGCAAATACCTCACTACACGATAATAACGAAATGAAATATTTTATTTATTGGGTAATAAACATACAAATTGGACTTTTAATTAGCGAAAACAGTTAATGTGTATATTTGATTTATTAATTCTTTCTTTTACGCAATTGATGATTGTTTGTGAAAATAGAATAAATTCGTATACTTGTGTACTTTCTTACTTTGGCATGAAACGAATCAAAAATACATTATAGCGAAAATGTTCCCAGCCGGTCATTAAATATCACTCATTCTAATAACGTGAGAACAACTGCACTGGTATTCACAGATCCAGCCCCGAAGGTTTTCACAGAAACTTTTAGCTTTTTCTATTTAATATTTTTGTTTCATCGGATAATTGATGTTTCACAATTATTAATGATCCTTTTTTTTTTTGTCTTCCTTGCATTTTCAAAGAAAGAAAATTTCTTTATTCTTTGATGGTTAATGTGCTTTTGTAGAAATCTTTTGTTTTTAGGCGTCTGCTCTAGCTTTACTAAAATCGCAAAAAGGAAAAGATAAATGTTTTATTGTGAATACAATTAACAAGAAGCTCATTTGAAAACTAAACCTCAAATCTTAGCATGTTATAAAAATAACTAAAAGTTTTAAGAAAAAATCAACTGTTTTTTTTTATTATTATTATTAATTTTGATTGCCCGGAATAATTTTACTTAACTTTTGCTTAATATACGTGTAAAAAAAGTTCTACTCAACCTTATCAGCCTTATTTTATTATTAAAAATAAAGTAAAATATTAACTTTAACACGTTGATTGTAGTTTCCTTAGAACTATATCAATGTCCTGTACTCAATAAACCGTTCAACTGTAATTTGTTCAGTTTGAACGGAATTTTCTCAATTTTAGTGCCTTCTATTAGTAAAATGATAGGTTTCGGTCATATTATCGATAGCCACGTCAGAGATCATGGAAGGGATGTCGATTACCTGTCCACAACCATAGCCAACGCGTAAATCAGTAAAATCACCATTAGATTATATTAACATTTAATAACGTAAAAGAAACTGATGTCATCAAGGACATAAAGAGGTAGAGAGGAATTTCCAGGCCCGAGCCCGGCCCGGCCCGTAGCCGGGCCGAAAAATTTTTCGGCCCAACCCGGCCCGTTGTAAAACTCAAAAGTTCGGCCTGGGCCCGGCCCGGCCCGTTTAAATTTTTACGTTTTAGGCCCGGCCCGGCCCGTACAGAAATCAGTGAAAACAGGCCCGGCCCGTTTTGGCCCGTTATAATTTCTACGATTTCTAAAAAATTCAGATTTTTTTTCCTATAATTTAGATTTCTTTAAAGAATAATGCATACATATCTATGGAATGATTTTGCAGTATATTTTACAGGAAATACACATTAGCAACATTAGTGGTCACTAAGATTCTTAGGCTTTCAACAATCAAATAAAGATTCATCAAAAAATTAATATGGCTTAGAATAAAAGAAAAAAGAAAGAAAGTTAAAAACATCGTAACTTTTGAGGCTGTTTAATAAAAGAAGATTTATAAAAATATTCTATATCATTTTATTAAAGATTTTAAATCCAAATTCATTCGTTAATTCAAAAATGCGCCTTTCTGATACATTTCTAAATCCATTTTTTTCTCAGAAACGCATAGCAGATCTTTATTCAGAAACAATATAATCAAATGGCATTATCCATATTTTGATACAAGCAATTTAAGAATACTGAAAGGAAATAAATTATTGTTATAGTTAGCGTTTTCAATCGAATTTCCGGAAGCGATAGCATGGAAAGGGAGAAAAACCTGCAATCATTTGAGAAACTATTGTAATCTGAACAAGGTTATGCAAGTATTTTATTCATCAAAAATGAAAAATGCTATTCGATTCCAAATGCCTTCAATAGTAAGGCTTATCAGTTTTATATTTTTACAATTAAAAATTAATCTGAAAATGTGTCAAACTTTCGCGTTATTGAGAAATTAATTTAAAAACCATCAAACTTTCGCGTTATTGAGAAATTAATTTAAAAACCATCAAGAAGTATATATAACCAAAGATTAATCTAACATAAATTCTTTATCGCTGTTAATAATTTTACAAATCATGTTGTCTGCCCTACAGATCTTGAGAACAATTAAGTCTTGTTTCGGTCCGGCAAGTCTATAAGTAGAAAAATAATGCAAGCTTGATGGCCCGGTATGAGTCAGCTAAAAAAATATTAAAACGGGTTACACACAATTTAACTGTCCGATGCCGATCTCACACTGTACAAGTTACATCTTTATATTGAGGCTGTCAAACTAGTATGGCTCGTGACGCACATTTATATTTATTCTCGTTAAAACCATTTGCGTTGAAAATAGATCATATTTTATCGTTTCTGCTTAAATCTTCAGAACGGGCCGGCAGGCCCGAAAATGTTTTTTATCGGCCCGGCCCGTATGACCCGTTCAATTTTTTTGCCGGCCCGGCCCGTTTATTTTGTTTGTCGGCCCGCCCAGTTGAGAAAACAATTCTAATTCTGCCGGCCCGGCCCGTTAGAAAATTTGAAACGATTCCGCCGGCCCGACCCGGGTACGGGCCACGGGCCAAGCCCGGGCGGGCCTCTATAAAGAGGCTTAGTCTTTTCACGCTATTGATACTTTGAGTATTTTTTGTAATTCATCTTCAGTCTGAAATTGCTGCTTTCTTGACTGTTTTGTAATACCCGAAAAAGATGGGAATCGCATGGTGCAATATATTGTGAATAAATTGGATATGGTTAAATTTCCTACAGCAGCCCGTTTATTGCTTGACAATTGCTTCTACAAGCATTAGCTCCGTCGTGCTCCGTTTTTTTCCTGCCAAGTGATTTAATTGAAGAGTGTAACGTATCGCTAGTGACATTCTTCTTTCATTTCAAGAACTCATATTTCTTCCATCATCCATCGTGTCACTCAATCATCCCACTAAATACTTTCATTTTTATGTTGATTAAGTAATACACGTTGAATTTTTATATGCTTGCACACAAAAAAAATTTTTGTAGAGCACGATCGAATTTTTTCACTTGTTCAAGAATCAGTAACTTAAATCTTTTAATAGTGTAGATTTAGTTTTTGTTTAGTAATATAGAGACTCTCTATATTCTATTGAGATTTCGCGATGTATTAATATATTTTTTTCAGTTTACATAGACTTTTAAACGTTAGATTCACTGCTTTTCATGTTATGACTTTCGCAGAGCTTTTGTCAGACTGTGTAAACTGATTCTCGTGTATTCTGAAATAAGATAATAATAGTAATAGAAGTTATTAATAAATGTTTTTGAACCACTTTGTGATTTATAAATGATGTGGAATAAATTTATGATGCGTAAAACTAAATAAAAACAATTTTCCCTCTCATAATGAATTTTGACTAATGTTGACCTATGTTGAACGTAAAAATGACTAAATTAATTATTTGTTTTAAACAAGTTGATGTTACAACCCTATTCAAATTAATCCAATTTATATTTTAATAATAATCTAAAATTAATCACCGATTCAATCAAAATATAAGAATTAATATATTCATTTAAAGCTACTTACGTTCAATTTGAATTGTTATTTTATGAAAAGTCTTCAACAATGCTCGGCATTTTTATTATACGCGTTACAATAATGAGGCCTCTTTTCTTTCGCACTGCGATGCAATTTCGATATTAAGACATTTATTTAATTGATCAATAAAAGAAGAATTTGTGCATTTATAACGTATTTAAGATTCCATTTCCTTTTAATAGCATATTTATTTTAGGTCGATATTCTGAATATCATTTCAAGTTAATCTACAAATGCTGAAAGTGTGTAAAAAAATATTCAATATACTTCGTTAGAACAATTAACTTTTTATTATAACAATTATTTGCATCATGCTGTACAAATTTTGCAATAAAAATGATGGTGATTAAATACAATATTTCTCAACATTTCTCCTATAATATTTTCAACGAAAATAGAAAACATCGATATGTAGCATATTTACATAGTAAAGCCTGCAGAAATGCCAATATATAGAAAAGGCACAAAGATGTATAAATGACGTAATGAATAAACAAGAATTAAAGGTCATGCGTACGACATAGTTTATGGAACACTTTCCAACACATTCAGAACACTATGACAAACTTCACAATTTACTAAAGTGTAAGATGACGTTTAATTGAACAATTTGAAAAAGGCATAATGCATTTGACATAATAGTTTCTTCTTTTACCATGAATAGTTAGGAAAATTTACTAGTTTTTGGAAAACCTTGTATAGGATCTATTCATTTGCATGTATACTAAATAATACGCTAAAGAATAGTTCCTTTAAATGCATAGCGCAGTTGAAAATTTGTATTCAGCAATTTCCGCCAATAAACCAGTGTTTTTGAAAATTTTGCGCAACCCTGTACATGATCAATATAATTTATACGCATCAAGTAACAATTATAAGATAATTGAATTTACAAACGCATACGGCAACTGATATCCATTTCCAGTAATTACTGTTCATAAGCTTCACAGTTCAAATATTGTTCATTTTTTCTGCAGCTAAATTCTTTTGGGTGTCCCTATAAATGAACGATACATTCTATGCTCACCATGCTCTGTAGAATGAACCTTGTGATGCACTTAAATAATAAATATCAATTTCAATACCTTTAAAATAGTTTTATATCATTAAAATACTCCATAACGATTTTTCTCCATAGACTGTAATGTAACGGAATAGTTTGAATGTTTCTCTGAATGAACACTAAATTTTATACACTTCATTTTCCGTACAAATATTCCACAGTGATACCCAGTAACATATATACATTTCATGGAAATCCGATTTATTTACTCAATTTAATGAACACAGTCAAATAGAATTCATAAGCACTTCTCTACTATGTTGAAAAGTGTTAAAAAGATTAATAAGTTTTATTAGACAAAACTTAGTACAACTTTTAAACATAGGAAAGGATTTTTCAAGAGGTGTTTGAGCTGCTAATCATTTGTACAGACTTGGTACCAATGACGCAAGGAATGTTAAACACTTTCAAATGTATATGTAACACTAACAGCCGTAGAACATGGGAGCACTCGCCTCACATTTCTCCAATACATAATAGCTATCAAAATTTGCATGCCCTTACTAAAGTAGAGAATTTTCTTGCATTTTCTTGCTTACCCAATTTTTCCAAGATCACATCGGGAAAGTCGAGTATTTATTCAACTAATAAACATTCTCTCTAATTTAAGATGCGGGGGCGTTGATTCAGAACACAGTCAACTGAACCAATGAAATCGAAGCTACTAATATAAGATTCTAGGACTCAGAAAATTCTCCAAATGTGTGTGAGATTATAAGGTAAGCCTGCTCGGTGGATATCCTTACGGAAATGTTTGAAGAACATGTTTACCGAATTCACAATAAGTTGACTAATTGTTTTTCTTCTTCTCTGTGATATGGCCGATTTAACCCTTTCAAGGGCAAAGCACTACTATTCTTAAAATGCTGAAATGAATGAATGACACAAATAATTTTTAAACATATGTGTGTGTATTTATAAACATGTACAAACGTGTATTTAAAAACAAATTCATTTCACAATAGATAAAAGCTTTCATTCGCGTACTCGATAAAATTAAATTTTTCCTTTCAAAATTCTGGTGTCATTGTGGCATTTCCCAATTAAAATTATGTGGGATATATTTTATCCCACCGCCCTTCAAGGGGTTAATACAAATCACTTCCACCAGTCAAAAATGACGCAATGAACGGGTCTGTTTATTCATGAAACGAAAAAATTGTTAAAAATTACGTTAAAATGACGTAATTCGCAGAAACTTTTTTGCACTGATTTGTGTTTAACATACATAGAGTGTGGTGGTGATTATCAGCTGCGCTAGGGATTTTTGAATCGAAGTTCATATAACTTTGAATCCATACAGTCGTGTTGAAAATTCACCAAAGAAAGAAATAGATGCTAAATAAATCAAGTTAATGTGGAGTCTATGCAATAGGTCTACTATTCCACGAAACTACTTCGAACTCCGCATTATCTTGGAATAAGTCAATCCCACTCAACCGAATTCATAACGAAATATTAGGTTGAACAAAAAGTCCTGAGTTTGTAAACATTTTCCTGTTATACGCAAATAAACAACAAAAAGAACAAAGACTATTCTTCAAAGTAGAGACCAACATAGTCACCGACTTTTTGCCATCGTTCTTCCAGATTCCGTATCTTCTGGAAGTACCATGGCAGCTGGATGGAATCTAAAAACACTTGGCATACTTCACGAAGTTCATGATAGATTTCAAATCGACGGCTCTTGAAATCGAAAAAGAGCATATTGATCGAAAGAGGCCATAATTGGGTGGAACCATGCCTGGGTCGAAATTCCTCAACTCTAATAGATATACTACTAGTACTCCCATATACGATACAAATTCTGGTAGCTATTAGATTAAAAATGTCAAAGAACTTTTTGCTCAACCTAATAAATTAGAGTCAACCTGATCTAAATCGATCAGCGGTTGAGGCTGGTCCATCTGCTGAAAACGGATAAAACATTTTGTACTCATAAAATACTAAAAAATCTATATATATTAAGTTTCTACTTGAATCGGCTTCTATGTTTTCAACGGTCCCTTCATACGTGTTATATTATGATTTAAAAACACAATTAAAAATTAACCGCAATTTCAATACAACAGCTGCGTAAAAACTTTTTAATAGTTTCACAAAATGTTATGACGTTTCATAAACTAATCGAGAGTAAAAAAATTTGGATAAAATACTCGTATACTACAGATGAATTTATTTAACCCTATTCTGCACTTTGTATTTCATGTTTTCAAATCAATCTCACAGAAATGATTTCTT
Source organism: Maratus speculifer (assembly GCA_964019185.1). NCBI lineage: Eukaryota > Metazoa > Arthropoda > Arachnida > Araneae > Salticidae > Maratus > Maratus speculifer. Next base: position 185,684,188 of record OZ025299.1, read on the forward strand.
TCCAACTGAATCGATTTTTTTTTAAATTTAGAAAAATTAAAACGCTATAAGCAACCAGTGCTTAAACATCCTAAGTATAAAAGAAAAATCACTTTTCTAGATACTCTTTAATATAACATCTGTAAAAAGACTGAAAATTAGACTCAACCATAAACTAAAATGCATCTGCAGTTTTTTGAAAAATTCAATAGTCCTAACATGCAAATTGTTAAAAGCAAATCATAGACGCAGAACATTTAGTTCCATTATAAAACAAGATGCAATATTTAAATTTATTTTCTTGTAATTAAAAATAAATGAAATTATGTGAAATTATTTATGTTAACAACAGTTTTTCTTGGTTTGCTCTAAATCTTGCATGAACAAAATATTTCAAAAACAAATGTAAACTAACCTCAGTTTGATATTTTTCACTTAATTATTACTTTTCAAACCTAAAATATTCCTCAATGGATAATTGCAGAGAAAACATATTATACAATTTTACAATCGCAGTTTCAAACATAAACCAATTATACATCGTCCCAAACAATTTACCTTAATCCCATTTACTAGCACTAATAGGAATTTCAGTTTACTTTCGCAATTCAACTGACTGACCCAATCTATCAAAATGAAATTATCCTTAATTTCTCCATTGCATCTACTCATCCTTTCCTCATCGATCGAGATCTTCTTCTTATCCATCATAACAGAAATAGATAGAGCGACAGACAAAATAGAAAGGATAAAAAAAAGTAAAGTTTGCTTCGTTTAATTCAAAAATTAAAGCAATGCTTTCTACTGACATCTTTTTTCTCGTAAAGAAAAGTAATGACAGTGGAATAAATTTTAAAAAACATGAAATTATTGTATTTTTAGCATCATGATTATTTACTGTGTTTCAAAATCCTGAAAATGAAAAAGAACATGTTTATTGAAGTGCATGAATGAGAGGAGTCCATTCTTTCTAGCATTTATGCACCTTGATAAATTTTTTATTAAATGTAGTAATTATCAAGTCATTAAATCGCAGAATTTCTGTTATTTAATCCTTTTAAATCTAAAGCATTTTGGTATAAATTAAAAGTATTCATTTTTAACCATAATTAACTCTTTGAGCTCTGGTGGGTAAATTTCTTCAAAATGCCAAATAACACATTAGCACCAGTATTTTGCAAAAAAAAAAAACGGTAAACGATATACACGAAAAAATGCATTAAACCTTTTTCAAATAAATTTGGCCGAATTTTCTGGTGCCGTTGTGATATTTCGGTATTAAAATTACGTGGTAGAAAATTCTACCATCAGAGTTAAAAGGGTTAATAGAATCCTATGTGATTAAAAAAAAATATTTATAAAACTTTCTGATATCAGTTTACATTAAAAGAGGATCGGCGTAAATGTGTGCTGTCGGGTCGTTATTAAATCACAGGAAAAATACCTTAAGACCATCGACAGAATTGTATTAGTCAGTTCTTAAAAAGTAAATAAGTAAAATATTAAATATTTGTAAAAGTTTAAAAGTAAAATATTCTAAACAATGTCAAAATTTTGCCAGGACGCGATAATTATTGTAGCATAGAAAAACAACAGTCTGACAAAACGGAAAATTGTGCAAAAAGTCTGCTCTGTATTTCTTTTTTATATAAAATGATGCTATTACAATATAAAAAAAAAGTTCTACTTTTAATTTGCCGTAACAAAACATTGAAACACCTAATTAATATAAATATTTTGTGAAACACGCTGTAGTTTATTTATTCTCTGGAAATAAAATAGTCTCATTAAGAATACAATTCTCACAAAACACATTTCATTTTTTTCTATAATATTTAAGTGCCATATAAAAAAATAATGCAATTTAAAACTTTATAATATTCCTTTAAAAAATGTTAGATTAATTTTTAAGAAAAATTCTGCTTCATAAGTTAAAACCCAGCACATTTTTAAAATCTAATCATATTTTGAATATTATTTTCGCCATATTTCTTTTGCGGGATTCATTTTTTCATATAAGTAGTGTTCATTTCCCATATATGATATTAACAAGGGTATCAAAGGTGATTTCTTTTGAGCATTGGTATTTTTCAATAAATATCTTCACTTTATTAAATCATATATCATATAATATGGAGATTACTATTCAAAAATTTTTGGTGTTCAAATATGACCACCGTTCAATCTCCTGAATTAAGCACGGTGGTTTTATTCATTTTTATTGATTCTTTACAAACAAAAACGTTAAACGTCATTAAGAATAATCACTTTATTTTAATAAAAAATATTACATTTTTTTTTCATTATTAAGCATGTATACGTAAATTAACAAACTCATTACGAAAGCAAAACTTCACTACATTGCATGAAAAAAAATGTTAAATTAATTTTTACTAATGTATTTTTGACTTAAAATCAAACAAATTTTCAAAATCTCCAAAGCAGAAGTCACATTTTGAAAAATTGTTTTCGTCATTTTGCTTTTAAAATACTAATGCTTTCAACGCCGATTACATCGTTCACATTTTTCTGAAAGATTTCAAAAAGAAAAAGCTTTTCCCTTTCTTTCAATTACTTTCCGCTTTAAAAATGAATTTACCAGGATACTACTCGTCTTTAGAATATCTAAAAATGACTTTTTAAAAGCGCTAGCCAAGTTCGCGATTGAAAGCATAATAAAAATATTTTGTCATTACAATTGACAGACCGTTTTCAAAAATATTTTGTAGATATTTAAGAAATGTAAAATGAGACGCTTTGGAATTATTTTTATTTGGATGATTTCGTGCGTTTTTCTCTCGATATTTTCAGCAAAGAAGTTCGAAATGATATGCAGAAACTAATTATATATGAACGTTTCCAAATTTGAATTTGTGAGTAATTAGTTTCGATTGCAATTTTCGTTGAAACTGAAAGCTTTCAGTTAATTGATATGAAGCAATAATTAGTTAACATGTTAACTGTTTGAAACTTGAAGTAATTATCAGTAAACGTTTAATTTTAATAAATCTGAAAATTTTGGAAATTATATTTCTAATAATAGTTATAAAAAAAATCAGTTTTTTCTATAATTTTAAAAACAGTTATTGCTGTTGAACTTAAACTTAGCCAAAAGACAATGATTTTGAAGAAAAATGTTAGACTACTTTAGAAATTTAAATTTTTTAATCCTCTATTTTTTACCTATCTTGTATTTTACGTAATTAAGATGAAACGTCCCATTACAAAAAAGTCAAATTAACTAGGGAGAATACTTTCACCTGTAAATTTTTAATAAAATGTTTCATATTTCATAAATGCCGCATTCCTGAAATATCACTGTCATGAATAAGTCAAAAAATTATTTTCTTTTTTATTTGTGAATGTTTGTCCAATTGGTTATCTAACACTTTTGTAATTTTTTTAAATGGTAAAATTCCCATTATTTTAACCTTCATGTGAAAGGTGAAAACAATGAAAATTGTATCATTTACAAAAATTGATGCTGTGAAGTAATCTGAATTTTTTTTAAAAAGGGTTTAAAATAGCATTTGCGACAAAACTTTCCGTTTTACCTAATAAGACGTTTCATACTCGATATTTAATGAGTAATAATTCAGAAATAATGTTTCATAACTTAGAATACTTTGTCCGATATAGCCAACTTATTTCTATAATTTTAAACGCATTTTTAAAGAAAGTTCTGTGATGCCTTATATTATGACTATAAACATCCACACAAAAAGTATTCAGCCTGTGCATGAGTGCAGAAATCAAATACTGTATAATGATTTTGTTATTATTATGGGATAGAGCATGGGTTGAACCTTTGTCACCCAAAAATTTGTAGGATTATTTTTAGTACTATGATTTATAAACTATAATCTTTCTGGGAGCCTTATAACATTTGCGATAGAATTCTAGAGTGAAGATGATTTATTTTCAAATAGGGACATTAAGAAAATGGCCGGTAGGACATCTACTATTTTTTTCGAGACAAAATTTTAACCCGGATATTAAGAGAAAATGAGAGTTGAGAGATTATGAGAAAATAATTGAGAGTTGAGAAGACTTGACTGTTATTATATTGAAATATTGGTAATAATAAACAAATATACATGTAAAATAAGTTGAACAAATGCAAAATACTTTTATTCTATAAGATTTAAACAAATAAAATAAGTTTCAGAAACCCAGAATACCATTATCCAACAAGAATACAAGAAGAAAAATCAAAATACCTTTATCTTTTAAGTGATGTTACTGGCCTCACAGACCGCTGAATTTTTAAATTTTTATAGTTAAACTTGAAACTTTCAATTTAAATATAAATACTACCTCAATTTTGTTCCATCTGGAACTTTAGTACTTTCATCGGAGAATGTGAATAGATGCATTTGAATTATGACAGCGCTGTACATAATGTTAAGTAAAAAATCATATCCTGTAAGTTAAAATCGCAGTAAATACTATTTTGATGAAGCAGTCTCACAGACCGCTTTACAATAGTTATGTGATCATTTGTGTCTCATCATTTAAAAGTTAACTTTAATAAATTTCTTTTGTATAGCTCCTGTAGCTTTACAGAACAAATTTACATTTTTTTTGCAAATTTCAAACATTAACACTTTATATATCAATATTAACAATAAAAAGATTTCCAGAAATGCTTAATAAATGGAGCTTTCACCATGGTCATCTTTCTCTCACATTGTCTGGGTCAAGCCCGCATAGCCATTTTGTAATGAATAGCATATAGTAATTTTAAGGCCTTTTTACTGAACAACCTTTATACCTAGAATGAACGCTCAATATTTGTGCATTAATTAAAATCGAGCTATTTTAATTTCCATGACGCATTTTATCTGAAAAACTCTTACAAAGCATTTCTAAAAAACGTGCATTTTATGTTGAAAACACATCAAAACTGATTGTGTCTACATTTGTTTTTATTATCTGTACGAAACGAAGATTATTGCTTGATCATTCCATTAGTTTTGATTGGCATCTAGAAATAAAAGTCTGAAAAACATTTAAATTTTAAAATGGACGAGTGAGTCAAGCCTACCATATAATCAACCATCCCTAGTATCCCCTATTTGCTATCATCCATGTTTCCAATTTAGTGGATTTTTTAAATCGAATGTTTCAAATTCATGCCAAAAAATTAAAAATGCAAAAAAAAAAAAAAATATTCAAATATTCTGATGTAAATTCAAATTTTTTTCAGGGAGGGAGTCACGGGAGTCAAGCCTCCCGTATAATCAACCATTCCTAGTCTCCCCTATTTGCTATAATCCACGTTTCCAATTTAGTGGATTTTTTAAATAGAATGTTTCAAATTCATGACAAAAAATTAAAAATGCAAAAAAAAATATTCGAATATTCTGATGTAAATTCAATTTTTTTTTATTACGTGATTTCCAGAACGTATTCTACCGTTGTAAAACAAGGTTAAAATTTACAAATTAGTGAAAAACTTCAAAATCTGCAAAACCATTCTACAAACGCTTACATTTAAATCTAGTGCAAAATATGTCTCTTTAACCAAATAAATTCTAGATACAAATATAAAAGTGAAACTGCAAAATTTCTTTCTATTTTTTTATAAACTTAGTTTAAATTCAACGTGTAACATGCGTAAATAACCAAAAAATGCAAACACTCAGAGTCGCAAAGGTTTTTCCGATTTGGCAGTATTAGTACAAAAAAATTGGGATTTACCTCAATTTTCTCTAGAATTTCACCAACTCTTTCATGCGTCAATACATTTCAAGCTCTGTTACGATTTATATTTTTCACTTTATCGTTCCATTGACACTTGTCCGCAAGATTTTCTTTATCGTATTTTCCTGCTCTTAGAATCGGAAACTTCATTTCGAAGATTTTCAAACCTTATTTGGCTTGCATTAAAGCAAAATATTGATAAATAATAAAAATACTCCGCTAAAAATAATTTGCAGATAAATCTGGATAAAGTGTTACAAATTGCAAGTATCATTTTCATATCAACATCTCATCCTTTCCAAAGATTACCAAACCTATAATTATGTTATTGCGCCTGCTGCCTTTATAAGAGTAATACCTAACTGTAAAAGTGTATATTAGCCTGATTTAAGATATTTTTTTTTCGAAATTGTAAACATTTTACATCAAGGTGCCAATGTGAGTTATTTACATATTCGAAAAATAAAGATAATATTTAAAAAAAAAACTTTTACACAATATTGGTAAATGAGATAGGATAATGTTGTATGAAAAAGTATGATAAGTTTGCATAGTCATATAAAAACCGGATATATCTGTCCTATCCCAAACTGTGTTTATGTCGAGTAGGTAATGATTGAAATTTTTAGGTTTAAGACATCAGGTGATGCATGCATGACATTCTATCTATATTGATATTTATTACATAAAGTTCTATAAAATTACAGGGTTTAAAGTATATGTATTTTTTTTAGTTTTCAAACATTTTAAAACTGGAACAGCATTTGAAGTAACTGAAGTTTTTCTACATTTTTTACAATTCTTACTAAATAAAAAGTTATTTCCTAGAATAGCACTGTGAGGGGCAATGAAGAGCTTATGAAGGTAGCGTAGTTTTTTGTTTGTCAGCGTTTTGTCGATACAAATCTGTGTACGCAAAAGCGACACATTTAGTTCTTTTTCCTTCAGCTTTCCGAAGAGTATTTGTGACTCTCGTAATCATCATAGAGAAGATCTTTGCTGAGAGTTAATGCAAATTTGGTCACGCTGGCCGATTTGCAGACTACAAAAGCAAAAGCTAAATTGTGTTTCTCCAGATCTTGGATCGAATCGTAATGCAAGGTAAATGAGATCCGACTATACATTTTGGAGAAATCTTATCACGTGATATGAGTCCAGCTTCTGTATCTAGAATAAATAGTGTGAAAATCTGCTATCCAAACATAGTGAAAATTTGAATCCATGAAATGTTCAATTTTGCCGAAATTCGAAAAACCGACCGCAGCAACATCTGCGGTATGTCTTCAAATATCATATTATTACAGCGTCTAGACCAGCAATCGTCTTGAAGTTTCAGAAAGTATCATGCAGATGCTGCGATCGACTTTTCGGATTTGAGAATCGTTAAACATTTATAAGGTTCAATATTTCAACGCTTCTGTAATTCTTCCTGTGACTGCCAAATAAACAATCCTGGGCAAGTCAAGAAAAGTCACCAGTAGGTATGACACTGAATTTTAATTACTGTGAATAAAGTTAATTAAACAAACATGGGCTGTTAGCAAATTGATATTTTTTTAACTAACTTTTATTTACTATTGCTGGCTGTAAAATTTGGTAAAGATCGTCATTTGGGTAGTTGTTCTTCGACACGTGAAGAAATATTTAAACCAGTAAAATTGCATTTTTTGCCTCAGTTACTGTTAAGCAAAGTGTCGTATATGCAAGACTACCAGAGTAATATCACAAATTTGTCCTAGTGGATTTAAATAAACATCGTTTTAAAATCTACACTTTAATGATGACATTTTAGCGTAAAAGGTCAAAAGGTAGCCTGGCCGCACACATCACAAGGCTGTTGTTTGCATTTAAAAGGCAATTGTGAGTACTTGTTTTCCGATCCAGTTCCTCTTCAGATAAAAGTTGTTTTCCTGCTTAGTATGAAAAAGGAAATAGGAAAACAATAATTGAAAGCCTGCAAACAATATTAGACGAAAAGGCAGAATAAACTACATGGACAGGAATAATTATTTTTAATAGACAATTAACTATTTTAATAGCACAATTTATTTAATTATTAATTTATGTAATGTTTATTATTAATATGTATAATGTTAATTTATGTAATTATTTTTAATAACACAATTTCTGCAATTTCTAAATTTGAAAAGAAGGTAAATATTATTTTGCCTTTAAATAATAAATAATAATAAATTTAATTGTTATATTATTAGTTTAGTTCCTTAGTTAATGTAAAAAAGTAAAATACAGTGTTCCATTTTAAAATTTAGCTTTTACTTAAAATTGTGAGTTAGTTAACTTTTGTTTAGAAAAGTTTAGATTATTCATTTCCTGTAAGATTATTATTCATGCGGTTTACACCGCAGATGGACTAAGACCGATGGATTTTTCTTTTTATATATAAAATTTACTAATTAAAATGCAACGAACTAATCGCACATTTAAAATTATATTATAGAGGAAGGAGTTTAAGCAAAAATAACCTTACAATTAATAATAAAGTATACAATTTATCCGACTTTATTTTCAGTATTATCAGTTATTTTTAAGTGTTGCTTTTAATTATAGATGTTTTCTATAGAAAGCCATTTTTTATAATGCAGCCCCAACATTATGTACTTCAGTGTGTTTTTTTACAGAATCCATTAAAGACGCTTACTGTAATAAACAAGACCTTATATACCACATATACAGGGTGATTAAAAAAAAAAGATGGGAAAAATTTTAAGAGGTGATAGTACACATCAAGACAAGTAATGTGAAATGGGAAACTAAGGGTCCCAAACGTCTTCCGAAGGAGATAGGCGCCATCAAAGTTTAGGGTCCAAAATTTGAAATGATGATAAAAAACGGAAAAATTGGTCGATTCATTTGCGGTTTTCACGAAAACTCTTCTTTATGTCAGTATTGTCTTGAAAATAAATTACAAAGATAAATTTAAAAAAATACCGATAGAGGGCGCTTTAGAATTTGGAATAACGTACAACTATTTTTTACCGTTATTTTTTGCTTCTCATTAAGTTTTTGTAGAAGCTTTGACATAACTTAAATTTTGAGCTCGAAATCTGAATCGTTGAGAGTGGTTAAGTAGCGGAAACTGAATTATGTTCAATGGGGGTGGGGAGGTTCAAATTTCAAATTATTATAGAAAGCGGAAAAATTGGTCGATTCGTTTGCGGTTTTCTCTAAAACCATTCTTTATGTCACTATTTCCTTGAAAAATAAATTTAAAAATAAATTTACAAAAATTCCGTTAGAGGGCGCCTTAAACTTTAGAGTAACCAACAGATATTTTTAACCTTTTTTTTTTTTTTTTTTTTTTTTTTTTTTAATTTAAATAAATTTTTTAAAGCTTAGACTTAAATTTTGAGCTCAAGATCTGAATCGTTGTGAGTAATTAAGTAGCGAAAAATTGAACCGTGTTTGTAGGGTGGGCAGGGTAGCATTTCAACTCCTGAACACAGTTCAGTTTGCGCTTCTTAACCCCTCCCAATGATTCAGAATTTGAGCTCAAAATTTAAGTCTAAGCTTTTGCGAGCATTTAATTAGATACAAAAAAGTAATGGTTAAAATAGTTGTTGGTTACTCTAAAGTTTAAGGCGCCCTCTAACGGAATTTTTTGAAGTTTATTTTTAAAATTTATTTTTAAGGAAATAGTGACATAAAGAATGGTTTTAGAGATAACCGCAAACGAATCGACCAATTTTTCCGTTTTTTATAATAATTTGAAATTTGAACCTCCCCACCCCCAATGAACACAGTTTAGTTTGCGCTTTTTAACCACTCTTAACGATTACAATTTTGAGTTCAAAATTTAAGTTTATGTCAAAGCTTCTAAAAAAACTTAATGAGATGCAAAAAATAATGGTAAAAAATAGTTGTACGTTACTAAAATGTCTAAAGCGCCCTCTATCGGCATTTTTTGAAATTTATCTGTATAATTTATTTTCAAGACAATACTGACAAAGAATAATTTTAGTGAAAACAGCAAATCAATTGACCAATTTTTCTGTCTTTTATAATCATTTGAAATTTGAACCTACCCACTCTCATTGAACACAGTTCAGTTTGCGCTACTTAACCACAAATTTTGAGCTCAAAATTTAAGTTTATGTCTAAACTTCTAAAAAATTTAATGAGATGCAAAAAAATAACGGTAAAAAATAGTTGTTCGTTGCTCCAAAGTCTAAAGTGCCCTCTGTCGGCATTTTTTGAAATTTATTTTTAAAATTTATTTTCAAGACAATACTGACATAAAGAATAATTTTCGTGAAAACCGCAAACGAATCGACCAATTTTTCCGTTTTTTATAATCATTTCAAATTTTGGACCCTAAACATTGATGGCGCCTATCTCCTTTGGAAGACGTTTGGGACCCTTAGTTTCCCATTTTATATTATTTGTCTTGATGTGTATTATCACCTCCTTAAATTTTGCCCATCTTTTTTGAATCACCCTGTATATATACATATACATATATTATATATACAGTGCATCCTCGAATATCCGACCTAATTGGGATCGCTATCGGTAATCGGAAATCTCGGTTATTCGAAATTATGCATAAAAATTTGCTGTGCTTTCGAATTTAAAATCTCTTTGGACAAAAAACAATAAAACATTTTTAATAGTAAAAATAAAGATACATAAATGTATGTTTCACATTTCAAAAAAAAAAAAAAATCCACTACTAGTAGTAAACTTTTAGAAGCAAATTGAATTTTTTAACTATACTAAATTACGTATATAAAGATTAATATGTGAAATTTTTATTATTTGTAAAATAAGTCTAAAACCTTTCATTGAAACAAACTAGTTTTTCTATGAGTTGCTGTCCGATCACGCCATTTTTGGGTAACAGAAAATCTGTCGGCATAATATCGCTTCTTTGCTCCAAATATTTTAGGGCAGAGTTATTGCTTTAACAACTACATTATAGTTTTGAATCCACAGGCAGTGAACTAAAGGCAGTGGTACGGGCAGTGAACTAAAAGAGTGTTGTCCTTTAAACTAAAGAACATCAATAAAAGAAAACGTTAGACTTTGTTATCGGCTTGGTTAACAGAAACCTCGATTAATCAAAGATCGGTTAATCGAGTTCTACGGTATATATATATATATATACATATATATATCTGTGTGTGTATAAGAAAACACTGATAATTCAAGAATAGTATGACTCGCATTTAGCCCATTAAACTCTGGTGGATAATTTTTTTTAAAATAACCAAACACTTTTTGAAAGAATAGTTTTTTCCGAATGATTTTTTTTCATAGTATAAGTTATGATTATAAAGTTTTTAATAATAAAAAAAGTGAGAGTTTAATAATTTTATTTACTTAATTTAATTTTCGACTGCCCCATTTTAAGTAATTTTACATCTGTGAATTATCAAAATTATCAACAATCTATAGAGATAAATTTTGAGGTATTGGGATTTTCCATAACTGCCAAATTTTATGCTTTTTATTGCCACTAAAATTTGGCAGAAATTTTTCTCTTAATTTTTCGAATACTTCGGAGATTAAATAATCTAATATTTAGTAGCAGATTTTAGTAGAAAAAAATGGCAGCTATAGGTTATCTTACTATTTTCTTATAATGTTTCTGCGCCTAAACATGATGCGAGTTTTCATATATTTGTCACAGTTAGATGTATCTGGCATTTTATTAAATATAAAATGAAAAATAAAAGCAACAAATGATTAATAATTTTGGTTTTAAATCAAAACTTATTTACTATGAATAAATAGAATTATTATCAATGATAACAGCAAAAACATATCATAATCCAACATAAGTTTTATTCTTTATATTTAATACAGTTTAAATCTAAATGATATGCCAAAGATGTCAATCCATTTCATCGATGTCAAATTATTTTAATTTTATTAATTTAGTTCTAACCTGTTTTTATATTTAAAGCAGCATTATAATTAACTAATGAATCATTCAAAATTCTTCTTTGAACAACTGGTATTCAACTGACGAATATTTCATATCGCAAACAGTGTTAAAAGAATACGTTAAAAAATATGTGTATAAAGAATATTTTGGACTACTTTTATAAAAACTTTAATTTCGCTGCGGGATAAGTTATTGAACATGTATCCTCATAAAAAAGAACACATTTTTTATAATAAGCCAGGTAATCAAAATCTACAGTTTGAACGCTTTTGCTACATTTTTACATGGTAATCCAAAAGATATTCCCTTTTTTTCAATTTTTTGGCAGTTTCCTATGGGGTTTCGGGAAAAAATATTCACGGAAACAAATGATCTATACTTTTCTGTTTACACACCTAGAGTTTCAGAATAATTCCTCGTGCATTTTTTTGGATATTTAACAAAACGTCTAAAATCGCAAGTGACCGGTCATCTTTGGCTATATATTGTATGCACAAAAGACTTAAATTTTTCGATTGTACTTTGACTTATGCATCAAAATGTGTGGCAATTTGTTTGAAGAAAATAGTGATTCTATATTTATGAATATTTATAGAAATATATGGAAGAAGACATATATATAGCAATATATATATATTTATGGAAATTTAATAATTATTTTTCATTACATTTATGACTAATATCATAAAGAGCGGTTTAAAAGCCAGAGAGTCACAATTATCAAACTCATAATTATAAGGCTTAGTTTTTGGAATTATTTTACTTCTTATGATCAAATTCTGGAAAATATACTGCATATGTATCTCTATAGAATAAGAATTCTTTTCAAAAGAAAGTTTATGTTCCATTAAATGTCTGAAAATATCTTCAATTTGAATTATTGACTGGAAGCAATTACACAAACTCTTCCTCCATTCAAGAAACTTAAGCCATGATGAAAACAATCCCAAAGTTTGATCAGAAGGATTAAATGCAGATAAAACCCAAACACGTAATCATCGGCCTGAACGGGGTCTATTCATGTATCGGATTTACTCAATTTGTAATAATGTTGACCTAAGAGATTTAGTTCAAAACTTTTAAAGATTTAGTCTTTTAGCATATGTCTCTAAGATATATTTTTTTTCGTTTCAAAATCTTGCTTTTACTGGGACAGCTTTATTTGTCAAAAATTGTATAAAGCCGAAATAGGAAACATTTTATGAAAAGATTTTTTTAGAGGTCCAGATAAAGACGGGTTTCTTAGAAATGGTAATTTAAAGCAATTTCAATTCTTTTTAAGGTCATTTTTTTTTTAACTTTATTCCTTAAGTCTTTCTTAGTTTTACAAATTTTTAAAACTTGCAATAGTTTAAGTTATGTTTTAGCAAAATGTTACACATGGCTTTTTAATAACATAATTAAAATATTTGTCGAGAAGTTAGAAAATTAATTAATTGTTTAAGACAAGGTTAAAAAAAAGATTAGTGAAAAATGAACTTGCACTTTATAGTTTCTATATAGTTCAGCAACACAAAAGTATACATCCTGAAAGCAATATTATTTTACGAAACAAATAGATAAATAAATAAAATAAAGGAATGAATACAGCCTTGACAATTTTTGTTTTCCTTAATGTGTTTCAACAATACTAGTGACTACGTCAATTGCATGCCTGAATTAGAAAATGTCAGTTATGCTAATAACAACATTATAATGTATATATAGATGAATATATAGATTCATATAAATTCGGTAGATGACAAATTTGAAAAAAGAATCTAATATCGAATCTAATCCGGTCTAAATCGTAGACTGAAAACATTGGACAACTGTTTTAAGATGTGTTTCCCTGCTTTTTTGTCTGTTTTATGATATGTTATAATAAATGAATTACTTTTTCCCATCACATAAAGTTTTCATATGTATTCAAGTAAAGTAAATCTTTTAGATATAGCATTTGTTTTACAAAAGGTACCCATTGTATTATAATAAGAAATTAACTGCGTATACGGGCTTCTTTTATTATAAATTATTTTTAAGACTAAGATTAAATTATATCCAGAAGAAAATTCTAAAAAAACCACTAATGAAAATTCCTCTCTTTTTTTCCAACAAAAAATTGCCGAATTATGAGATTTTAAAATTTTTTATATTTTAATTTATGTTTGACATTAAATGGCTGGTACAGGTCTTTCCGATTTTAGCACTAGAAAAAAAAATCAAAAAATTTAAAGAGTAATGACTGAGTAAAACAATTGGGTTTTTGTAAGTTCTTCTTATTAGATATTTTTCTAATCAAATCCGAACTGTGTGTTTGCGATTTTTACTGTTGCTGTAAATTTGGTATAAATTTTCAGTAATTATTTTATCAGTATCACATAGAAATGGCACTTCTGATAATATTAAATTACGAATAAATATATATATTAATTAAATTACGATTTTTCTACATATTTCTCCAGTATTATTTTGAGAGAAAATTTTGAAAGCCGAGTAAATATGGTCACCTGATGAACCAGAAAAATTTATGCATCATTCTAAATCTAAACTACTGAATTAAATAAACATCAATTACATTTTCATTATCTTATGAAGAATACAAAATACTTAATAAGCTTTTAAATTCAGTTTACGTTAAATGTAGCGTTTTAGAATTTTTTTTTCTCATTCATCTCTCAAACTCATTTACTATATTTTTAAAAAATATATCATTCCATTTATATACCGTTATTTATGCTTTCACAGCTCTTTAAAAACTTTCCTATATATTGAAGTTAAAATGAAATATGTGAAAAAAAAGATGGATGAAAACTTGAAAATTCTTGGGAAATCACGTAACTAATACTTTTTTCTGATTTTATTTTATTTAAGTGAAAAGCGGATTTCAACATTTGCTATCCCCATTGGTTTCGAATTTAGATTCAGGAAAAGTTTCCACTCAGGCTTTGCTTGTCAACCGTTTTCTCTCTATGACTGGCTGGATTTTTGAACTTATATTTTGAACTTAATCTACAAAAATGGATTAACTTTCTATAGAAAATTCTCGTTCACATGTACTTTTTATCTGAAACTTTTATTGAGAATTAAAACTGGCAGTTATGAACCGGTAGCCGCACGTTTTCTAGTGAAATATGATGTATACGATTTTTAAAAGAAAATTTTGCAACGATTTTATTACAAATTTTATTTCAAATATACCTAATAAAAATAAAATTAACTAATTTTTAATAAAGTCCCTTTTAAATAATGGAGTAAAATAGGTAGGATTTCACTTTCAAAAAATTTAAAGCATTTTATTAAGTCGAATAGCTTTATTTATGATAGTTTTAAAGATTTTAAAATAATACAAATTATGGTTACGGATATTATTTCTACACAAAATTGTAGGTAAATATATTTAAAGCAAACATAGTAAAAAACATACTATTGGAAATTGTACATTAGTTTTAGTACATTAGTTTTAATTGTACATTTAGTTTTTGTAGCCTTTTCACAATCTAAAAATTTTTATATGCTTAGTATAAAATGATTCATAATAATTTATCTTTATTTTTTATCTTTATTATCCTCAATATCTTTCATATATTTCAATTTAACTTTCATTATTATTTATCTTTCTGTTTATAGTTTTGTATTAATGAAAATAAAATTAACACTTAAAATTAAACTCGCACATAAAATGCTAGAATTATGGCTAAACTTGCAAATGATGATATTTTAAAGTGCACTATGCTCCTAGATGAGAAAAGGAGGTGAGCTAATAAGGGCTATTTTTTGCCCATCATATACCCGAAAAAAAAATTTCTAATTCCGACAACTGTTTAGTGGCTTTGCATAGTTAAGGATATGTACTTTTGTTTAGTATAAGCTTTACGTGATAAATAAAATAGTAAGTCATGGAAATTATTGCCCGAACACGGAGTGTTTTGGCTTTTTTCTACATTTTGTCGTTTTTTGTGTCTTTGAGTTAATTTTTCTGAAGCGTTCGATGAACCCAATTAATTTTGACATGCTATGATACTACTCTTTTTATAAGCTTTCATAGCAGCATTATTTTATTTGGGTTCAGCATGCGCTTCTACCTTTTAAAGAAAAATATGTATCGTGGGGAAGAATCAAATGCAGTGTTATCGGAGCGTTCAAATTTGTTTTGCGGTACAAATATATATATATATATATATATATACTGACACTATTTGACACTATTTTTGTAAATATTTATTAAAGAAATTACTAATAAGTAATGCTTGGTTGTCAGTGTCATTGTTGTAAAATCTGACGAAAGAATTTTTGTATCTGTTCTAACGAAAATATGGATGATGTCATATCGATGCTTTGATGTTCGAAAAACTACGATCTACAGAGAGGTTCTAAGTAGTGCTCTAAATGTAGATAGTATGCATTTCATGTTCTTCACTCTAGAAATACTTCTATTTCTTCTCCTGATGTAACAATAAAAGATTTTTTCTTCAAAGCTTACTGCCGACGAGACTGCAAATGAGAAACCTAATATACATTTATCAATACCTCATTGTATGTAGTCTAACACTTGTTGTATAATAAGTAAAGGCAAGAACTGCCTCGTTATTGTAGCAAAAGCTATTGAAACTCAAGCTTTTATAGAAACTAGAATCTATAATTCGTCAGGAAAACGATGCTGGAAAACTCATATTTCTTGATCGGTCTTCAGTAAATTGGCTCTGCAAGATTTATTCTCTGTAAGTGAGAATACATCGATGAATGAAATATATATTGAAAATATTTAAAACAATATCAGAAATGTACAAATCAGAAGTCCTGGATTTTGATACACCTGGACAATTTTCCGAAATCGATTATTATACTCTCATGGGTATATCTATGCATCATGCTATAGATTTAAACTAGTAAAGTTCAAAATACGTTCCTCAAGGAAGCAGGACGTTTCGGTCCTGCCATTTCGGTCCGGCCGTTACGGTCTCGATACATTTCGGTCCCAAGACACTTCGGTCCCGAGCCATTTCGGTCCCTAGCCGTTTCGATCCCAAGACATTTCGGCCCCTTCTCTTGCAAATTGAAATTTTGTGAAATAAGACATAATTTTATAGGGAACATTGCAGAGTTTTTAAAATGAAGGCCATAAAATTTTAGTATAATGCGAATGTAAGTGCCCGAAAACTGCACGCACGTATGACTCTTATGCAAAATATTATAATTCACACATATTTTATATGGTAATCCTAATGATAATTGGTAATCCTAATTCTCAAAACAGTTAGTAATTTTAATATAAAAATCAAATTAATATTTTATTAAATATATTTATTAATTAATAACATTATTAATTTACATGATGAATTTTACTTTAAAATAAACTTAATACATAATCCATTTTATATTCAATACATCATTATATTTCGTAGTAGATCTAAACTAAAATTTATCTTTTACTTGTTTATTTCTTGTATATTTAAAATTACTGAATATTAAAACAATTAGTACAGTTAAAATAAAAATAAAATAAGAATTGTTATTTTTTTTTTCTGGGAAAATAGGGGCGAAAAGGTAATACAAGTAAATAAATAATTAAATAAAAACTTAGTTTTGTCACTTAAAAATTGAAAATAAAGTTATTTAAAATATCATTATGTTAATTTTATGTAAATAAAAAAATCATCTTATTAGAATGAAATAGGCTCAGTTTCAATAAATTTAACTCACAAGAATTGTCTTCATGGCGTGAGAAGACTGTTAAAAAATGCAATCTATAAATACTGTTATAATTTAAAAAGAAAAAAAAGTGGCGGAGGCAAATTTTTAAGAGCAATTTTTATTATATATATAGCATGTCCAGCTACGAAATCACTATTGCTTTCGCAATGTTAATAATGGAAAGTAACTTGTGAAAACAAATTTATAAGATGCAACTTTGTATTATAAAAATAATTTGAAAAATAAAAAATTTGTTCTTCAATAAATATGTCTCACTTCTGAATTATCAAAGGAGAAGGTGTAGATGGTGATTTGACGAAATTTGTATATATTATAACTTATAACTATCTAATTGAATTATGAAAGACATTTAAAGATAAAATAATTGGAAGAAAGAATAATTAAGCACAGTTTTTTTTATTATTTAATTAATGCAAATTTAAAGGTTATAAAAAAATGTACGTAAACAACCCAAAAAATATTTATGGCAGTTTATATAAAATAATTTTTAGTTTATAGAAGTTTATATGAAATACTGAAACTAATAATTAATAATTAAATTTAAAATATTTATTCTGATTAATAATAATACTTTTAAAAGCAAAAGACAATATCCCCTAAATTTATATCACATTGTTTAATCAAACAAAATTTTCAGCTCGCCCTGATTTCATTATCACGAGTTATAAAAGTTTAAATTTATCGGACTCTTATATTCAACTTTTTATAAAACTTGGAGGGAGGGAGTGCGGAAATAAAAAAATTAAAAAAAGGCCCGATTAATGTTGAACTTATACCATTTGGCAGGTCCACAACAAATAGAATCCGACTTATAAAGTAGCGAGCAAACAAATAACTACGGACCGAAATGGCCAGGGACCGAAATGTCTCGGGACCGAAACGGCGGGACCGAAATGGCGAACCGAAATGTCGTGTACCCTTCCTCAGAATAGAGGTCATCTCGTACTTGCTTTGCATTGTTACTTGTAAAACTTAGAATTGTCTAATGATGTTCTATCCACATTATTCAATGTAAGAAAAATAATATCTTCTGTAAAGTATGCAAACCAGACATTGATTAAGAACTTTGTCCCATAACACATTGGAATGGAACACATCACCAGAACACGGGTTATTGAAAAATATATGAGGCCTTTAGAAGGAAGTTTATTCATTCCGTAGGACGACAATGATACTGTGATGATTATTTTCGATAGAATATATATCTATATCCAGAAGAGTGCGAACTAATCTTTCAGAGAAATTCTTTCTGGTTATGCAAAGAAAGACTTTTCGTTAAGCGTATTGTATTCGTCACTACTTCAAATTATATTTTGGATGTCTCCGGCCCTTATTTCACGGATTCAAAGTACAATCATGGTAACCTACTTACACATATATTAAAAAAAGATCCACATAATATCAGAGAGTTGCTGAAGCTAAATGATGTTGGAGAATTGATAGATTTTTACGGGAATTTTTGGAACTTCTTCAAGAAATGAATATCGAACACGCCAAGATTCCTAAATAATTAGCAACAGTGGATGCTAAGGGACACCTCTCGTGACCGAAGTTTGATTGTTCAACACAAAAGTGTTAAAAACTATATTTATAATACCTGGATAAAAAAAAACAATGAAGCAACAGCATACAATGGCATTGTCAATGTCTCAGAGTACTAGATGCATGTTGCTTCCGTATTACGTTTTCTGACTTACTTGTGCCATATCTCAACCAAAAAAAAACAAGTATTGAATATGTTCATGTTCTATAAAATGCGGCCTCTGAATGGTCCAGTAGTAATTCTGGTGAAGCAACCAAGGAGGAAAATAATCTGAAACATACAGTCAAAAGTGTCTGAAACTAAATGATTATACTTTCTGTTATTGGTTATTTCCGATATTTCATATATGGAAATAAAAGTCTTAATAAGCTCCATTCATCATTGCCTTTAGTGTTGCATTTACTATTGATTTTTTGGATTAAAACTAATGACAATAGTGTTTATGCTCATTAATATACATCATATTTATTTAAATATATTTTTTCTTTCCCTATCAATTATTAAACTTGCATACAAGATATTGTTATTTTCTTATTTATTATGAGGTATACTAATGATAAAATATGTATCACATCTAGGTGCTGATGGGCGAAAAATGGCTCTTATTAGCCCACCTCCTTTCTAATAATACATGCAGTCATTTATCGGGAATTTTTAAAAATGTTGAACATATAACTGTGAATATGACTCTCAGTTCCATTTTGGTTTTATTGATGTTATATTTTTTAAAAATCTATTTGAAATTTAATATTTTATAATACCATAGATTTTTTATGAGTTTCGCCTACCCTCTGCTTGTATATTTCTACCAAGGAAAGTGAATCCAGCGTACTATTTTCATTTGTTCAATATAAAGGCATTTTAAGAGACTTTCATGCTGAAGTCTAAACTTTGGAGTCAATAATTTATCCATTAAAATTAACCTCTAGCATTAGAAAACAATCAATTTAAAGAATACAGGAAGAATATCATTGCTCAGCTTCTTTATTTAGACATAGTTCATTTTCAAATTCCGATGGAAAATAGCTGCATTCACAGAAAAGTGTTATACGAAATGCTGCAGTGTTAAAACCGAAATATTAAATGTTTTCTTCAGAAACAAAAGGTGTTGTTGGAAAGTCAAGATTTATTCTGCTTTTCCAAGCATCCATTTCTTTGCCATCAATGTCATGTAGATTATTTGATTAATATTTTTTAAAACTTTTCACATTTTTAAATTTTAATGTTTTGGAATAAATGTCGAAAGAAAAACTGAATGAATTTAATGTATGCGATATTCGATTTGAATTAAAAAAATAAATAAGATCAAAAGTCAAACAGTTATTTGCTTCGAAATTTTGGATTTATTTCTGTGGCATACAATACACAATTTTTTATAGTAATCCTCATTTATAATTTGGCTTTTTAAAAAACCTATTCAAAGAATTCACACATTGGCAATAAGTAGTGTTTTATACATTGAAAGTAAATAGCGTAAATACCGTGAACGAAATGTTTATTTTTTGTCAGCTTATACGTTGTAATCGTATAAGCTGACAAAACGTTGATAGCAAAATATCGATTGTCAAGGGACAATCGATATTTTGCTATCAACGTCAACTTTTAAATTTTTTTTCTTATACTAGGAATGCAAGCGTTGCGCAAAAAATAGCCGCAAGAATAACTCTATTTTAATAGTATTCCTCGTCTTTCAGAATATTTGTCCAAATGTTTTTCAAGAAATTGAACCTCAAGATTCATGGCCGAACAGCCTAAATTTGAGTACTTCTGGAACATGCTCCGGTTGATTTGAAGCTCGGATCCTTCTTATTGCACAGAAAATTGCTTAATACATCTCTAACCATAGTTTCTTTTTCTGAAACTTCCATTTTTTTAATTACTAACTTTGAGAGATTTTCTAATATTTAGAGCGATAAAATACGCCCTCTTTTATTTCGACGGTTGTAAAGGCTGGAAATTTGTGGCAGATGTGTTTAAAATATTTGCTGTTATATTTGATAAATTGCTTTAAAAGTTTTTGGTTTTTTTCTTTTTAACTTTGAAATTTGTGATTCGCTGAAAAAGCTGTAGTAATGCTTAAGACTGGAGGCCAATTTCAGACACAATTTTTTAAACTGTCCAACTTTGAAATTTACGATTTGCGAAAACTCTTTTACTTCATGGTTGAAAAGAAGACCATTTCCAATTTAAGCACTAAAAAATACATACAAATCAAATATCAAATTTTTAAAAGTACATCGCAAGTGTGTTATGGCCATTTTTTATATTCAAAATAGCTCGGAGGCAAAATCACTTAAATGTTAAAAACGTACACTCAGAAAAAAGAATTGATTAAAACTACAAAACATGTTTTGTTGAGTACATTTTGGTTGTTTTAAGCTAATATTTTAGTTAAAGTAAAAAATTGGTTTTGTTGCTCAGACAAAAAAACATTGTTAATATTTTTGTAAAATTTTAGCAAAATTTCATCAATTTTATTTGAGTCTTACTAAAGCCTTGTATTTTCAGTTTGTAATTCCAACAAAATTTTGTTGTTTTTGCAAAATTTAAATTCGTGTGCAGTAGCCATAACTCTCTCACATAATTTTGTTTAATTGACTTATATAGCTATAAAGAATTAACATAATTTTGGTTGTAGAAACTTTTCAAATTGAGACGGATTAATGACATTATTATTACGTTCTTATGCATTTCGGATGAAATTGTGGACGGAAAATTGCTAGAAAAAAATCGACAATATTTTTTGTTTATTCAAACAAAATTTCCATTGACCCATATTTAAACGAAAAGATTTGTTGGACCAAAAAAATTTTTGTTGATTCAACAAAAAAATTTTCTGGGTGTATGTTTTTATTTATTTATTTATTTATTTATTTATTTATTTGGCTAGATCTTCTGAAAAGTTATTAAACATCAAAAATTAATAAACGTCCATGTAACTTTAAATATACAAGGTGTCTAAGAAATATTGTCGGGGGGTTCTTATATTATAACTTTTCATGTAAAAACAAGACACAATGTTATTATACAGTGCTCAACAAAAGTTTAGACACTGGTGTTTTTTAACCTTTAAATAAAAAATACGAACACGTGAGTTTTACAATGGCTATACTTATTTCCAAATATATTTTATATAATGTAGAATAAAAATAATGGTTATAATACAAGATAATATTTAATTTAACTGAAAAAAGTAAAATTTGCATATTGCAAAAGTTGACACTTTTTTTATTTTTAGCCAACTGTTCATGGAAAAATGCAAATTTCCAAATTATGATGTCACATGTTTGAAGTATTTAATTATACCTCGATATAGCATCAGTTAGTGAAGATGCCGCGAGCTAAAAATATTCAATTAGATGAAGTAATTGAAGTAGGAAAGCTGAAATGGAAAGGAAAGACTGTTGCAGAAATTTCATCAACCTTGAATCGTCCAAAGTGGGATGTCTATGAAGTATGGTCTAAGGATGACTCCTTCAAAACAAAACATAATCTGGAAGTTCTTGTGTGACGAGAAAATAAGATGACAAAAGGATCCAGAAACTGACATTTACAAAAATAATGATTGCTAATCACATTAAAAGTAAGTCAGAACTTTCTGTGTCGACAGAAATGATTCGTAGATGAATTAAAGAAACAGGTAAATCAATTTACATGAAAATGATAAAACAATCAGCTTTAAAATATCGCTATAAATTGGCGAGAATTCAATTAACTTGCAAACATACGTCATATGGACCCAAATGGTACGCTATGATATTCAGTAACGAAAAAAGTGAAATTTGAATGGCCCATACAAGTGAGCATACTATTGGAATAACTTAAGTAAAAATCCTGGGACTTTATTAAGTCGACAAAAAGCAGGTGACTTTTAAATAATTTGGTCCTCACTTAGCTTTAATGCTTGTGTATCTGTGGAGTTATTCGTTGGTTGCAAAGCAACACAAGACTACGTACATACGTTGGAGATTAATTTTTAGTCATTTGGGGAACTTTTGCTTATCTAAAGTTTGGATTGTATCATCTATTCATGTTGCATACAAAAGAAGAACTTCGTTTAGCTCGGAAAATACTATTGATCTCAACTGGCTGGAGTGTAGTTCTGATCCGGACCCAATCGAAAACTTTTGTAACATCATATGTCGTAATTTTTATGCAAATGTTTGCTATAATTTTCTTTTAATGAGGTTGGAGCTACTGTTGAACATGTTTGGTACAAAATAGACCCCCAACTGACGCAGCATTTAGTTTTTTCGATGAAAAGTCACATTTTTGCACTAATTGCAAACACTGCGGGTGCAACTCGATTTTAATTTGTAGTTATTTTTCTGTAAATACACAAATTGTCTATACTTTTGCCCCAATGTTAATTTTTTTTTTCTCATTATATTTTATGTAAAAGGTAAAATTCGAAATTTATTGTGTGTGAATAAAGGATAAGTCACAAGTAATATATGACAGATGAATTACAAACATTCGGTACATACTTCTGAAAATAGAAGCGTAATCGATCATTGTCTAAACTTTTGCTGAGCACTGTATATTCGTCAAATACCACAGAAAAAGTTTATTTAATAACGGAAACAAAAATACGTATGCGTAAACGGGGTACGCTCTAACACTAAATTTTTACAGTAATTTCGATGTATTTTACTGCAGAAAAATAGTGCGAAAATTGCGAATCGAGGAGGTGTTTGCGAACTATGTATCTTAAAAACTAAATCTAACTTTTCTTATCATTAATAGTGGTGCCAGAGTCCTTACAAAATATAAGGAGTGCGCGAACCCTGGTAAAGATCCAACTCATTAAATACACTGCTCAAAACAATTAAAGGATATTGCAGTTTTAGGTAGATTTTGTATCTGCGAAACTTTTTAGCTGATTGATACATGATCGACAGACATAGTAGGTTATATAAGAATAAATTACACATGTTTGGCAGAAAAAAATGCATTTTATTGCGCATTTGTGTGCAAAAGGAAAAAAAACACAATTTGTGCATATAAGAAAAAAAGAATAAGAAAAGGTGTTTTCTTCAAAGAAAATCATTTTCAGTTTAGGGTATGGTTTCCACGGGCGGCCAGCAACGTTGAACACCTTTGAGGCATGGACTCAATGAGGCTATTAATGACGAGTTGGGGTATTCTGCCCCACTCTTCCAGATGAGTTCTTTCCAGTTCTTGGAGAGTTTGTGGGGGTTGTTGGCGGCCAGAAACTCGTCTTTCTAGAGCTTCCCAAACGTGCTCGATTGGATTCATGTCTGGAGAACACGCTGGCCATTCCATTCGAACGATTCCTTCCTCGAAAAGGAAATCCTCCACCAGGTTTGCACGATGTGACCGGCAGTTATCGTCCATTAAAATGAAATTATCTCCGATTGCTGCAGCGTAAGGGACTACAATAGGTCTGAGGATCTCATCCCTATATCGATGACCAGTCAGAGCTCCATCTCGAATGATGTAGAGGTCAGTGCGCCCGTCAATGGAGATACCACCATACACCAACACTCCTCCACCGCCAAATGTGACACTTTCGTGCACGAACGCAGAATTATTCCTACTGCCACGGTCCCTTCAGATGAAAATACGCCTATTATCCGGATGCACAGAAAAACGGGACTCGTCAGAAAACAGAATATTGCTCCATTCATTTCTCCTCCAGTTGACATGCTCGGTCACCCTCTCCCTGCGGTCGCGACGATGCCTTGATGTTAATCTAACACATACCATCGGTCGGCGAGCATACAGATCTACAGCATGGAGCCGGTTTCGGACAGTCTGAGTTGAAATCGTGGTGCCTGTAGCCGAGCGAAGGTGTTGTTGGAGAAGAGTAGCGTTCATGTTTCGGTGTCTCCGACCTGTTAACGCTAAATACCGATCTTCATTGGGCGTTGTTGCCCGTCTACGACCTTGTCCTGGTCTTCGGCCTGCACATCCACTCTCCAAAAAACGGTTCCAGATCCTGGAAATGACACTTTGTGACACTCCAATGGCTTGCGGTACTTCGGCTTGAGTTTAGCCCCCTTCTAACTTACCAACAATTCTCTAAGCTTCAGAATCTGTCAAATGACTTCGCTGAGACATCGTACTCATCGAAACAAAGCAATCACTGAATGCCGATCATCCTTGTCTTCATTCTCTTTTATCCAGTTGAAAGTCAAATTTCATTCGCTGCCGCTGAAGCGACGTTTTTGACGTCGAACTCAAAATTTGCATACTCCACAGTTTGAAAAACAGAAAAATTTGCATTTGTGATTCTCTTCTTCCATTTTCGGCAAAAAAAATTTCGTTTATATCTTTATTTTATATAAAACTTCAAATATCCTTTAATTGTTTTGTGCAGTGTAGATTATAATTAAGTGGAAATGACGTAATTTTTAGAAATATTTTCATTTTTGCATACCGAATAGTTTTAAGTAAATAGCAGTAGATTAATATGATTAATAGCAGAAGCCTATATAGATGCAATAATAAAGTTCAGTGAATATGACGCCATCACTGATTAAGCTATTACAACATGTCATATTCATGGAGTATACGTCATATCCATGAACAAAACTTTAACGACTAATCTATATTGGCCAAATCCAACTTTCTCAAATCATTGAGACAGCTTTTTAGTAAAGGCATCTGTTATCTGAAACATATTTATCAAATGATTTGGAGCTATAGGGATTTCAATAAACACTGTACTAATTACACTTTATTCAGTGTATATACATATCTAACCTTTATTGGACCTCCTTTAACTATTAATATTTCTGTAGAGATATTTCAGAAAATAGTTCAGATGTGTTTGCCAAATTGTTGATGAGTGAGTGCTTTGCGCTGGATTTGTAGATAAAAGCTTAATTTCTGCAGCGTTGGAATCTCGTATGCTCTTGTGTCGAAATCCTGGCACACGTATTTTTTTCCTCAGTGGAAAAATTACAGTTCATATTTTTACATTATATATCACTATGATTGTTTTAAAGTAAGACAGTGCATTACAAAGGTATTCACGTAAATACCAAAATTTTATATGTGTCTGTTGTTTTAATGATATTTTAATAAGTTTTGTTATGGAAACTTTTTTATTAGATTCAACACGTCCACAGTTTTGATAAACACCCGATAAGAATTCCTTTAATTTTACTTATAACTGTCATTGTACTAGTAATAAAATCTCGAAAGAAACCTACTTTATGAATCTTCAAGTAGCATCTCGCTCGCCACCAAAAAAAGAATATATTATATGATGACAGAAACATTGTGATTAACTAGGGGGGGGGGGGGTAATTTCGGAATTTGTGGCAGCAAATTACTTTCATTCAAAACGTTTAATATTCTTATTTTAGATGAACATAACCGTGCTATTAAAGTGTGTAATAAATGAAAGCTATTTCAATAAATAAATTTTCAAATTTAATTTTTTAACTAATTGAATATTATGTTGTTGTATGTTTATTTCCGAATAAATTTTTGTATATGTATTTCGCCTTAAAGTTTTGTCTTCATCATTGCACAGGGATATTTAAGGCCTTTTAAAAGTCTGGGGGAAAAGAATCGGAAACAGCTTTTAACCGTTTCGGGTCTGCTGTACTATTAATAATACAAGTCTTTTAATGAGTGTTAGTTTTTCGTAACAATTTCTTAATTGCTATCTATATATAGAAATGATAGTATACGGTTGAGCCTTTCTTCACTGTAAAAAAATCCATTAACCCTATCCGGCACACTGTGCCCGGACCGGGGTACTTAATTTTAATTTCAAACTTGCAAACGGCACCAGTAATATTTTAATAAAATTTTGCTTTTACAATGAAAGCTTAAATTAAAGAATTCAAAATATCTAAATGAATTCGTTTGCAAAATCCGGTGGTAGACTATAATTACTCATTTTATTCCAAAATTTGCCCGTGCCGGAAAGGGTTAATATACACAATTTTTTCCATAAAATTGTAAGGAATAGTTTCATTTTTTCCGAGAAAACAACAAAATATCTGTAATTGACATTTGAGATTACAAATCCGTAGAAATCTAGAATGTTTTCTGTCCATTTTCCGGAATGTTTCTACATTTCTTTCTAAACAGTAGAAGTTTCATAATTTTTTTTTAAATAGTTGTTCTGTTAGGAGAGCGAAGTAACTGTTGTAATACTTGTCTTACAAAGATATTACTTTCAATTAAACTCATATATATTAGCTAAATATGGTTCTATATTGAATTCATTCCAATCATTCAAAATATTTCAAAAAAAAAATTATGTTAAAATGGTTTTTTATCCGATAAATGCCATGGCGCCATCTATAACAGAAACAGAAAAATATTATAGCGAGCTGTTTAAGCAATTCGATATAATATTTTTCTCTATTTCTTTTTGTTTTAATAATAAATAGCTAATATATTTTTACAATATTAAAAAATAATAATTCTTTTTAAGTTTGAGGTAGTTGAAAAGGCAAATGAGTTTATTTTTCATTATGATTTTAAAATAATGTTTAACTTATTTATAGCATATTTTTAAAAAGTGTGTAGGATATTTTAAAATGGAAAAAAATTCTACTTTTAATTTTAATATTTTTTTTAATATATTCACTTTAAGATGTTTTCACATAACATTTAAAACATATGTGAAATATATTAATGAAATCATTAGAATATTGAGGATTTCTGAGTTATAAAAATCAATAAAGTAAATTTATTTTAATAACCCGTAGTAATTATCTTTAGAGAATATAAAATAGATTGTCATAAAAATAATTTGTTAAAATACATGTTTTTTTTTCTTTTTTTTAAGATTAGTATCCCTTTTAAAAAGTATATATGGATAATATTACAATTAAATGTTAAAACTCTTCCAAAAAAGAAAAAACAAAACTCTTGAGACATACTTTCTTGCATGTAATATTTTAATGGCTAAAATTTATTTTTTAGTAAGCTGAAATTAAAAAACTGAATATTCGAAATTACAAATTTTATTCTTGACGACCTGATACTGAGTTACAAGTAATCACTGTACTATAATCCGAGAGCTAAGTGTTAGTTTCAAAATTATATCCAATCAACTAAAAAAATAATTCTTCGAAAGATACGTAACATAAACAGCCATTAAATTTTACAAAATGTAGTACAAATGTTTATTAAGATTCAAATAAAATAATTTTCAGTTTTGCAACTGTGAAAGTTTTAAGTACGATTCAGTATTTAAAATTCAGAACAGCAAATACTCATGTTCGAGTCAAAATTACTTATAAGTAAATTTTCAATAAACAAGTTCTTGATCACATTTTCAAGTTTTTTATTTATTTATTTATTTATTGTTACAGTCTGTGAATATAAAACTACACAGTTCCTTAATTGTGGTTAAATTTGATCTGGTTCTACTTTATTTACCCATTATACGTAGTGTAGAATAAGAGTTGTAATTGTTTTAATAATCGAAAAAAATAATTGCTGGATTTACCCTTTTCAGACACTAGAGATTCCGAAAACATATTTTCGAAAAAAAAAATTGTCATCCGCCCGTGCGTATGTGTGTGCCTGTAAACGCTCTCTCTTCAGAACAATTTAAGATAGAATTGAAATTTGTTATATACTTAGTATGTAATAATGAGAAGAAGCACATTGAATTTCAGTCACCTCGACTATCTGGAACTATTTATTTCAGACTAAGTTAATATTCACTCTAATAGAACGCATTTTAAAATTTTTGAAATTGTTTATTTGAAGGAAGGAATACTAGACACATTACAAAACCATAAATTTTGCATAAAGAATGAAGTTGGTCGAATAATTACTGTGATAATATTTTCAACACTCTTAGATTTGTCATGACATATATCTTTCCAATTTCAATTCAAATATACAATGTTATTGAAATGAGACGCTTAATCCGATGCAATAAACTGTTAATTAATGCGATTATATTTTTGGTGTGTTCGTAATTATATGTATATACGTAGCACCTATAGTTGTCGTTAAGTACGTCCGTTTATCTGTGTGCCCGCATATAACAGAGCAAAAAATAGTTTGAAATTAAAAATATATAAGTGATGCATAACTTTGTCTAATAAGTAAAGTTTGTTAAAGTTAAAAAATATTTCGTTTTAAAAATATTAAATATAGTTTAATTACAAGGACAATCAAATGTATTCTATTCTATTACGGTCAATGGGAAAAAACAGTTTTAAGTGCATTTTAACGATATTACACTCTTTCGAACATAATAGAATTGATATGCATCTATGAAGTACATACTAAAAATACATTATGTCAATCTGAGGGTCAAAAAATATTTATTATTAATTTACAGGGCTACATAAAAGTATTCCATTACATAATGATATAGGGGAACATCGTTTGGGGCGTGTTTTATTAATATTAAAAAAATTCACGTTTTGTGAAATTTATATACGTTTCTGAAGTATATTACTTCCTGTAGAAAAGAAAGCAGATAGCATTTACAGGAACACATAAAAGATGTCGACCACCATACTGTATCCGAAGTACTGACGCTATTTACAGCGAGATCTGAATATTTTAAAAACTTCGTTATAGTAAGAATGCACTTCATTTGCCACGATCTACGTGCAATTTCCAACTTGTTGGAGTTACATGGATGTTTATTTTACGCAATTAATTAATTCAATATTTCAAGTTTATGACGTCATCAAGACACTATTTTAAACACTTTATCTACCGTTCAAATTGGCATAGAGGTTTGAAATCTGGTATATACTTAGAATGTAATAGTGCGGCAAAACCCATTAATATACAATAGCCCTAGTTATCTGGAACTGTTTTCTATAGAACACCGCAACTTATTTTGAGATCTGCCCTCTACTTATTTAACCGGATGGTACTTTCCCCAACGTGGGTCATATCGTTGATATTTAACTTTCCCTTTAGTGGAAATAAAAATTCTTTTGAAAGTGTACGTATAAAACTATGAGTTTCCCGTTCCAGAGCCGAGTGGCTCCATGCGGTCCACGCAGGGAGGTCACGAGAACTCCAATGAGGAGGAACCAAGTGACGCCCGGCCCCACGACAGCGCCTGCTGCCAGCCAGGAAGACAGGCGGGGACACCAGGCCCACGGAACATGGCCACAGCGTCGCGGCCCGGCCGCTCACCATCCGCAGCCACCGAAACGGCGCCGCCCGCACCCAACACACCGATTGGAGCACCCATGCAGGTACCGTAGCAAAAGCTGCCTGAACAACCGCTGATCCGCGGACTCAGCCTTCCGGGAGGACTTTCAGGAAAGCGACTCGAATTCTCGTTACGTACAAGGGAAACCCGGAAAACCTTGTATAGTCGCTTCGTCCGAATCGCGCCTAAAAGAGGCCTCGGAATCATCTAAGCGAGAGTTGCGTTCGAATGATCTGAGAAATCATCATGCGTTCAAAACTTCGGTCGAGACAGCCGAAAGCTCAATTGCCCCGGCGACCAACCCGATCCAGAGTCTTTGTCAAAAGTTCGCCAACGATGTCGACGATACTTTTCCTGCTATAATGATCAAAGACAAGATCGGAGAGCGTTCGAGTGCGGAAGTTAGGTGTGAAACACTTTTCCCTAATGGACTTCCACACGGGGCACTCATAGACACAATGTCTAATTGTACTAATCCCATTCCCGCAAAAGCACGCAGGGTTGCCTTTGAAAAAGCGGGCCTGGTTGTCGCCAAAGGTACCATGTCCCGTTAGGACCTGGTTGAGGAAGAAATCACCCTGAATTCTCCGAGTGGAGACTTTCGGGAAGATCTCATACGTCGACCGGCCGTCCTCTGATCGGTCCCACCATTGCTGCCAATCCGAAAGAGCCTCGCCAAGGAGCTTCCTCTTGACGTCCTGAGAGAGGAACCAGTATGTCGACTGTCTGTCGACACGCAGCCTCCTTCGCAAGGAAATCGGCATGCTCGTTAAAGGCGTATCCGCCATGAGCCTTAATCCAGTGCATATGGACCCTGATTCCTGTATTTGCAACCAAGTTTCTAATCTCAGCTACTGCTTTGTGCCGAGGCACTAAAGAGTAAAGAGCTTGAAGCGCCGATCTCGAATCCCAGTAGATATCGAGCTCACTTAGACCCCTCCGAAGGGCGTCCGCAATCGCTTCCTTGATCGCATGGACCTCGGCCGCGAAGGCAGTCGACCCATCAGAGAGACGGAACCTTCCCTCCACAAC
The DNA here is from genome assembly GCA_964019185.1 of Maratus speculifer. Lineage (NCBI taxonomy): Eukaryota > Metazoa > Arthropoda > Arachnida > Araneae > Salticidae > Maratus > Maratus speculifer. The sequence continues at coordinate 185,715,181 of OZ025299.1, forward strand.
AGTACCATCCCTAATGGCGAGGTGATAGGCGCAGCCAACCCTCTCGTCCACCAGCTTGGAACCGTCCGTATAGTATGTATACGGAGACTTCCGACTGAGTTCCGGCGTCCAAGGTATTCGAGACGGATAGTGTCGTTGGGGTCGGTACTTCCAAACTTCCACCATTTCTGGCGAAAGATTTGGTCTGTCGACGCTTTCGCCCCATCTCATGAGGGCCTCGAAGTCGCGTTCGATACGAGCACGGAGGTTCAGGGGAATCACCCCAGACAAGACGTTCAACGCAGCGGTTGACACCGTACTGTAACACTTGGTGGCGCACAGCAAGAGACCTCGCTGAATACTCAGCAGTCTCTGACGAAGAGCCACTTTGCCGGAGTACCAAATAGGGGCCGCATACAAGACTATGCGCTCGGCCACCACCGAGTACACCGGCTTTCGAACATCAGGCTTAAGTCCCCACGTAGCAGTTGCCAACCTGGTGAGCTTGTACTGGACTCCGGTCGCCTTCTTTCGGACGAGGTCCAACTGAGGCATCCAGCTGTAGTCCCTATCTATGATCACGCCTAGGTACTTGATTTGTTTGGAGAACTTAACCCTGTGTCCACCCATCCGGATGCGTAATGAGGGTTCGTAATCCATCTTTCCCTTAGGTAGTATGATAGTGTACTGGCACTTGTCGTTGCTGAACTTCAGACTGCATCCTATCGCCCACGCCAGAATCTCTGCGAGAATCCGCTGGACGATGTCAGCGAACCTGGAGACAGCCGTAGAACGTGCAAGGATGAGTATATCGTCGGCAAAGATAAGTACGGTCCAAGCCTTCTCAATCCCAAGCCGTCTCAACAAGCTGTTAATTAGCACCAGCCACAGGACTGGCCAGAGACACGAACCCTGCGGCACCCCAACATTAAAGTGATGCTCTTCTACGTTCGAGATGACCGATCTATTCCACAGAAAAGAATCGATCAAGCCCAGGAGTTCTTGAGGGACTCCGTACTCCGCCAGGAGGCGTAGCAAGTCGTCCCATCGAGCACTGTTGAAGGCATTCTTGATGTCCAGGCTCACGAGACAGGTGAAATGGCCTGTTCTCTTACTCGGCGAAACGTACTTGACCACCTCATGGAGCGCATCAATGGTCGACCGGTTTCGTCTGAAACCATATTGTCTACCATCTTGTACGCCATTGGACTCGAGGAAGCCCATTAGTCGAGTTGCGCACAGCTTGTCCAAGATCTTCCCGACGACGGGAAGTAAACAGATAGGACGGTAGGAAGCGGGATCGCTCTTACTTCTACCTTCCTTCGGAAAGTAGATCGCAATCGCTCGCTTCCAGCTTCTCGGAAACACAGACTCTCTAAGGCAGTGATTGAACAAGGAGAGCAACCACTGAGGGTGCCAGCGAAAGACCTCTCTAATGATCCCCAGACCGAATCCATCGTGACCTGGCGCCTTATCGAGCGCCATCGAGTTGATGGCCAACTCTAGCTCCCCGATGTCAAACAAATCCGGGTCATCAGGCCTATTGATCGCCGTCTGCACAACCTCATCGACCTGTCTGAAGTGGTTTCTCGCAAGGGCAGCCTGGATGTCATTCCATGTGGATGCCACCAACCCATCGGGTAGCTACAGAATTGCTGGAGCTTCAGGTCGCCACCTGCCTCTTACCACTGCACAGACCTGGCCGAGTTTGTCGGTTGAAAGCTTGTCCGAAAGGAATTTTCGGAACGAACGACGCTTAGCTTGCACAATCGCTCTCTTGTACTCTGCCCGCGTACGCTTAAAGAGAGCCTCGCTGCTCTCTCTCTGAGTCGGATCAAGCGTCCGCTTGTACAACCTCCTCAGTGCACGCACTCTAGACCTCTGAGCCTCCAACTCTGGAGTCCACCAACACGTCTCCAGACCGATCTTTGATATTTCAATTTTTTTATATTTATGAATATTCAAATACGTTTACGGTTTTCATACTGTTCTGTATCATTTCATATAGGTGGGGATGCGAAAAACTTAAACACATATAAAAATAGCAAGAAAAAAAATTAAAATGTATGTTAATTACAAAGGTTTTAAAAACATATTAAACATCTGATAGTTATGTGTGTCACGAAAAGAAAAAAAATCCCACTTTACTAACTGTCCCAAAAATCTTCATTTAAATATGTGATTGGTATCCAAATGAAAATATCTGCTAAATAATGCAATGTTTTAAAAGGAGATTCGGGAATATTTATTAAGGGACCGTATGCATTCAGAAATCCTACCAAACTTTATTTTTTTCAGTATTAACACCTAATTTTGACATCATATCTGAATTCGTCCTGGAAAACTTTTTAAAATATGACCCATCTTCCATGTTATGGGCAGGAATCGGTCATGAAGTATCATCATGTTTCCTTTTCACAGATTAGCTCGTGGAGTAGTCCATTTAGGACGCTGTTAGAAATGCTGAAGATATTCACGTGACTATCTATACCAAAACTGATTCTTAGCCTTTTCAATCAAGCGCCAACAAGCATTTAATGGTTTAGCTCGTGAATTAGAAGATTCTGGAATATCAAGGAGGGGTGCTCCTATTCAAAAATTCCCCGGAGTTAATGTATCCGGATCAGATGGATCTGATGACATCGGTGTTAAAGATCTTGAATTTATACAGCTTTCAATTTGACACAGTAAGGACGATTACTCTTCAAAATTTAAGATACTAAATTTACATTCATTTAACAGATGACTTTTAGTAAACTTTACAGCTGACTCCCATAGCTCACCAATATGGAGGGATGAATTGTCAATTGATTTTTTGTCTCGAAAGAAAATCTTGAACTTCACTTTCCCTCAAATATTGGAATAGCTACTTCAATTGATTATCCAGACCTGTGAAGTTATTGGTATTATCTGACTGTATATCAGACAGTAGGCCTCTACGTGCAATAACCCTTTGAGGGGCAAGCAATTGTGTTCGAGTAATTCTGAACTCCCACCAGAAATTTGTTAAAAAGTTATATCAAAAAGAGGAAAAGCAATTTCACGAATGTTTTCCAGCAAAGTTAGAAAAGTGAAATTCAATAACATTTTTCTGGTGTGAATCTTCATCAATCGTAGGTGGTATATAATATATACCACCGCCCCTCAAGGGGATAAACCGCTTTAAAGCTGGTAGCAAGGCTTGCACAGACAAGTCTGATACCAATTCAAGATGCACTGCCTTAGTGCATACCGTAAAATGGGGTGAATGGGAACACTTTTCAACTTTAACGTTAAATAAAAGCAACAACTGATTTTTTATTATTTTATTTTTCTACTTGAAACTTCGGTCTTGTTTTGTTCTTTACTTTTTAAGCAAAAACGAAGCATTTTTACTGTTTATATATGTATTATTTACTTTTTTAATGGTGTTCCGATTCACCCCGCAGATAGGGGTGAATCAAACTTTGAACTTTGAAATTAAAAAAAAATAAAATTTATTTAAAAAAATTATATTTGAATTGCAGAAGTAGAAATTAATACAACTTCAGCCTTGTTCTGTGTTATCCTTTACTAGTAGTCATTGGGTAAGTGGATCTATTGAGTAGCCCCAATCGCTGCATGTATTAGTACGATCTACTAATACGCCCTCATCCCCAGTCCTGAGTACTGTTTGTATCCCTCTCTTTTTTTAATTGGGTTTTGATTTTGAGATGTTTGTGTAATGTTGTGGATGCCAGAGAATAATTCTGTGCAATTTTTCTAACTACTTTGCTATTTTTAAATTATTTTATTGTGTGTTCCATGTCGTTGGATTAGGCATTGACTTTTTTGTTTAACCAAGTAATTTCTTGACACCTTTAAACTTTTCAAGTAATTTGAACAAAAAAAATATTGTTACAATACATATTGATACATAAGTTTTCATATATAACATGAAACTATTACTGTATAGAAAAATAAACCATGAGCGAAAACGTGTTCCGATTCACCCAGTAAATCTTAAACCTCTGATGTTACAAGCCATTTTTCATTTTTTCATTATGTAGTTTAGAAATAAGTAGAATTTAATGCAGCATATCGTTTACAGGCGTACCATTAATTAAAAATCCCCACTCTTAGGATTAGAATACAAAAAATACTGTAGTTACATACAAAGTTTTGAAGAGGTTGAAAAAATTAGGTTTTTGAGGATCTCTTGAATTATTTTTATATACCCCAGTAGTGGTGCCAACAAGTCAAAAATGAATTTCCAAACTCTTAATGTTATAACCTTCTTATAAAAAAATTGGCAACTAAAAATATCATCACATATATTTATAATGAATTTATTTGTATGACCGGGAAGTTTCGTTCCTATTTACCCCATTTTACGGTACACAGACGAATACTGCTATGTAAGATTTTATTTTGATCTTACTTCTAGGCATATTTGGCTTAGTTAAGCAGGGACCTACAAAATCTAAACTCACCTTGAAAAATGGACGAATTGGGGTGATTCTGTCAACGGAAAGATCTCCCATGATTTGTTGACAATCTTGTGTCTTTAGGCGTTTGCAAAACACATACTTGTGGAGCTCTTGTCGTACAATAGAACCAATACTATTGACGTATTATAGAAAGTACTAGCTGTGTACCTGCTAGCAGATGTTTCTCATGTATCTGCTTTATTAATAACTTAGTAACAAAGTGATTCTTTGGGAGTAGCATAGGATAGTTTCTATCATAACTTAGTGATTGATGTTGTGACAAGCGACCACCCACTCGAATAATATTAATCGAATCTGAAATTACATTTAGAGATAATAATTTACTATTGCTGGGCAAGAGCTTTCTTTCTTTTAACAATTTAAGCTCTGAGTAGAATTCTGAACTTTGCACTAATTTTATGATACATTGAATTGAATTAGAGATTTCTTCCGAACTCTGATTTTTGGATTTTTTCAAAGTACTATGCCTAACATTATAGATGAATCCAATACAGCAGCTGTGGCTCTTGACAGCTTAGAGAATTTAGAAAACTTAAGAAGAAAGTCTGGAGGTGTACGTACTTGAGTTACATTACTCACAGAATCAATTACTTGATTAAACTCAGATATCGGAACATTGTACATAGGTATTGAGATTTGTTCATTTGGCAAGCAGCCATGGAGGCCCATACCACTACAGAGAATGATTAAAAAGCTTCCGTGGTGGAATTCCTCCAGAAGTTACATCTGCAGGATTTAAAATACCTGGAATATGATTCCGCTGATAGGAAGGCATTAATGCTTGAATTTGAAATACTCGATAGAGTACGAAGTGATTTACGTTTAAAGGCGATGATTTTAGCCAACTGAGAACAATTTGGGAATCTGACCACAGATAATATTGTCAAAGTTTATTAGTAATGTGTCGATAATAATCGAACATAACTTTGCCTGTAAAAGAGTTGAACAAAGTTCAATACGTGGGAATGTTTATGGTTTTATAGGATTTACTTTAGTTTTTGCTTCAATCAAACTGACGAATAACTTTTCAGGTGTAACAACACGTAAATAGGTAACAGCAGCATAAGCTTTATTTGAGCCATCACAAAAGCCATATAACTGAATTTGAACATCAGCTTGATTATATAAATTCATATATATGGGAATTTCAATTGATTTTAATAAATGCTTTTCGAGGAATAATTTTTTGAGGCAGACTTCATTTTATCAGGTACGTGAGCTATTTCTTCTGAATTGTTACAGGTCCACTTTCGTAGATTGAAACCTTTACTGAGTCTTAATTAATTCAGTTACCAAAACCTGGGCGTTTTCCTGTGAATCGGATCCAGAAAGTAGATCATCAACTTAAATTTCTTCTTGAAAAATCTGAGAATTTTTTATAATATTGATCGTTATCAATGGCCAACTGGCGTAATGTCCTAATGGCCAAAAAAAGGGCTTACAAGAAAAACTGTATGTAACAGTCAACATCCTGTATGTTTTGATAGAGTCTTCTAAATTAAATCTCCGAAGAATGCGTTGATAATCAACCTGCTTTTGATTAAAAAGAATTTGTCTAAACATTTTTTTGATATCAGCACTGAAGGCAATTAGATTCCTTCTGAACTTTAATAATAAAGGAACTATTTCTGGCTGCAATTTTGGACCTATCTCCAGATAATCATTTAAAGAGCGTCCAGATGAACCACTGCTGATACGTCAAACACTACTCTGCACCGTTTTTGCTTTCTTCGGTTATGCCAAAATAAGAATTTTTTAACTCATTTTCTAAAATAATCAATTGACATTTTAGTTTCTCAATAGCTTCATCAACTTAAGTATTATATCGCTTTATTTCTTTTATTGTGAAAACAAATTTAGACTCACTGGCTATTTCTGCTTCTGTTTTAGTCATAATTGCGTATAATTAAGATTTATATTGAAACTTTAATACACTAGACGATACTATAAAACTATTACTTTAAAACTATTGATAAATATTTACAGCATAATATTGCTAGTAACTATGATGTAAATGTATTCAGTATTAACGAAAAGACATACAAAAATTATTATATTGTTTGATAATTTCATACTGTGATAGGGTGAATATAATTAAACATTGAATTATTCTAAAATTTAGTTGCAAATATAAATACATATGCATAAAAACAAAATATTTTTTTTTTCTTTTTCTCTGACAGATTCTCTCACTATTGCCGCTCTGTTTTTTTTTTTTTTTTTTTTTTTTTTTTCAATCTCTTGACTTTTATGATATGTAAAACAAAAACAAATTTTCACTGAGTGTGATTATATTAAATTTAGGTAATTCCATTTGCGAACTATAAGACCAATGAATAAATATGTAATTATAAAGATCGAATTAATATAACCTTAAATTTACTTTCAAAATTAAAATTACATTATCTGACAATAGAGATGTGTGATATTAATATCGGACATGATATATAGACGTAATTGGTAAGGGCATTGCGTATCTAGTCCAGCATTTATTTAATCGCTAAATCCGTTTTTCAACCAGTATCAACATAACCGATTACAAACTAACCTTTTTATTTGTGCCAGAAATTATTATGAAATAGATTGTGAGCAAAAGAACGCAGTGCCTGCGGGCATAAGGGCGCCACTTTGGTGTTTTCCTGTTACTAACATATTTTTTAAGTAAAATTCCATTAAAAATTATTCTTTATTTAAAATCCCTGATAATAGCTTGAGCAATATTTTTAAAATCTCTACAAGTGTATTTCAGGTATGAAAATTGAAAATGTATATTAGAAATTTAATCATGTGTTATTTTTCACAAATTTATAGCAATACTTTTTGAAAAATGCTATGGAAATTAAAACGATAGAAACTGATAAAAGTTGGCAATAAATTTTCTGATATGCTAAGGTGTGAAATGTAGAAAAATAAGTTCATTCTTCCCCTTCCTTCGTGCATGAAAGTTCAGTATTTTTGTTTCTGTTGTCATTAATGTTGCTACACTGGCCCATTGCAGTTCTATAATAAGATGTACAGGGTGCACTTTTTTCCAAGATTTTAACATTTCAGATAATCTTCACATGAAAAAAAATCTATATAACTGCGCGAAATAATTTTCAGCTATGAAAGTTCTTTCAGGCTATCTCTTTTGAACCACCCATGGATTGGTCACTAATATGCCTGTCTTTAACAGCATACTTGAGCCTCTAAAATAATTCAAGGAGTATTTATCATCCAAGAAAAAAACCTAACAATATCGCCATTACAATTTCATTTCAGTTAAAATCAGATTAAAATTTCTGGCTCCTTTCACTATATCAAAACTTTCGAGATAGCACCTTACAGAAAAATTTACAATTCGAAATTTACTACAGTTTACAGTTATATATATATATATATATATATATACGGAGCTCCAGATCCGCATAGAGGCACTCTATGTCTTTACTGCGACATGTATTTGTACGTGTGTACTAATTTGCATGTGTGTAATTTGTATGTGCTATTAATAGTATGAGATGATTTTTTCGTGCATGTTTTGAGCCCTGTTAATAATGGCCCCCTGTATTGTTTGCCAAGAGTTGAAATGAGCCCCTGCTGAGTGAAAGGTTGGACAGGACTGCTCTAAAAGTTTCTTCAGAACATAAGAATACTTCAGAGATCTTTCTCACAAGAAAATAGCAGTCTGTGATCAGATCAAAAAAGTTCTTAAACAGAAGAGAGAGTTCAAAAAAGGTCATGTTTTGTACCCCCAAAGTACCAAGTCCACCAATAGTTTTTGTGTGACTGATGAAAATGTCCATACAGTATGAAATCGCAAACTACTGCAGCTACTGCTATCTGCTATTACACGAAAACAAGAGTGTAGGGGGAACTGGGGTACATTGATACAGTTTTTTTCTAAGATTTTTTTTGGTGTCAAGAAAGTAGAAAATTCAAGTTTTTTTTCCATGAGGTGACAGCAAAACTTGTGTAGTATGTTATAAAAATGTGCAATCATTGTTTTATATAGTATTTTTGCATGTAATTTTAAAAAAATCAAAAAAAGTCATTTGTATCAATGTGCCCCATCCCCGGGGCAGATTGATACGTTTGAGAAAAATGACGACAAAATAATACCAATGCATATTTTTCATAGAAAATGAATTAGAAAACCATTTTATATTTATTTATAAAAATTCAAATCACCCACAATTTATTTTTAAGCAATATTAAAGCAATCAAAATTAAATATATTATGACCTGATGTTCTGGCTGTTTCTTGTCTGATTGTTGGCTGTGGTAACTTTGTCATATCTAGCACTTCAACCCCAGCATTATCTTCTTTCTTATGAAAGATGAAAAAATTACCAGTTTTTCTGTTTATAAATAGGTTCATAAACCGAAAATAAAGGATAATTATATTAAAAATTCTGTTTATAATATAAGTATCATTTTCTGTTCTGCAGTTTGTTTCTCTTACTTAACATTTCGCATGTCGAAAATACTTTTTTCTCTGGAGAATCGATATAAATTCGAGATTTGCCAGAATGGTGTCCTTTTCTTTTATTAGTTCTACTAGCACTAGATGCTGGGTAAGTTCCTACGTCTTCTGTTTTCAAAAATACTATAAAATGTTCTAATATAAACAAATTAGAGCTATTTCACTTCAATAAAAACTAATATTAGAAATTTTTCGTGAAAAAAAGGTTGGATTAAGGAGTGTATGGTAAAAAAAATAATAAAAGATAATGAAAATATGAACTATTAAAGGATTTAGGCTGTATCAATGTGCCCCGTCATAGACTGTATCAATGTGCCCCATACAGCGATTTTGAATAAAATGAGTCTCAAATCCAACACTTCACAATATATCTAACAATAAATAATGAAGAACTGATAAAGAGTAGCTGTACTTACCAGGGAGAGTATTCATTTTGGTTGAAAATACTGGAACAGTTATATAATAGCATTTCAATTGTACAACTCATATTTACTTTTGAATAACAAAAACATTAAATCACCCGTCCCATTTCATCAAACTACTGAATCATTCCAAGATTTTCTGTATGTAGTTGAATACACTAGCATCATCTTTTGGAGCTGTTGTGAAACTTCCTGTAATGACCCTGTGAGCGGTAGAGGGGGTGTATCAATGTGCCCCATGTATCAATGTACCCCAGTTCCCCCTATATCAGAAGAAAACGTCCAGATTATCTGTTTAATAACCTACATTATAACGCTGGATATTTATGAAGATTCAAGTTAATAGAAACGGAAAGAAGTGAAATGAAAAACTTAGATAACACTCTACTTACAAACTAAAAATGGAGCACCAAAGAATCCAAGGGATACACGTAATCAAAATTTAGACTTGGAGTAAATTGAGTTCAAAGTTGAACAACAATAAATGCCTGAATTATAATATGACAGTATTGCGTATTTCATAGCGATCTTCGAAGTCAAATTTCAATAGATGGGAAAGAAGGAGTACAATATCTTTTAAATTTTAAACAGAGATTAAAGTGGCCAAGTAATTAAGCAGTTTAAGGAGCTCAGGAAGTTTTAATCTACTTTCTAAAGAAAATTTGGAAAATTGCAAAATTTTTTCTAGTAGAATTATATTCCAAGAACGTTTTATGCAATGGCAAATATAAAAATTCATGTAAAAGATACAGATTTGCATTTTGAATCAAAATATTTTTAAGGTTACTGAGAAATATTTTAGAAAATCGAATTCCCAGATTTGTTTTAGATAACGGTAACGAGAATTACAATATAATTTTTATTACAATATAGTTTTTATAAATTTTTAGTAAAATTATCGGAATTTTAGTAGATTCTTTTGAAAAGTTACAGATGTCTCTAGTTTCGCTTGCAAGTTTTGTAGATTGACATCATTTTCTTGTATAGTGTACATATAAAATTTTAGCAATCATAACAGATCTCGGTAAATTTAGATATCTAAGGTTACAGATTTTTTTTAGTGTAGAACGCAGCACATAATAAAAAAATCATTTATAAATCTTTATCTCCAAATAAATAGTCTTATACCCTTTTTTACAGATAACCTGTGCACTTATCTTAGTTTTTGCAAATTTTTTCACGTATACCACTTGGTTTCCGGGATCTTCAACTGTCGCCCTGAATGTATCTTATATTTTGCCACAGACAGAAAGGGAAAATTGTAAAACATCAATTTAAGGAGCATGTACACTGTAAAAAAATCTTCGATTCTACGGATGTATGTTTATAGAAATTTGTACGTTTACTAATTTTTATCTGTATATTGTAAAGAAAAAAATGCATATCTACAAAATTAATATTTGTAAATGTGTAAACATACAAAAATAATCAAACAAAATTACAGTAATCTTGCTAAAATTTTATTTGTAACCCGGGTTGAAGTTACATAAAAAGTTCTAGGCATCTCGGTTTCTTAAAACATTTTTTAGCACCTTACAATTTTTTAAAATTTCCAATGCATCTGTTACATGAATATTTGTTGTTGCCATTACATAAAAAGTTCTAAGAATCCCAGTTTCCTAGAAACATTTTAATAAATTTACTATTTTTAATTTTTTTTTTTTTTTACTGTGTAGCCTTTAAACTTTTTTACATAGTTGGCTTGAGAGAAAGCACCTTTCATGCATTGTAAAATACATGAAAATATTACATACTCATTTAGAAAGATATCTGTTAAACCGAAGGAATTGCTTAGAAAAAACATATTTATTTTTACCTCACTTTAATACATTTTAAAAAGTAAATCCCAGTTTATTCTTGATTGACCCTTTAGAATTAAACTTTTATAAAACAATATTTTCGACCTGTTACAATTTTTAACTATACAAATAACAACTTTACGCTTTTAAAATAAAAAAAACGTTTGATAAAAAAAGTTATATCTAAAAAATAAATCAAGAAATACTGGCGACGTCGATGTTTTAGATGTTTAGCTCACTTTTTTTCTATATCCTATTTTGCTCAAGATCTAAAACGTAGACTCATATTTGTCCCTGGATGTTTCAAAATATTTTGATTGATCACCTTCTGTCTCGCCCGGAAATTTGGGTTTTCCATGACTGTACGGCGAAGTTTGGATAAATGTTTCACGAGATCCGTTACTAAAATGTTTTTATTGTCCTTTTGAAAACATATTTTTGTTTCCTGTAACAAACTTTCAATCTTAGAAGCAGCAATTTATTTTATCACATTATACTTAGAAAATGTATTTAATTATTTTGTAAAATTTAATATTAAAGTACTAAAGATGTCGTAGAATATTAAAAAATAGCAAACTTTCAATGAAGGCAATTAAACCATAAAATACATAAAAATAACAATTAATATAAAAATAATTTTCGTCTTTTTACAATTTTTAACTTAAGAAAAAAATACCTTTGTACTTTTTAAATACAAATATTTTTGCAAAAAAGAGTTCTGTCTAAAAATAAAAAAGACAAAATATTGGCAACGTACATGTTTAAGCTTATACGAAATATATTTGTCATCTTTTTGCTACAATACTCTGTTTCGTTCAAGGTCTAAAACATAGTCTCAGATTTGTCCCTGAATGTTTCAAAATATTTTGATTGATCACTTTCTGTCTCTCCCGGAAATTTGTGTTTTCCAGGGGTATATGAGCGATGTTTGGATAAACGTTTCACGTGAACAGTTTTCGTAATGTTTTTATTGTCTTTTTGACAACATACTTTTTTCTCCATAAAATAATCTTAGTATAAGCTGAAAAGATTTTTTTTAAATCGGAATATGAAAATTATTTTGAAACTAAAAATAAAAAGACATTAAAACATATGTTACACGCTTACAGAACAGGAAATTTTCTTTAAATATAATAAGACCATAAAAAATATGAGTCTGGGAAAATTATTTAACAAATACAAACGTTATCATTATTAACAAAATTTACACAAAGTAGTTTTATATTTGTTTTGTAATAAATTTCGTGAAATATTTATCACAATTTTTATTGTGAGGGAAGGATACCTTCAAAAAATTGTTTGGTTCATGAGCATATATTTGAAAACATTGTCTGAAAAAAAGACTGGCTTACGGTTGAGGGTTAAAATGTATATGGAACCAAGCATGTGTGAAAGAAGTTCCTACAGAAGTCGCAATGCTTCCTTTAACCTTCTATCTACAGTGAACAGTTGGTATATATACATACATATGTATACAAGTTGGCCATAATTAAACTGATGATACTCAGAGTGTTCTGTAGCGTGATCTAATTGTAAGAATGGCACCAAATTTAGTAGGAAGATTAAAAAAGACGGAGGACGAAGGATTCCGCATAAAAAATTAGTTCCAAAAGCCACTTCCCGGGAAATAGGTGGCGCTCTGCATTCAAAAAAGTGAGTTTCAAAAAATGAAGATTCAATACTGAAATAAAGTTACCATTTATTCAGCGAATTTAGAAATTTGATCCAAGCTCAAAGTGTTAACAATTTATAAAAAGATAAAAATTTACATAAACACTGCTAACGTTTCTTCATCGACAATTTCATTTACACAGCTTCAAAGAAAGCAACAGCAGAAGAAAAAGTTCTTTATTCAAATTTCACGTTACATCTTTTGGCCCATGGCCAGCTTGTTCGGCTTTAAAAGGTAATGTGCAATTGTTGGAAGCAATTTCATTGAAAGGTATCTTTCATAATCTCTCCTTCTTTAGTCGAGAGAGATCTGCTAGTAAAATAATAGTTCTTCAACCATTGCAATGTGCCAGCCGCTCTTCGTGCTTTTATAAATCTCAAAAATGCGTAAAGGTTGCCAGTTAATATTTTTAAAGTAATGGTTGAGAAGTTTGAGAAAACAGGTTCCCTAAATGTTCGGTCAGGCAGAAGACAAAAATCCGTACAACGGGATACAATCGATGAGATGGCAAAGGCGATTGTCAACAGAGCACCAGACAATATTGCTACCACTACCAGCGCTCGTGGAATAACTCGGAAAATGAATATGCCTTATTGTACGGTATGGAAAATCCTACGAAAGATTATCCACTTCTATCTGTATAAGATCAGTCGTGTACAACTGTTTCGTCACATCGATCATAAGCGATTGACTTTTGCCCTTTTTTTTGCCAGAATGGAGTAGTATGATGCTTGCCCGTAGAAAATCTTATGGGAGACGAGGCCCACTTTTACCTGAATGGAACTGTAAATACCCAGAATTGCCAAATTTAGGATAACAGTCATCAAGAGCATTCAAAGAAATTCCTTTGCATTCACCGAAGATAAATGTTTGGTAAGGTTTGACCAGATGTGGTTCAGCAGATATGATCATAGGTCCATTCTTCTATGAGAACCTTACTCCGGCAGGACCTGTAACTTGTTCTGTTACCGGAGACAAATATCGCCAAATTCTAAACAAATTTGTTATTCTGGCACTTCTACAAAGACAATGCCTGGAGAAAATTATTTTCATTGAAGATGGAGCCCCTCCACATATTGATTTGCGTGTACAGCAACTGCTACAGAAAATCACAAGAGAAAGAGTCAGCAGTCGTTGTTTTCCAACTGCATTGCCACATCGGTTCCCTGATCTTACCCCATGCGACTTTTGGCTATGGGGTTACCTAAATCTCCAAGATACATCATGGAGGCATCCAGGACCTGGCTATGTTGAAGGATAACATATCGAGAACTGTACGGGAGATTCCTGCAGACATGTAATTCCCTGGTGTTTTAAAAGCAATACACAGAACGCAATATGGGCGGCCACAATAAACTTGAGTTGAATGTGCTAAATAAACGGTAATTTTATTATCGTATTGATTCTTCTATTTTGAAATGCTCTTTTTCGAATACACAGCGCCACATATTCCCCTGGCGGTGCCTTTTGAAACTAAATTTCTTTCGCGGAATCCTTCGTTCCCCGTCTTGTTTAATCTTCCTACAAAATTTGGCACCATTATAACAATTAGATCGCGTTACAGAACACTCTGAGTACCGTCAGCTTAATTATGCCACTTTGTATATATATATATATATACATATACACATCCATATGTATACAGGGTGTTTTTAAATTCATGGTCCAAACTTTAAGGGGTGATAGTACACATCAAGACAAACAATATTTAAATAGGAAACCAAGGGTCCCAAAGTCTTCGGAAGGAGATAGGCGCCATTAAAGTTTAGGGTCCAAAAATTCAAATGATTATGAAAAACAGAAAAATTGGTCGATTCGTTTGCGGTTTTCACTAAAATTATTCTTTATGTCAGTATTGTCTTGAAAATAAATTATAAAGATAAATTTCAAAAAATGACGATAGAGGGCGCTTTAGACTTTGGAGCAACGAACAACTATTTTTTACCGTTATTTTTTGCATCTCATTAAAGGTTTCGTAAGCTTAGACTTAAACTTAAATTTTGAGCTCAAAATCTGAATAGTTGGAAGCAGTTAAGTAGCACAAACTTAACTGTGTTCAGAGGGTTTTAAATTCAAATGATTATAAAAAACGGAAAAATTCGTCGATTGATTTGCAGTTTTCACTAAAACTATTCTTTATGTCGGTATTTTATTGAAAATGAATTATAAAGATAAATTTCAAAAAATGCCGATAGAGGGCGCTTTAGACTTTGGAGTAACGTACAACTATATTTTACCATTATTTTTCGCATCTCATAAAATTTTTTTAGAAGCTTAGACATAAACTTAAATTTCGAGATGAAAATCTGAATCGTTGGGAGTGGTTAAGTCGCGCAAACTGAACTGTGTTCAATAGGGGTGGGGAGGTTCAAATTTCAAATGATAATAAAAAACGGAAAAATTGTTCGATTCGTTTGCCGTTTTCGCTAAAACTGTTCTTTATGTCAATATTTCCTTGAAAATAAATTTTAAAGATTAATTTTAAAAAATACCGTTAGAGGGCGCCTTAAACTTTGGAGTAACCAACAACTATTTTTAACCGTTATTTTTTGTATCTTATTAAATGCTTGTAAAAGTTCAAACTTAAATTTTGAGCTCAAAATCTGCATCGTTTTGAGTAATTAAGTGCGGAAATTTGAAATGTGTTCGAGGGGTGGGGAGGGTAACATTTTAACTCCTGAACACTGTTCAGTTTCCGCTTCTTAACCCCTCCATCGATTTAGAATTTGAGCTCAAAATTTAAATCTAAGCATTTGCAAGCATTTAATTAGATACAAAAAATAACGCTTAAAAATAGTTGTTGGTTACTCTAAAGTTTAAGGCAACTCTATCAGTATTTTTTGAAATTAATCTTTAAAATTTATTTTCAAGGAAATATTGACATAAAGAATAGTTTTAGCGAAAACGGCAGACGAATCGACCAATTTTTCCGTTTTTTAAAATAATTTGAAATTTGAACCTCCCCACCCCCATTGAACACAGTTCAGTTTGCTCTACTTAACCACTCCCAACGATTCAGATTTTCATCTCAAAATTTAAGTTTATGTCTAAGCTTCTAAGAAAATTTTATGAGATGCGAAAACTAACGGTAAAATATAGTTGTACGTTACTCCAAAGTCTAAAGCGCCCTCTATCGGCATTTTTTGAAATTTATCTTTATAATTCATTTTCAATAAAATACCGACATAAAGAATAGTTTTAGAGAAAACCGCAAATCAATCGACCAATTTTTTCGTTTTTTATAATCATTTGAATTTAAAACCCTCTGAACACAATTAAGTTTGTGCTACTTAACTGCTTCCAACTATTCAGATTTTGAGCTCAAAATTTAAGTTTAAGTCTAAGCTTACGAAACCTTTAATGAGATGCAAAAAATAACGGTAAAAAATAGTTGTTCGTTACTCTAAAGTCTAAAGCGCCCTCTATCGTCATTTTTTGAAATTTATCTTTATAATTTATTTTCAAGACAATACTGACATAAAGAATAATTTTAATGAAAACCGCAAACGAATCGACCAATTTTTCTGTTTTTCATAATCATTTGAATTTTTGGACCCTAAACTTTAATGGCGCCTATCTCCTTCGGAAGACTTTGGGACCCTTGGTTTCCTATTTAAATATTGTTTGTCTTGATGTGTACTATCACCCCTTAAAGTTTGGACGATGAATTTAGAAACACCCTGTATATATGTATGTTTATCTAATCTATCTATCTACATAAATATGTGTGTGTGTATGTAAATCATAAAAGGATTTTAGTTTTCAAATTGGTCATTTAATTTTAACATGTTAAAAGTTAAGTTAACTCATCATGGAATTCAATTTATATTTTATCATTCCTCAGTACGTCATATTATAAAATTGTTCTACTCTCAATGAAAAAAGCGCATTCAACGTCCCAATATAAATTTAAAAGTCTTGCTGATACTAAATGGCGGCATTTTTTTGTTTTATTTAAATAAAGTGTCTTCCTAGAATGATCTTATCGAAGTGTGAGATTTATTATTCCTTTTATTACCCATAAAATAGATAAAAATTTAACTACATACTCAAATTACTCTATGGGTGGGGTAAATTTCGCATAATGTGTATTAACAAAGAAACATATATTTTATAGATAATTCTACTTAAGTACTTCTCTATAGGAGAATTTAGACATATTATAAATAAAGAAATCATTTTATATGTCTGTTACAAGGTTGCCAGTTTGGCCTCCAATTTTAATCCGAAATTTTAAATTAATACCGTAAATATTGAATGAACTATTCCTGCTTTAAGTAATCACGAAAAGTTTCTCATTGAATATGTTATAAAACGCTATTCTTTATTTTGGGTGTGAACTTGAAATTTCTGAATAAAATTGGAGGCCAAACTGGCAACCCTGGTCTGTTACTAAAAATTTTTAAGCCTACATCTAATATAAGAAGCATACACTGATAAGCCGTTCTTGGGATCTTCTACAACTGTTTTGAGATCATTCTCATCATATATCATGTGTATTTCCTTATATATTTCTGGTGTATGTCTGGAAAATAACAACTTGATACGTTTATAGATTTAAGTAAACATTACGAAATTAGAAAGTGGTTGATCAAATGGTTTTGCAATAATTCTCTTCTTGCAATAATGCTTTTGTTCACAAACTTGTAAAGAAATAGCACGTTAAAATGCTGTTATTATTATTATTATTATTATTATTATTATTATTATTATTGAGAATTGTCCGAAAGAAAACGAAAACAGATATTTTATAAAGAATTATATTTTATTTAAATTTATAATAAAAATATAAGCTTTAGTGACCGTTTTTGTATTGAAATGTTATACAATAGTTGATATTTTCAATGCGAAGAGCTAATTCGGGTACCTGTCAACGAATTTAGAAATAACAGCCTAGAAATAATATGATTAATTCAAAAGAGTTTTAAAATGAAATTTATGCTTCTTTGAGGAGGGAGTGGGGCTTCTTGTCAGAAGTGAAAATCTTTACTTTAATTTCCAGGTTGAATACAAATGTTATTATTAAGGTATCCTGCGATAACAAAGTCACGTGCTTATTTTCACGGATTAATTTTAATTCTCTCTCTTTTTTTTTTTTTTTTTTTTTTTTTTTTTTTTTTTTTTTTTTTTTTTTTTTTTTTTTAACAAACATAGAATTTGATACACCAACTTATCGACTGTATATATAAGAAAGAACATTATAGCAGGTATGCATTCATAAAATGTAATGGCATGATTTAGTGGCCAATGCTGTTTAACGCCATGTAAACAAAACTACAAAAAAATGTCCAATTCTAAAGATGGGAACACTACAGCCCTCTAAATTTATAAATTTATCGTACTTGTTATTAATTGTGATATCAGGATTCAATAATAATTACTTGATATTTTATTCTTCTGACATGAAAAATTTAGCAAAACTAAGACCATACGAATTTCACTTTATCCTTTTTGATTTTCAACATTGAAAATAATGCTCTCTTGTGCATAAAATAAAAAATAAACCCTATTCGGATATATTTCCAGCACTGAAAAAAATCAACCGTATTAATAACACTAACGGATGAGTTATTTCCCCGGTATATTTATTGGGCAACATATTTTAAACTACAAATTTACTCATGAATGCATCCAAAATCTTCTACAACATTTGAAAATACATGAAATTCACCACAAATTTATGTAATAAACAAAGTATTTTCTAATAAATAGCCTTCGGATAACAGAACTTACCTCGCAAATTTCCGGCCAGGCGTTGACTCTAGCGTGCGTCTCATAGCGATAAGGTCTACAAATGGAACAAATGAGCTTTTAGTAGTTTCTTGTGATTCAAATCACTCACAAGCGACTGCATAGAACCCGTAGAGGCCATTTCTGAAATTCCCTCGAAATTACATTTATTAATAAAAGTACACTTGGATTTATTATCCCAATACACTTTATTTTTTATGAGAAATATTATTTGAATTAGAAAGTATTTGAAAAATTCGATCAAATATTACAACTAATAATTAAATCCGTTTTTACAATTTTTATTTTGTTATTCTTTAGTCTTGTGCTGATTGTTTTTAAAAGCATAATCCAAAAATTATTTTTCAGGTATAACTGAAATTTTCAATGCGTACACAAGACGCTTCTAATAATCGATTTCCTTATAATACTGATATTTTAGCATCCATATTTTTTAAATTATTTTCATATTTCATAATTCATGTAAATCTGTTTAAATGCATTAAAGTATAGAATTATATTTGGTATAATTTATACTAATGTCAGAGGAAATTACCAGCTTAAAAATATATATTACAGAGGACACGAATGAAAATACAAAATATTATTTTAACATTTAGAGGTTAAATGTTTAATGTTTACCTTTGGTTTATGATTTCAATATTCTATGCTGAATGATCTTCTATTTGGTATAAAAATTACAGTTTATTATAGAATCACCGATTGTTATCAAATTTGTATGTTCCTATTGAATATTTGAAAGTTTGTTACCATTTCAGTATGAAGAGTTTTGTTCAAATTTTGTTTTTTCACTATAATTCAAAATTTAACTCAGATTAATGGTAATTTTCATTATAATTAAATATCTGGCAATTCAAAGGTATGGCTATTCCATTTACTTTATTGATTGAACGTCGAATCGTTAAATATTCCAATGGATTGAGTTTTAAAGTTAAAATTCCATTCAAAATTAATCATTTTGTCTGTTTGTCTATTTGCTGTCCTGGTCTTACTACTTTTAAATGTTTTATTAATGTGTCCGCAGTTTTTCTTTTCAATTTCCGCTGTTGCATTTTCTTTGCAGCGGTACCCAAAGTTATGTACTATCGAAATTTCTCTGTTTCCCATGCAATTTACAGAGAATGTTCCAATTGATAATTAATTAAATTTTATGCATGAAGTAAATAATATTCTAAAAAATAAATTTATCATAGGAAACATAATTACAATAATTCGAGAAGAAAATCATTATATCTTAAAATGTATACCTCACTAAAATTGGTCAGTTGCTGAAATGCGACTTTTTCTCCATCTTTAATTGGCCTTAAAAATTTGCTTGCATTTACCTTGGATAATGTTTTTCAGTTGATCGTAGCTTCACTTTTAAAAACCCATAAAAATTGAACATCAAATTACCAATTAAAATTAAAAAATCCTCAAACTTCAGATTCTTGTACCGAAAGGTTAATATTTGGTGAACAATATAACTGCATGGATAAGATAAAACGTAATCTTAATGCAAAAAATATTCCAGTGAACATATTGTGTGCGTAATGCATGATTTTTAGTTCTGACTTAAACGCCGCAATTGCAGTTAACACAGAATTAGTCTAGTTTGTGCGTATAAAAATAAAATATTATCTAATTTAATAAATTAATTATAATCGTGTTAATGTCCATATTTTTATTATTATTACGCGTAATTTATTGTCGTACTTAAGGAGTCTCATAATTTCTTCAAAATAACCGTAGCTATAAAATAAAATAATAATAATTACAACTTTTTAATTTGTTAAATTTTTTGAAATTTTCCTAAATTACACAGCTGTTAGCATAGCTGTCAAACATAAGCTTTTAAGGGTTCCATATTTAAAAAGCGGAAACGGAACCATTATATTATCACTCCTATGTTTGTCTACCTGTCATACTGCTGGACAGATCTGGACTCCTGGAACGGAATTAATTAATCAAATATGCCAGCATACCCCAAAACCCCTTAGTGAATTAGATAAGCCACTCCTGATCACTCATTTTGGAATATTCATAGTGTTAAATAAAATTCACCAACTCTTAATAAAATGAAAACGATTGTTAAGGGTCCAGGTTAATTCCTGAGATAATGGCTTGCCCTCAATTAGCCCCAAAATTAGGGGGCAGGCATCAGCCTCAACTATCCCCACTGCGTTGTGATTGTTTTTCGATGGAGGAATTAACTTTTAGACCGTAATCAAACACCAGAGCTTTAAACCAATAAAATTCTTTAACTTATTTGTAATTGATTTTTAATAAAAATACAATGATAATAAAATAAAATAGGACTCATGGTCGAAATGAAATATTCAAGGTTAAAAATTAATATATATTTATTTACAGCAATATTTACAACTTAATGATGTGTCACACGACACTCTTGATCTAAGTAAAATAGAAAAACACAATTAAATATTTACTTATTACAATTATTATTGATACTACTTGATTAAATAATTAATTTAACATATTATTAGTTTGACACATGGTTACCAATTGAGCATACACTCCTACTACTCATTCATATACCCTAAGTAACTGGGAACAATAAAACAAAAAGGTAGTACCTTCAGATCCTTGGCCATTTGGACATATCAGGTGTATCCAGCTATTCCTTACACCAGTCGATTTCGCCATATCTCCGGAAGCAGTACTATTCACGGAATCTTTGCGATCCAAACATTATTTTTAGACTCATAATTTCCGAGTCTGAAATATCTTTTTTGTTGAGGTTTTTCACCTCAAAAAGCGAGCATTCTTAAAAAGCATCTTCATCTCCAAGAGCACACATTTCTGTCTCCTTCTCCTCCTAAAACTGTTTTTTCTCATTTCACCATAGCAGGCGGGGACCCCCCCCTCCCCTCGTTCAATCAGAACTCGATGTCCAGTAATTTTCCTACACTGGTGACTCTTTAACCCTTTAACGTTCATTGGTTTCGCCACGAAACCACAAAATTTTAATTCCGATACGCAACACTGACACCGGTATTTTTATCTAAAAATATCCCTTTTATTTTATATGTGAAAAATCACGTTTTCTTATTTAGAAATATATTTGTTCTTAATTACCGGTGTCATTAATTTATTTCGACATCTTAGCAATGAAAATGCTATGATCATTAAAGGGTTAAAAGTATATTCGCTGGATCCTCTCCGAGGGGGGGGATGAGCCCCATCATCTCTACTCCCACTCGATGGGAGGCAAACCGCGATCTCAAAAACACGTGATCGTGTGTGAGGTCTAATTTTTATTAACCTGAAATAAATTTACGCATAAATCCATTCCTGACATTACCGTCAAGACATTGTTTACTAGGCGCCAGTCCGGCGACACTCAGCAACCCAGAGATGACTACCAGAGATAATGGGCCTGCTTTCCTTCTTAACTCGTAAACAGCACTATATACCCCACATGTAACCATCAGAAAATTAATAGTAATATGATTAATACATAACTTCAGAACATGAAATACAATACTCTTTACAACATTAATACGACACACATATATATAAACATCAGAGAATTAATAATAATATGATTAATACACAATTTTAGAATCTGAAATAACAATAATGATAGTAAAACTTCAATAATAACTTTATGTACATTTCCTTTTATATATATGAATATCCGTAGTCTGCTGGACACCGTAAGTGTTCCCAGCACATACCCATCTTACTCGTAAACTCTGGAAGGAGGAAAATTGAAACTGGCAGAAATAATAAAGACTTTTAATGCACATAATTTACAAGTTATTAAACATTCACAAATACATTGAGAGAAAATGTAGAGGGTCTAATTAAGTTACTTGAAAAAAAGTTTTCTTCGTATATCATGTGAAAGCTTTCGTTGCGCTGAACACAAAAATATATTTCTTTTAACTCTCGGTATTATATTTTTAGAGATATCGTAGAAAATGTATATTGTGCAAAACTAGTTACTCTCTATCTATTTCCAAATCTACTGGAATTATGAAAAAATGTGAGATTGTCGATATTTAAACCTTGCAGGAAAACAATAGTGATTGCCCTGGGTCACAGAGAAATGCACATTTTTCCGTTACACATAGATTTCGATTTGGGAAATTCAGCAAAGGTGTTGAGGATTGCTGAAGGTAAAGTCGTAGCTGATTAATAAAAATATTGTTGATAGCTATTTTCGAGAAAAATCGTCAATAATTAGCAAAGATATTAACTCTTTAAAACACTTACGGTTTGAACATACATAATGAAAAAGGTGGTGTACTCTGTATAACATCGGCTTTTAAAACTTAAATAGGATTTTGATTGATATATTTGTATAATACAATACTCAGTAGCAGTATAAAAGCAGTAAGCGGCAAATTGTTAAAGTTAGACTTGTTAAGACCATAAATACTTGACTGGATCTCTCACAACACCTGCCGTGTCTTTAAATGTAAATTAAAAATCTATCTTGAAAAACGCGGGGTGGACCAAGGGGGAATTTCAGATTTGTGACTTTCTTTCGAAGCGCGCTTAGCACAATGCCAAGTTTAACAAAGGTTTGTGTTTTAGATGCACTGTCAAAATAGAAGATAATTAGTAATGTGAATTTAGTTTTATGAAATGCAAAATAAAGTTTAAATATAAAGCAATAATTTTATTTTTAGTACCGAATTAATTTTTAAAAAAAACACACATTAGTATAATATTTAAAAAAAATATTCAGAAGAGCAATATTTGATATTATTTAGACTTCATATTTCGTTGAACTATTATGGTTATCCATATTCATACTTTTCTAGTATGTACAGCTATACCCAACGCTACATTGTACAGTTAAAAAAATCTTTTTACTCTTTTAGCAACGATGTTTTAACAATACACTTAAGAACTCATATATTTATTGTACGGATCCCCCCAAGCTCAAGAAATGCTCGCACTTGACCGTTTATTTTCAAGTAAAATAGCATATTTCATGCCAAAATTATTATGGTTATTATGGCATGGTAGGTATATAAAATGTACTTGTGGACTTTTTTATTCTCTTCATAGTATCTTTTGAAAATACGCTCTTCCATACGTATTATATCCCAATATTTTCAAGAAAAATCTACCAGAAAAGAAAATGTTTGTAAACTGTGATACAGCTCAATATAAAAATATTCTGCCGTCTTAGATCTTAATCAAAGTATAAGTAGATGAAATCAATTAGAACAAGATACATTTTATTTGGTTGAAAAAATATCTGTTTCGAAATTTTTCAAAATGTTAACAGCTTTGTGTTTAAGGCTTGTTTTAAAATTCTTAATAAAAACAGTCTTTTTTTGGATTTTAGTAAAAGCATATTTCAGGCTATGTGATGAAAATTTTTGCATGTTCCATCCTAAAATTAAAGTTAGTGTTAATCAGGTTCACAAATGAGTTATTAATGAAAAACTGCTGGCTATTATATTTTAAATCTATTTCTTTTTATCGAGTACTTTAAAATCAATAATATTCATTAAATGTCATAAAGATTCCATTTTTAAAACTTATGAAATATCTTTCTTTGTAAATTTTTAAAGTATAACGAGTTACATATTAAAATTTTTCATATTAGTTCCACTTTATGTAAAAATACTAATAAAATATATTAATTGATTAAAATGTACTTTTAAAGTGCAAATTTGAAGCAAACTATTTACACGTAAACACAGTTAGCTTAGAAGAGGATTTCGTGTTAATTCATAAAAATGTATTTATCTAATAATTTCATATAAACTGAAATATTTTCAGACGTTTTCATGCAATTTCAATGAGTTTAAAAAATGTACAAACTATCAACTCGAAAATACTTCTGACATTCTCGGAAAGAACCATAGAGATTTCTACCTAAACATTAAATTTCACGTAAAAAACGATTTTTTCTCCATGCATTTTAGATGATGCTTCTCAAACATAGAAAAACTTAAATTTTTAATACAACGAATAAAATGTTGTAGTAAATAAGATTTATTTCTTCTGGAAAATTTCCAATATTTTTCAGGGAAGAGACATTTAATAAAATTATATCACATAAAAGAATTGAGAAAAGTCAATAAGATTCACCACTTTTATCGAGCCTCGTCAAATAATCCTAGCATTCAAAAAGGAAATTTTACAGGAGAAGGATTTATTTACTTAACTGTTTCATAGACCATACTCGTGCACAAAGCAACTATTTAAATGATTCTATTTGAATCAAGCGCATATTTTAGACCCTTTTTCCTCAGACGGATACTTAATAAGAGTAATAACATAAAATTTTTATTATAGCATTGTAAGTCGAAAACTGTTCATAAATATGTAGACACAAAGCTTCAACCTTAATCTCCATACTTGATTTCATCTTTTGAATACTTGTTTTGTTTGCTATGAACCTTTCTTCTGTCTAAAATTAGTATGATTATGTTTTTCACATAATAATCACTTATTTATTCTTTGGTAAATAAAATCGGAAATACTTTTTAAAAGCTTTGCAAAATAGTTTAAAATATAAAACCGAAGCTAATAGATTACTTTTCTTGCAATTAGTCAGTTGTCTGTGTTGTGTATTTATGTTGGCAAATTCCTGTGGGGGGGGGGGGGTATTTATTTTCTTTTATTGTCGCAAAATTCTGAAAAAACTGCAGGAAAATTTTCGATGAATGATCTCATTAAATGAAATCTTCATTTTTTTCGGATTGGTTTTGAGCCGAAATCACTGATATTATATCTCCTCACACTTTTAAATATCTTACATTTACCACTGAGTTGTTAAAACTCATTTGAGATATATTTAATGTTTTAAGGAGAACTTTCTCACAAATGTTTACATTCATAGCTCATTACATTCTAAATTATAACACCCAGGTCTTAGAATTTTTTGTTATGTGTGGATGCTAACACCAGAAAGTGCACTTTGCAGCGGGATTTTTAATTTTCAGCTTAGATGGGGTTTTTTATCAAAACGTACTGGGTAAGAGGGTATTTGCAGCTTTCCACCGTTCCACGGAAGCGAAATTTTAAAATGGAGGGCCAAAATCACAGTCAAGTGAAATCCAGCCACCCCATTGGTCGTGTGGTAAGGTTGAAAATCACGAACTTGTTTCTCCATTTGAAAAAGAGTGAGGGGGAAAGTAATTTTTAAGCGATTGTTACCGTCTGTTCTTATTTAAGACAAACCATCGAAATTAACTCAATTAGGATATTTTGATGCCATTTTATAAAATGAGAGTGAAAAATTTAGATTATAAATGAAAAGAGATAAGATTTACCTCAAAACTGCCGCTACGATTTTTTCTCGGAAAAAGGAGTATGACAACATTTACCCAACCGCTAAGAGATTGTCCCCTGAAATGGACGCGGCTCAATGACCAATGAGGTGTTTGGATTTCACCGGACTGTGATTTTGGCCCTCCATTTTAAAATTTCGCTCCATGGAAACGAAACAACCAGGTTAGAGCTCACAATACTAAAAATTTGAAACTTTTGCTCCATCGTCACTCCACCACTTATACAGAAAACGATTACTTCACTGTATTATAGAGCATTCTCTTTTGTCAAAATAGAGATGATCTATAAAAGCAGCGGAGTGACGAAGCAGTCAAAGTTTCAAATTTTTACCAGTGTATTTACAGTTAGCCACCAATCCGCGACTTCTAAGCAGCTAGCCAATGAGAGCAGGCGAAAAATATGGGATTTAATGACTGCATTTCACGATTGAATGCTAGCAACAAATCGAACACGCATTTGTTAATTTTTCCTGTTTCGATAATTTGTTTTCCCTGATTGCTTTACAATCGATCTTAAAAATCCATCTATATTAACAACCAAAAAAAGTAGAAAATTAGGTAATTACTCCTTTTATGTTTTCTTAGGGTTTGACTAGATGTGCAACGCACGTCGCGCGCGTGCTCAGAAGGTTTTGCATGGAGTAGGTCTCATTGAAGAAAGGAATTTTACAATAATTCAATTATTGCATTATTTTTATGGTTCAATACAGCAATTACATTTCATGGCTGAATGCTAGCAACAAATCGCATACGCATTTGTTAATTTTTCCCGTTTTGATGATCTTGTTATCCCTGATTGCTTTACAATCGATCTTCAAAATCCATCCAAATTACCATTTAAAAAAAACACAAAATTAGGTAATTACGCCTTTTATATTTTTTTTTTGGGTTTGTCTAGATGTGCAACGCACGTCGCGCGCGTGCTCAGAAGATTTTGCATGGAGTAGGTCTCATTGAAGAAAGGAATCTTAAAATAATTCAATTATTGCATTATTTTTATGGTTCAATATAGCGATTGCATTTCATGGATGAATGGTAGCAACAAATCGCACATGTATTTGTCAATTTTTCCTGTTTTGACGATTTTGTTTTCCCTGATTGCTTTACAATCGATCTCCAAAATCCATTCATAATACCATTAAAAAAAGCAGTAAATTATGTAATTACACCTTTTATGTTTTCTTAGAGTTTGTTCAGATGTGCAACGCACGTCGCACGCGTGCTCAGAAGATTTTGCATGGAGAAAGTCTCATTGATGAAAGTAATTTTAAAATAATTCAATTATTGCATTAATTTTGTGGTTCAAAACATCTAAAACCAACGACTACATTCTTTATCCCTTTAAAACATGAATTTCGTAACAGAAATGCCTGTGTTCACTCAGATAAAATGTAAAATATTCTCTAGATAAAATAAAAAAATTTTCTATTTTAGTATGAATGGAAATTTTAAATATTTGCAATTTGTTTGAAAACATACATGATCCCGGGCAACGCCGGGCGAATCAGCTAGTAAGGTATAAATGTGCAAAACTAGTCTTTGTAAAGATACAGAAATCTGTAGCTTTATAAAAGAATCTAGTAAAATTACAGTAATCTTTCTAAAATTTTATCTTTAAACCCAAGTTGTAGTTGCATAAAAAATTCTAAGCATCCCAGTTTCCTAAAAATTTCTTGGTAAACTTATAGATTTTTTTCATTTACTTTGCAAACATGTATCATGTATTACATGAATTTTTGTTGTTTTTATTATATAGGTTACTGTTACAAGTTCTAGTTAGCAATTCCAAGTTAGCATGTCACTACAACTTCTAAGAATCCCAGTTTTCTAAACAAACTTTAGCAACTTTACAGATTTATTCATTTATTTATTTATTAATTTATTTGCAATTATTCATGATTAAAGTAAAATTTATACCACTATTTCAGCAAGTGAAACTATTTTTGTGCTTATTATAAACCATGCTCATATAATATTAATGTATCATGTAATTACAGTGTTGAATCTGCTTTTCCTGTAATTGTACATGTTTGAGCCTGGAGACAATGTATCCATTCCTTTGGATTAATTTTCTTTTCATATACTTTTATGCAAGTTTTAAAATATTTATATTTTATGCAAAACCAAGCCTTTCTTTATAATTAAATGCGTCTTTTTCTTCTTTTTTTTCTCATCCTGATGAAAGCTTATAATTCAAAATTTTTGATCATGTTTCTTTTATGCCAGTTCAAATTGTACGGTTTTTATTCGTGCTTATTTTTTCGATTAATTATGTGAAACAAAAAATAGATTAATTAAAAGGTAAAATGTAATGCACTCTTTTGAAGAATTATAATTTGTTATTTAAACTTAATTTATAAAGTGTAATTGAATACTGAAAACCACTTTAAAGTAACTTATCAAAAACATAATTTGATGACACATAAAACTAATTGATTTTGAAACATGATCGCTTTAAAAATGCACATATCTTGTCTCATATGCGACATTTCCTAGAAAATAAATATACGTGTTTACTCATACAAAAAAAGTAATCAATACATTTCAAATAAAAACTGTAGGGATCTGTTCTTTGAAAATAAATATTTTAAAAAGTAATTGCTATTTATCATTTTACATATTTTTCTGCCTTTTAATTTATCATCTGCAAATATGTTCTTTAGGATTCATTAACCTATGTTTCTATATTGAAAATAAATACATATTGAAATGAAATACAAATTTCGTCTCGAAATTTAAAAACTAAAACATACTCCTTCCTTTATTCTGTCAACAACAAAGAAAACAAAGAAAAGTTATAGCTTGTTTTACTTTAAAGATAAGGATTCGATAGTAATAAAACGGGAGCGAGGTGTTATCGCGAAACTATTCTACCACATTTTTGGAGACAGTTATTGATTGCAAAAAGATTCTTTCTTTCTCAAGATTGATTAAAATCAATCTGAACAACATACGTTTGATATCTATTTTGTAAAGTGCTTTTTTTATTCTTTGAATTATTTCGAGAATATTTGAAAATGCAATGAATGTAAATGTTCCAAAATAATTACGTGATTAACATATGCGCTTCATTAACTCTCTTTCAAAAGACCCACTCGTTGATCTATACTAATAAGAGATAGTTCGCTTAGTCTCTGTGTATGTGTCTGTCGGCGCTGGTTAGCAAAATCTACCGCTCGTACAAGTCTAAAAATTTAGATGCGCGTAGTTCAAGGTTGATCCTGATGCAGTTTGACTTAAATTTTCATTTTTTTTTAATAATTAGCCGTAATATTAAAACCTCATCAAAAATACATTTTTTTCTGAAAATCGTTAAGCGGGTCCTCGCGTGATCTATACCTGCTTTGTGTCGCGAGTAGAAGTGAAGAACCATGCGCTGAATTTTCAGACGATTATAAATAAATTTTATTAATAACAATATTAATATAAAATCTTATTTTTTTTAAATGGCTGTTGTCGGGAAAAGATTATTCAATTTTATCTCTAAAAAATGGATGTTTTTAAATGACAGAAAAAAAACTAAAAATCTTTTGGCTAGTCACTGATTTCTGATTTGAAGGAGAAAAACGATTTTAAAGTTTTTTTTATTATAATTACAGTCGGATATTAAGTATTTTGTTTATAGAAAGATAGTTTAGAATGAAAAAAATCTTTTGTTTAGTCTCTATATATTTATGTATAATTTAATCGATTCTCTAGTTGTTCAGTAACCATGATAGCCGAAATGAAGAAGAAAAATGAATTAAAATGTTGTGTTATAATTACATTTGGATATTTATTTATTTGTTTATTTATTTTTGCTTACATAGATAACTATATTCCAGAACTAGAAAGTAAACTAACTTTGGATGCTTCTGAAACGGCAAATTGCATAAAATCGGTGTTTTTAAATTTATGATTAGATGTAACTTCTTAATGAGATGACATCGTCTGCTAAATATTGACCGCTGCCTAAAAACTGACACACAAATGATTTGAGGATTTTTTCAGCGTTTGTACGGTCCCTTATATTTTACCAACATAATTTTCTCAAAGCATTCTTGATATTTTTAATTTTAGAAAAATAAGATAAAGAATATTTTTAAAAATTCTGTTACTGAGAAAGAAAGCAACTAATAGAGACACAAATTCTGACAAAAACTCATTATTTAATGAATATCTTGATTTATCTATAGTTGCTAGTTGTCAGTATCATATATCTTAACTGATAAAATTAACAAATTTATTTGAGAAATTTTAGGAATTACTATTACATTCTGGACAGCTAATAATATTAGAGTACTCAAACACGAACATATGTATTTAAAGCATTTGACAACTCAAAAATGAAAGAAAATTTAAATGCAAAGAATTTTCACAAGCAAACGAAAATTTGATGTAACATTTTACAATTAATAAATATTTCTGGCAAATCTAAAAAAGCGGAAAGCTAAACTTTCCATTTTATGTGTTGAAAAATCAGGTTAAACTAATACTTTAAGATAATAGATAGCAAACAAAAATGTTTTCTTTAATATATAACATTTCAGAACTATTCTGGATTATAGGTTATATAAGGATTATATCCTTAAATGTCCGCGTATGACATTTATTTATATTTAATAATAAGAAGTTGTTTTTACACAATATTAATGACTAAAGTAATCGGATGTGTCAGTGCCAAAACTTTATTCTATCACATGCATGTTATGTTTCAAAAACCGCATTATCAGTGCTAAAATTAAATGACAATCTATGCACATCATGAGGAATATAATGATATAAAATTCCTTGTATTATTTCGTGTAGTATATGTCTATCGCTAAAATCACGTAAATCATTCAAAATGCAGCACAGCAGAGCCGATTGTTGGTTGATTTACACTGAAACCTAATTTGCAACAACATATGTCAACTTCTAACTGAAACTAAAGTTTGATAAAAATCGTGCATTAATTCTTTAAATACAGCTACAGCAGAAATCGTGAAAAATCCAGCATAGTGGCGTCACCTGTTAGGCAATTTATAACAAAATATAAACAACACACCAAGTCATATTAAGCCCTAACAGAATCTGAAAATTTATGAAATTCTGTGCAAAATTTCTAGAGACAGAGTTAAGACTGGAATCGCAAAAAAATGCAGCAGGGTAGCGACATCTGTTGCGTGAGTTACAAGAAAATGTAGGAAACGTCAATTCATGTCAAGGAATAACTGAATTTGAAGTTAGATTATAATTCTCGTATAAGTTCTAGAGCTTGAGTTACTACGTAACTCGTGAAAAATGCTGCATAGAAGCGGCATCTTTTCAGCGATTTACACCAAAATGAAGAAAACATCAACTCATTTTAATAACTAAATCTTAAGTATCATGAAAGTTCGTGCATTAGTTCTTGCGATAGAGCTATTGCGGAAATCGTGAAAATGCTGCATAGCAACACCACCTGTCGAGCTATTTACATACAAAACGAATTAGCATAAATTTGTATCAGAGACTAACTGAATCGAATTTTTTATAAAATTCCATGGTTTAGTTCTTGAGATATAACGCCCGCAAAATTTGTGTCACATACAGAAAGATAGATTTAAAGACTCAAAGATAGTTTGTAAGTAACATGTTTTCTGGTACCCATGTCCCCTAAAACGTGCAAATCCATGGAAACCCGAAGTCAAAAATTTTGAGGAATACAATACTTTCTTCTTGTAAAGGTAGAAGAATGAGATAAAAATTAAGATTTAAGAAGTAATGAAAACTTTATTTTAAAAACATCCTAATTTTCTCATGTGCCAAACTTTTTTTTCCGATTTCCTATGTTATATTTCTTTCAATGGGCATTCATGGCTGATTTCATGCTTCATTCATCTTTGTCTTATTATTCTGCAAAATAAGCTGCATTGCTTCAAAAAAATTCTTTTTTTTAAAACAAAATTGATCGAAAATATAAGACAGAAAATAAAAATATTCGCAAATACTCTTAAGGATAAAAAGATTTTTTAAACTTGCTTTTGTTTAGGCATATGAAGAAAATTGGAGCCTCGTCATTTTTAAGTTTTCAATTGACATATATTTTTTTCTTCATCGCATTCACTGAAAGATGAATCTATCCATTGTAATCAACTTGCGACAAGTTTGCGAAAAATTCTAAGTAAAATTATGAAAGTTTTGTATAATAAATAATTTTGAGAATTCTTCATATGAACACTTTTACTCTAATAACGACAGTATGTATCATTTAAGATCATTCTTTCAGTGTAGTATCTACCAAAAGTATGGTTTCTAAAGAATGTGTTTATGTTGCAAAAATATTTAATTGTGAATTTCTTTTTTAGCGGAAAACAAAATGAGCTTTAAAAGTTGACTCGCGAAGTTAAAAATACAGTTCAGCATGGAAGAAGTTTAAAATGCAACAGATTTTGGAATCAGACAGAAATATAATAGGACTATTTTGCACGTTGCTAACTCCTAACTTGCAGAATGCTCAATTTTTTCAGTCATAAGTGACAAAACTAAATGGTAGACTAACATTTTAAGCTATTACAATAAGAACAAGTTTCAAATTGCACGTCAAACGTGACAAATAAGGTGCTTTTCTACTATAACTATTGTTATAAATATTCAGTTTTTAATGCAATAGTTCTGAAACTCTTATGCAAAAATGCATGAATGTAAAATATGATATGATTCTATATCTTAAATTCAGTAATACAAAAATAATAAGATTCCACCTTAAATAGTAAGTAATCAATATGGCAAATCTGGATTCATTGTTTATTACGAGATATCATTGAATAGATCACTTATGATAGGATTTATCAGAATGAAGAAAGCTTTTATTGTTATGTTTTTAAGTCCTGATCCGATATTCATAAAATTTGAAAAGACTCAACAAAATTTACCAACAACTACACAAATGAAATTTCAAACCATTTATTTTGTTGAATGGCACTGTCTTGTGCGGACAGACGAACAGACCTGGCGACGATTATAGTACAACATATAAATACGCATTTTCGATAGAGCTTAATGTAATGGTATATTTTTGAGTGACTCTGTAAATAAACTACGGACGTTACGTACTTTATTTTCAATACGTAACGTATACATAATACATGGCTTAGTAAATCTCAATAACATATACCAATTACAGAGCAATCTAACTATATTAACGCAAGTACGAGTATGGACAGACAAACCGAATTCTTAAACATTTTCACAAATATTGTAAACTGTTAAAACGACTAATAGGTTGAAATTTGGCTTTCAGAAATTTATATTCAACAGACAGTAGCGTATTTTAATTCATTTGTACAGCCCTATATTTTTCCTAGTATCCCTATTATTTTTGCATACGTATATTCCACTATTTAGTGCAAAACAGACAAAAACGAGTTTAATTCTAGTGAAATCACATTTCCCGAGATTATCTTTCACAGATATCCATGGTATCTAATTCTTTGCGTGGTCCTGTATATAATTTCTCTACATTCTAGAAACATAACTAGGTTTACTAAATGCAGTCCAGCTAAAAAATGCAGAATTTATTTTAAAATCATCTATAAGCTATTTTCGTTCATATACTGTTACCTGCGCACTTTCAGTTGTGTTCCCCTGTATATGATCTACAGCATTTATACACAGAAAGCAATATGGAAAAATTTAATTAAACTTAAAAACTCATATCACAACTAAAATGTACTTCTAGCAATTAACTCTAATATACAGTATTTCGGTTGCAGTATAGTATCTGAAATATTTTTTGTGCCCCTGTAAATACTATGCATTTTCTATGATACAGGATGCAACTCATAGTAAACTTCAGTAATTTATGTCTATTTTATTATATGCGAAGTAATTTAACATGATTAAAATACTCCGAAAACAAAGTTTCAACCTATACCATTATGTAACGGAATTTTTTTGTGTGCTCCTGTAAATGAATAATAAAATTTTTTTGCAAAGCATATTGTAACATAGTGTATATTTTAGTATGTTTTAGTAAATTCATACCGAGTTCATTAATTCTGTAACGCCATTAACATGCACTTGGAACATTTTCCCCCCATTGTCCGTAATATAACAGAAAAATTTTGACCGTTCCTGTGATTAAACTATAAATCCAATTTTCATAGAATTTGAAATGACAGAATAAAGTTCTGGAATACTTATATACAGGGTGGTCATAAAAAAAACTTTGCCTTTATATGAAGCTCTAGCGGCGGGTGCGTTCAATCCATTGAGGTGAGATTCAGATATAGTTATTCAGAGGTATAGCTCGAAATTCTGTGAACGACAACAAAGGGGTGCTCACGGTTGCAGTTATAAGTACAAAAACTCGAAATTTTCCTATGGCAACGCCCATTTATTTCATCGCAAAATGTTCAGCGCCTGCGAAAACCCTAAAAAGCATTTAAATCATACGTGTATTGCAAGAAACGGACTCGTTATGCACGCACAAAAAACAGCTCGGCGAACGTCCCCCCCCCCCCTTTCCAAAAACCCCCCAAACAAAACACGATTGGGGCACATGAAAGAAATCATTGATTACAACACAGATCGGAGAAAAGAAAATATTTATTTTGATCAACATATTCCACATTTGTGCCATTACAGGCAATTACACATTACATGCGGGCGAATTTGGACAATACAGCCGAACGGACCGTAACATCGCATGAGGAATTTTGCAATTTCACGTTTGATAGGATCTTTCAAATCCGACAAAGTTTGTGGATTGCAAATGTACACTCTAAATTTGAGATATCCCACGGACGAGAAATTCTGGAGTGAGGTCGGGAGATCGCGGAGGCCACTGAAATGGAAAATGGCGTGAGATAATGCAGTCGCCAAAATACTGTTACAGAACCCTGGGAATAGACTTTGTTATATGTGGAGGTGCACCATCTTGCATACAAACGAAGTCATTCTGTGCGTTTCGCTGCAGCAATTCCGGTATAACGTAATTTTGCAGCATTGACGTATAGCGGGAGCCTGTTACAAACCAAGTTACAAATCCCATTGGTGTCGCTTCCTCAAAGAATTACGGCCCGAGAATAATTGTGTCTCCAATGCTGCACTACACAGTAACTTTAACATCGTGTAAAGGTACTGGTGCCACAGCGAGCGGATTTATGTCTGCTCAGTCGATATATTTTTTGGTCTTGACGCTGACAGTTAAGGTGAAATGTGCCTTGTCCGTCTAATATGCAAATAGGCCAGTAGTTTTATTCATCATATCGGATAAGAAATTCATTATCAAAGTCTATGCGTTGTTGATGGTCTTCCGCTTCCAACATCTGGACGCGCTGGTATGGGTAAGGAAACATGCAAATTACAGAGCGTAATAGCTTTAAGACCGTTGATTTCGATATATCCAGTACACGAGATGCATCTCTTGCAGTTTGCATGTGTCCTGTACTCATTATGTGATGCACTTCCATAACAGTATCATTAGGGACAGTTCCGAAATTGCGGTCTATCACAGGTGCTGCCAGTTTCTTCGAATTTCTTTACTAAATCACGAAGAGCTTGCGGGCTACATGGAACACGTATTTGACGATGGTTTGACGGTAAGCATGCAAGTTAAGCTCTCAGAATTCATCCCATTTTAATGGGATGATGTTTCACTAATGTTTTACCCAATGTCCCATGTTTTACCAATTCACCACGAACTTTCGCTGGAAGAGTCATTTCTTCGGCATGTGCAAGCTCCCGACTGAAGAACTAACATTCCCACCCTACTTTTTAACTATTTTCTAAGCCGACTACCTGGAAAACGGCATTTCGTGATTGGTGTTTAGCCTTTGTCATATGAAAATTTCCTTCGTGCGCCTTGATCGTGTTTTTCCTGACCGTTCGCAAAGCTGTTTTTGTGAGAGCATAACACATTCATTTATTGCGATACACGGAACATTCCAATGCTCTTTAGGGTTTTCGCATGCGCTGAGCATTTCACGATTTAAAAAATGGGTATTCCATTTGAAATTTTCGAGTTTCTGTAGCTATAACCGTAACCGCGAGCGCTACTTTATTGCCGTTCACTGAATACCGAGCTAATACCTGTGAATAACTATATCTGCAATCCCATCTTGATCGGTTGAATGGACCGGCTGCTAGAGTTCGATATATTGGCAAAGTTTTTTATGACCACCCTGTATTTTAAATTTCAAAGCATTCGGTTCTGTAGTTTTTGCTCTGTTATATGCTGACGGACAGACAGACAGACCGACAGATGGCCGGACATACTGAAAGACAATAGACATATCTATATAATTAGGAACGCACCTAAAAGTAAATAAATGCTTTAAAAGTGTGAATGGGGCTTTCATTTGATGGTCCCGTACCACATATCATATTACCATATAGCGTAAATACCTATACTGTCAAACTTTCTGTAAAACACAGAAAAAAGCGATCCTCTCTGTAAATTTACACTAGTTCTAGGTTAAATGCATTCGATTGAGTTTCTCAGTCATCATTTTACACGTATTTCCTTTATCTTATATCTAATTCTCTGTAGGGATTTCCGTGTCTTTATTTGAAGATATTTTTATCTTTTTTTAAATTTTGTATTTCAAAATATACACTTTTAAAATTGTTTTGCAATTTTATTAGAAATATTTAAAAAAAAATTAGATTAAAAGTCGTTTTTTTTTTTGTTTTTGTTTTTTTTTTTACTTAAGAGTAATTTAAAAAGGGAAAATTCATCTCAACGGAGTTAGTGGGGATTTTTCCCAGCTGAATCATGAAAGACGTACTTTGTTCACAATAGCAATATATTGTATAATTCTGTCACTAAGTTATTATTCCACTGTCACGAGGTCTTGGGTAGAAATACCAGGACGGCTTGAAAAAAATTGTGTTAAAGTTTAATGATTGCAGCCTCTCAAAATTACTCAGATAGTTAAAGTTATTAAAGCGTACCAAGGACTAAGTGATTCACTAATTTTAAAAACTAAATTAATTTATTATCATTAAGAGTAAACTTGCAGAAACTTGTTTATTTTTAACGATGTTAAGTTACAGAGTACATTCAAAATTTAACAAAAACTTCTGTTTTATGTAACAAAATCTCGATTTTTTTAATCTCTGTAATTTTGCATAAGACTTAAGATAATGGATTACCTGTAGATTCTCTTTATATTTCACAAAAAAATTAACGGTGTAGTTTCTTAACAATATTCAAAAAATAAAAACTGCCTTCTTACAATTAGATACTTTTTAAAATTCTTGTACTGTAAACTTCATTTTTTAGCTACACAATTTTATTTAACTTGGTTTTTGTATGCAAAAATAGATTTATTAACAGACCTTTCGCGCAATTGCTGATTAAATAAAATTGTAAAAAGGTCCTCCGACTATACCATATTAAAATGTAGCTTCCCTATTCCTTATTTTTCAGAATTCAGCTAATTTTACTCAAGCATACAATGGAAAAATGTGTATATTACGGTGTATATATATGTGTTCCTATTACGGAAGTTTCTTAAATTTCGTCAATATTGAGATATAGATAATTTTTAAAAAATACGTAGGTAACGCTGGCTTTATTTATGACAACATATTTTTATTGCCTAATTTTGCAAGAATTCGATGCTGGTAGATATGGGAATGTAGTTTTAAACGTATGGTAATTCAAACAATTGTTACAATAATTAAAAAAAAAATCGAAAAAACACATTCGATACATCCTATAAAATAAATCTGTTTATGGATGTAATTGGCATTAGTCTAGTTATGAAATATCGCAGGTTTGCCGTGCAATTGCTCAACGTAGATTTACAGTGTAATTTTTTTCTACTTTTTACGTTAATTTCATTTTGCCTAAATGTGATAACCTCTTGATGTGATAATGAAAATGTATTTAATATTTTAATGTAAGAATCTTAAATAAATGCTAGAAATTATAGATATCAGAACTTCAATACAAAAGCCAAAAACTTTCACTGTATTTAAAATGTTTTCTTATTAAATAAAATTGCCAATTAAAAAAGATATCGTTCATTATAAAGCCCCTCCCCTTCCAATATTCCACAATGAGGCAAAAAATCACAACAGTGGCTCAAACTTTTTTATTGTTAACTTTGAAGATAAAGTAACTCTATGGATCTGAAGTACTATGACTTATACCGGGTGATCCAGAAGTCTCAGGAGTTTTCAAATGTTAATAATTAGAAAACTATATACAATAGGAAGATGCGGTTTTCAGATATATGATCAAAAAAGCGTGGGATTTTCGTTTATGATGAATTCTTTTAAAAATAAATAGATAACATTTTTAGCAACAGGTGGCGCTAGTATATAACATCGAAAGTTTCATTAACATACGGTATATAAGCTTTCTTTGGATGCCAAAGCTTTGTTAGTTATACAGTTTTACAAAAAGGATTAATCGGCAAGTTTAGCATTGTGTTCTTATCATACAATGCGTGGAACTAAAACCGGAAAAGGAACGATGACATTACAAACCTGAAGGCTATGATAAAAAGGCTTGAGGAAAGAAGCTCATACCTAGTTTCAGGACTACGTTTGGTCCTGAGTCGCAATTTTCGGCACGAATGGCCTCCAAGATCTCCAGATCTTACTCCTTGTGACTTTTGGTTGTGGGGCTACTTGATGTCTCATGTGTACAGAGATTGGCCTATGCCATTGACCCAGCTGAAAGATGCTACACCAAAGCGTTTCAAAGTTATCCCCTGAATTGCTTTTTAATGCTGTGCAGGCTGTTTTACATCGTCTTTTGGCGGTACTTGTAAGTTATGGTTTTCATACAGAAAAGTTGTAACCTTTGGACACTAATTCTTTGTTTTTAATGAGCTGTATCATACCATAGCAATATTATACTATCCAGCTCAGCGCCACCTGTTGGCGAAAAGTGTAACTAATATAAAATATTTTTTTTTGTCGTTAAAAAACGAAATCCCACAAGTTTCTAAGAATTTCTGTGAAAACCGCATCTTTTTATCGTTTATACTTTACTAATTATTAGCATTTCAAAACTCCCGGAACTTTTGGATCACCCGGTACTTTAATTACAAGTATTGTAGCCTTAAAAAAACGACCAATTTTAAAATTAAAGTTATAAAACATTTACGCATTTTGGTGACTTTACGTTCTACAAATACCTTTTAGAGACAAACGCAGTGACCTACATGTGGAGGTGGTTTTTGGGTATTGAGAGACAAGTTTATATATTATTTTTCATATATTGTATTAAATTAATGTGCAAAACATAAATCGTGTTTAATTAAGCTGTGTTGAGTTAGTACACTATGAATTTCAACAAGATCCTCAATCACTGTTTTTATTACTTAAATATTTTTTAACATGACCATATTAGAAAAATACTTGACTTTAAAATTATTAATTTTAAAAAATGGCGAAGATTAGCTGTGTACATTCACGAGAGAAAAGATAGATACATTGTTACAGTACTCGCAATATAGTTATACGATGAAAATTCTGAAAAATCTTGCATAAACTGAGAACACTTAAACGGTAATTTTGCAAACAAAGGTCAGTATCTTATGTACGTATCTGATTAACCCTTTCCGGCGCAGTGTTACCAGTCCGGCAACACCTAATTTTAATTCGAAACATACAAATGGCACCAATAATATTTTAGTAAAATTTTACTTTTACAATGACAGCTTAAATCAGGAAATTCTTAATTTCTAAAAAAGTCTTTTGTAAATTCAGGTGTCAGTCAACAATTTCTCATTTTACGAACAGAACTTGTCTGCGCCGGAAAGGGTTAAAGTATGATACAGCTGATTTATGCTATGGTTTAGAAGTCGCCCTTTTCTTACAGCTTTTCTAATTTTACTCATTATAATAACGGTTTTCTACTTTAGACTAGAATAAGATCAAAGATATCCTAGGAGTTAATAAAGCTTTTTACTTATCTTTCACCTAGCGTCCTTGGAGACAATTCACAGCAGCTATGCGACAATTTCTTTAACTTCTTTGTCACAGAAGTTAAAGATTAATGAACATCTACATACGAATAAACATGTATAAAACGCATTGTCACATTTAGGACTTTTGACTTTTTATTTACATTTTAAATGCCGTAAATTTGACAAAAATCACCTAAATGTGACCAGTTGTACACTGACGGTTTTTACAACAGACATTTATTACATTTCTGCAAAACAATTTAGTTTTGAACAAAAGGCACTATATTCAATAATTTTCTGCGTAATAAAAATATATTTATTCGGTCATCCGGAAAGTTCTGGAGTGATACATTTCAATAAAAACATACCAAAGGATAATAACATTTTATTGATTCGCATAAGCATCATTTTGTTCTATGGCCTTTTTGCAATCGTTTCACCTGGAGAATATACCGTAATTTCGGGTGTATAAGCCGCAGGCAAAACAATTCTTTTTCGACCCAGAATTTTTTAAGATACAAATATAACTAGTTAGATCGCCGTAAATATTTGTCTTCAATCACTAAATAAGATTTCTGGGTCGAAAAAGAATTGTTTGATCCGCGGCTTATACACCCGAAATTACGGTATCTTTTTCTAAAACTTATTATGTTTATTCGTAAAGATGTTACCAATATGGTATTTCGCAGTCTCGAAAAAAATTAACTCCCGGTATTTAGAGAAATTGGATGTGAAGTGAAAAAAATGAAAATCTAAAAGTACCAGGCCTGATAAATGTGGGGGATAACACAAAACAATCTCAGCCATACTCATAAAGGAATTGCCCTGCATTAATCGCAATGCGGTACCAAGCATTGTCATGCTGGAACAAAGTACATGAAAGGTTCGTCTGTTCTGAAAGCTTTTCTTCAATTATAGCTTTAAAAACTGCCATTTTGAAGCAGTATCACTCCGAATTTATGGTCTGATTTGGCACAACACGCCAGTTCCTAAAAAACTTCTTTTTAGTCCTACCATACAGAAACCACTATTTTTTTAGGCGCAGGCCTCCTCCCGATGTCACATGGGGATGTTCATTTGACTTTCTTCATGATATTTTCATACTAACATTATTGTAGAGTATCCATTTCTCACCTCCAGTAATGAGCCATTCGAAAAAAAACTTTTTCATTTCGTTTCAACAAAGAATCAGAAGCTGAAATTCCTGCAAGCCTGTTTTGCGGTGTTAAAATATAGGATATGCACACACTATAGCGATTTAAACATTCAATCTTCTTCAAATGATCATGCACTGTGCTTTTTGGAATATTTGGTCTATGTTATAACTCCTGCACTGTTTAATGTGCATTTTCAGTGGCAGATTATTTAAAGACCTCTTCCTTTGCAGATGATGATCCTCCAGAACAAGCATCATCTTAGAGATTGAAAGGATGTGGGTTTATAAGGGCTATTTTTTTCCCATCATATACGCGAAAAAAACTTTTTGAATTCAACAATTGTTCAATGTCTTTGTATACTTAAAGATATGTATTTTTGTTTAATATAAGATTTACGTGATAAATAAAATAATAAATCATAGAATTTATAGCCCGAAAATAGAGTGTTTTGGCTTTTTCCTAAATTTTTGTGGTTTTTAGGGTTCCGTACTTAAAATTGAGGGAAGTATTGAGGGATTGTACTTCAAATTGAGGGAAGTAATAAAGACTGAACCGCGTATTTACAGATTATTAAATATTTACAAATATATTTTGGAGGGGGTTAGAGGGGCTAATTAAGTAACTTGAAGAAAAAAACGTAGCTTTCGCTAAGCTAAACTCAAAAATACATTTCTTTATGTTTTGGGTATTATATTCTGACTGATATCATCGAATATATAGTTCAAAAATATGTTCCCCCTTATCTAATTTCGAATCTAAGGAAACTAAAATTATAAAAAAAACTTAGAAGTAGTAGATGTTACTTTAAACCTTGCAGGAAACTCTATAACGCTAAGTTTTTGTGAAAAGGACATTTGTCTGTTACACACAAATGTCGATTTGTGGACAATGTGCAAAGATGTTGAGAAGCGTTGGGGGTAGCTACCGTAGCAGAAGTATAAAAGCATTGTTCATAGTGATTTTTTAAAAAAAATGAGTAATTAGTCGAAATGTTAACCCTTAAAGACACGGATAGTTTAGACATAAATAATGATAGGGGTGGCGTATTCTCCACACCATCGGCTTTTAAAGCCTCGATAACAACTTTCAATACTATATTTATGTAATGCAATATCTAGAAGATGCATAAAAGCAATAAACTGCATATTGTTACAAATAGACTAGCTTAATTAGAATTAATCACATAAATCAAGGTTCGCACGCATAAGGAATTAAAAAAAATAGCTATTTTAGTACTAGGAATTTTTTGCAAGTATTATTTGCCTTATTGAATGCAAAACATTCCTTACTTTGATATAGCAGCCACGGAATTTTTTGTACTAAAATGTCTATTTTTTTTCATTAATACCTTATGCGTGTAAACCCTGTATACATACTATGGTTTCGCAACTAGTTTGCATTGAGTGGATCTCTTATTACGACTCTTATGTCCAGTAGCGCAGAGTGGACTGAAACATTTTTGATTAAAATGAAACATATGATTTTTTTTTCTTTAACCTTAGAGTGCGTTAGCGTGGAGAGAGTGGGGGGAGAAAAGAATGGCTAAAGAAGATAATTCAAAATGAAATTACTTTTTTAAGCAATTTTTTAAATTGTTCTAATTGATTGTAATTTTTTAAATAATTTTATTAAATTAGATTCTTATAAGCCATTCCTTATAAATACAGTAATATTAATTTTTAATAAACTTATAACTACTATTTATTGAAAATGCAAAACTCTAAGTGTCGAGAAAAATGTACATTTTAATCACCTAAGTGCTTAATTAATTTGAGACATAAAAACGAATGGCAAAATATACAGAAAATTTGTTTTGAAAGAAATTTAACTATACATTCGCTGAAGGAGGTTTCAGTGGTTATGTAAATCT
Organism: Maratus speculifer; assembly: GCA_964019185.1. NCBI lineage: Eukaryota > Metazoa > Arthropoda > Arachnida > Araneae > Salticidae > Maratus > Maratus speculifer. The sequence goes on from OZ025299.1 coordinate 185,757,904, forward strand.
AGTGGATGACCTTACTATTTTCAAACAAAAATATTTTAAGAATGTTAATTAAATCGAATTTTATTTTAGAGATTAAATAATTGAAAGAAAGAAATTACAAATTAAATCAATTGAAATTGGGTGGATGGGGAGATCAAATTATTGGGTGATCTACTCCCCCATGGGTCTGTATATTTTGCCACCACTGCGTGTGCCTTTAAAAGTAAATTAAAAACCTATCTGGAAAACGCGTTGCGGATCAACGCGGTTTTGCAAATTTGCGAGCTCCTTTCTACAGAAGCATTTTTAGCACAATACCAAGTTCAAACTTTGAACAAGGATTTTGCGTTAGCTACAATATGAAAAGAAAATATTATTAGTACGCTGGATTTAGTTTTAAGTAATGCCAAATGAAATTTAAAGATGCACTACATCTCAGTACCGAGTTGTTCCTTATAAATAGATAAGGAAAAGATTTAAAAAAAAAAGAATTACCGTAATTTCGGGTGTATAAGCCGCAGATCAAATAATTCTTTTTCGACCCAGAATTTTTTAAGAAACATATATAATTAGTTAGATCGTCGTAAATATTTGTCTTCAATGACTATATAAGATTTCTGGGTCCAAAAAGAATTGTTTGATCCGCGGCTTATACACCCGAAATTACGGTATAAAAAGCGCATTAAGGAATAGCAATATTTGACATTAATTAGCCTTCATATCTCTTTGAACTTTTATGGTACACACATTCATACTTTTCTAGCATATACAACTATTAACAATCATATGTTGTATAGTTTTTACAAAGTTTTATAATTCTTTCAGCAAATATTTTCTTTTAATAACACAATTAACTGCTTCGAAATGAGAGTACTTTGTTTAATTTTTAATCTTTAGCCACCAGTTTCTCAAAACAGAAAATAATCGAGAAATTTCTTTTCTTGAATTACGAAAATACTCCAATTAAATAAGTTAAACTTTACAATAAAAATTCACTGGTGGGAGCAATGAAGTATTCAGAGAATTCTAAATAGCTACAGGTCGCTCGTCCCCAAAGGCTAATTATGTGTATTGTACGGAACCCTCCGAGTGCGAATACTACTAGCACTTGACCGTTTATTTGTATCGTTGGATTACTTTTTTTATAAGAAGCGCTCCATGAACCAAATTAATTTTCACTTGCAAATTTTTCTACTCTTTATAAGTTTTTATATGAACATTATTTTATTTTCGTTCAGTGTGCGCTTCTACCTATTAGAGAAAAAAATGTTTCGTGCGAGAGTATTAGTTGCGCTGCTATGGGAGCGCATTGAGATTTGTTTTGCCGCGCTCAAAAAGTATTATGTTGTTCAGATGTCAATAATGTTTGCTAAAGCTTTATTTTTAAATATATATTTAAGAATTTGATAATAAATAATACTTCGGAGTCAGTGCCATTGTTGTGAAACCTGACGAAAAACAAATAGTCATTTTCGCATGTGTTCTCGTTCTCACAGAAAAGTATATCGATACTTAGATACTTTAAATACTGTGATCTACAAAGTAATTCTAATTTGTGCTCTAAAAGCCGATCATACGTATTTTGGGTGTTTTGGGCTCGAAATAGTCCTACTCCTTCTTCTGAAATAACAATAACAGATTAAGCGTCAAGGAGCACTGCTGATTACTTTATAAATTAGAAACCTAATATGCATTTATCAATACCTCGTTGTTACAACTCTAACACTCACTGTATAATAATTAAAGGTAAGAACTGCATCCTGACTGTATCAAAAGCAACTCAAACCTAATCCTTTATTGAAACTAGAATCTATATTTCGTCGGTTAAATGATGCTGTAAACTCATGTTACAAGATCGGCATTCAGTGAGTTGGGTCCGTAAGCTTTTCACCCTGCAATTGAAAACAGGGTTGGCACGGTTTAAACCAATTGGTTTTAACCATGGTTTAAACCACGGTTTAAACCAAATGGTTTTTTTCTCAAAAAAACCAATTGGTTTTTTTAGAAGAAATCTAATGACATTTTCCTTTTTTTCTTTATAATTTACATGTTTCAGATTATTAATTTCTACTTTTAACACTTTATTTCAGTAATAAATATTATATATAGTGGGTTTAAGACTTTTTTTATCCATAGGATTAAACCAATTGTTTTTTTTCTAAAAAAAAAAGCAATTCTTTTTTACAAGAAATCTAATGACATTTTCTTTTTTTCTTTATAATTTACGAGTTTTTCAGATTATTGGATATAAATAATTTCTACTTTTAACACTTTATTTCAGCAATAAGCATTACATATATTGGATTTACATCATTTTTTTATGCATAGGATTAAAATCAGTACACATTGGTGAACGTATCTATTGCTCTAAAGAAAAAACTTCAAACATGTGAATTGATCGAAGATCAAATAAATTCAATATTTAGTAGAAAATATTTTAATTTTTTTAATAATGCAGGTTATTTAATGCAATTAATAATGTAACACAATGATCTTTTAAGTTTTTGTACAAACTGTAAAAGAAATGTTTCTTTTTGGAGAATTTCTTGAAGAATTAAAAACAAAGACTGGTTGCTAGTTATAACATTTTAATAATAATTTTTTCCCTCTGCTATCTGCTGAGACTAATGACTAAATATGTTAACTTCAAATCGTCATTCAGAAAGAAAAAATCCTAAGAAGTATTTGCAATTTATTATTTGAATAATTGGGGAAAAAAATATTTATCAAACTACATCCAAATTTCCAAATTTCTATTATTAGTAATCAAAAGATTGTTTATACAGATTTACAGGGTATCAATAGTTCACTGTGTAGAACAGTTAAAACTTTCAACATAATAAGACTGGTTGCTAAAACTGTTTAAATTGAAAAATGAATTTTTTCAATTTTCATCATAAATTCACTATAATTATTAAATTTAAATTATTTTAAATGAAGTTACACTGCTTATAAACCAATAATGTCTGTTTTTATTAGTAAATATGCATGTATATGTAATAAGAAAGGATGTTTTAAAAAAACCCGGTTTAAACCAAAAAAACCGGTTTTTTGGGTTTTTTCGAAAAAACATGGTTTTTTTTTCAACCCTGATTGAAAATACACGAATATATGAAAAAGATATTGAAAGTCTTTCGAAATTATAATACAATATCACAAATGTAGCAAAGAATAGAAGCTTCGGTTTTGTCACACCGGGACACTTTTCTGAGTTCGATTATTATACTCTCATGGAGATATTCATGTGGGATTTAAACAATATTTTTGAACTAGTAAAGTCCAAAATGCGTTCTTCAAAAAAGAGATCATTTTGTACTTCTTTGGCTTTGTTACTTGTAAAGCTTAGAACTAGCCTTTTTAATTGTGTTTTGTTCACGTTATTCACTATAAGAAAAAGAATATTATCTTTAGTGAAATGTGCAAATCAGGAAACACGTCAGCAGAACACAGGTTATTGAATAATATACGAGGGCATTTAGCAAGAAAATTATTTATTCCGGATGATGACAAAGATACCGTGATACTTGTTGTTTGTGGCATGTAATTTATATCTTGCAGAGTCCGAATTATTCCTTCCAGAAAAGATTTTTCTCGTAACAAAAAGGATGACCTATGGTTAAGCTTATGATATTCATCACTACTTCAGATTACGTTTTACAGATCATTGGACATTACTTCATGGATTCAAAGAACAGTAGCGCTTACTCACTTACACATATCTTTAAAAAAAGGATGCATACAACATCAGAGAGTTTATTTAACCAAATGATGCTAAGATTATTTATAGGTGCTTCTATGATTATTTGGAACCTCTGCAAGAAATGGATCTTGAAATGTCTTGATTTCTAAATAAGCAGCAACAGTTTTTTAACAGAGGATGCTACCAAAACACGTCTCGTGACTAAAGTTCGATTGTTCGACACACGAGTGGCAAAAACTATAATAGTTGGATTAAAACCGAGCGAAGCAACATCACATAATGATATTATCAATCTAAAGTAGGTGAAAGTGCCGTAGGGTACTGTACACATGCTGCTTCTATATCATGGTTTATGGCTTACCCTTGTCATAACTCAAAGTTAATAAATAAAGTCTTGAATATGCTCATATACCACAAAACACAGCCGTTGGATGGTCCCGTAGTGATTCTGGGAAAGAGAAAGAATAATCTAAAATACGTTGCCGAAAGTGTCTGAAATTGTATGATTATTTACGATTATTGATTATTTCTAATATTTCATATATTAAAATAAAAGTCTTAATAAGCCTTATTCTTATTATTTTTGCATTTAGTGCGGCATTTAGTTTTGACTGAATGGATTAAAATTAATGACAAAGAGATTCATATTCATTATGTACATAATATTTACTTTATTATATATTTTATTTTATTTCGAGAAATTAATCATCTTTATACAAGCTGATTTTATTTAAAGAGATTGATATTTGATCGCCAAATTTGGCGAAATAATGAAGTGCCTATGGCAAGAAGGATGAAATTAACCATTTGTTAACCAACCTCTACGTATAAACATGCAGTTTTTGGCCTATTTTACATCTGAACCTTTCAAATAATTTTCAAGAAGAGATAGAAATTTAATAAAAATATTGCATATCGTGATATGAATATAGCTCCAAAATTTCTAAACAGGAAAATGCTTAAACTTACAATAGTGCGGGAAAAAATCCGTGAAAAATAAATAATTTAAGATATTACCATGTAATAAAACAAAGTGTTATGAATTAAGATTATAATGCATTTTAATTTTAAATTAATCTTAATTGTTCTTAAATCCATGTATATGACATTGGTTCCTATTTAATAATAAAACATTGCTTTTAAACAACAACAATATCTAAATATAAATTTTAAACAATAAGATTTTTTTTTTCAAAATAATCTAACTTATTTTTTAACTTTATTCTAATTTCCATTTATGCTAATTTTTTTAAGAACCTTCCCGATATTATCTATTAGTCAATTTATATTCAAGGCAGATTTCATGCTTCATTAATCTTCGTCATATTATTTTCAAAAATAAGCTATAATAGTTGAAAAAAATATTGTCTTAATATTAGATACAAAATACAAATACTCTGAACAAAAAATGATATTAAAAAGATTATCTTAAAGGCATATAAAAAAAATAGAGTTTCTTTCTTTCTGAGTTTTGAAAACACAGACATTTTTCCCTATCGCATTCAATGAAAAATGAATTTAACTGTAAGATAAACATATAAGTTTACGTAAATTTCTTTGAAAAATCATAAACGAAATTTATATAGGTTATATATTTTTTTAATAATTCTTTGTATGAAACATTTTGTTGCAGTAACACTAGAATTTAGCATTTAAACTATTCATGCAAAAAAATATCAATCAAATACATAATTTATAAAAGAATATATTATATTTAAAAAGTAATTTTTTTATCTGTAAATAGAATGAGTCGTTAAAACTAATTTGTGAAGTTAAAAATTAATTAAGTTTAAAATACAAATAATTTTCACTGTCAGTCAGAAATTTAATGACTATTTTACATCGCAATCTAAGTTTATCTCCAAAACTGCCCAAAAACAGAATGCTTAACAGAAGAGAAAAAGGTCAAGACTAACTAGCAATTTTAAATAATACAATTTCAGTTAGTGCACGATAGATAGATAGTTTATGTAATACAATGCATTTGAGATAGATTTATATCGATTTATTACCAGTATTTTACGGAATCGAGATAGGGGAGACTGGGGCACATGTGAACAGTTCACATAAACACGGCTTTTTCACATAGCGGGGTTAATTTTTTTAAACAAAAACTACTCAATATAGTAAACAGAACTTTTTTTTACATGTGGTATTTTTTTTTCAAAATTACCTTCATAGTTCATCTAACTTTTTTAATAGATTTATAAATTCAAAAAAATGTTCACATGTGCCCCTACGTGTGCAGTTGTGAACACACGATTTTTAATAGTTACTATCTGTTTTCTATTACATGAAAAAATACCAAATATGACAGCACCTGTAGACATATGTTAATTTTTTTAATCTATTTGACAACAGCTAAGTAAAGTAAAACAATACTTAGTAGATCTATAAAGTAAAACACAATTTATACTAGATCTTTAAAGTAAAATCTCAGTTCCAGCGTGACATTCGAATAACTTTATTTATTCATTCATTTATTTGAATTTTAATGTTTTAACATACACTTTGAATACAAATATTTATTTTTGAAAAATAAATCTTTTAAAATTCAGAAATGTTAATTGTTTTTCGTGTGCGAAACGTTTTATATCATACCCCTCCTCCTCCCCCATCCTGATGTTATTCTTTATACTTATTCACTTTGTCGCTTTTACGCCGTGTTTTATAGAAAACAATCCAGTTATGAGAAAAAGCTATATTTATGCGAACAGTTCACATGCACATCCATCACTTCTACAGTTATTTCCATGTACAGAACCATAAAAAGAGTCTTTGAAGTAAAATATTTTTAATTTACATTGATATCCCGTAAATATCCGTGCATGACAAAATAAAAATTAACGGATAATAAAAAAAGGCTATTTTTACAAAATAATTGTTATATAACTATTAATTTTAAAAATCAGATTTCATTTTTTATTATCATTTTCATTGTAGTTTTTTTGTATGTGAAACTTTTTAAACTCCCCCCACCACCACCACCACCACCACCTCCTCCCTCATCCTGATGTTATCTTTCAATTAATAGACATTCAAGGTTGATTTCATACTTCATTCGTATTTGCATTTATTTTCTTTTCAAAAGTCAAAGATGTTTGAAAAAAATTGATTGAAAATATAAAGCAGGAAAAAATATTCCCAAATACTCTTCAATGAAAATCATGTTCAAAAGGCTTTTTCTTTTAAAAGCATATAAATGAAATTGGAGTTTCATGCTTTTTATATTTTGGAAAAGCATATGACTTTTTTTCCCTTCGGTTATTCAGTGAAATATTCATTATATGAAATATATTCATTAGAAAGAAATATAAGTTACATAAAGTGTTATGAAAAATTGTAATAAATCGTGTTCATTCGCTTTGAAAAATTATAATAAATTTTTATTCACATTGCCATCAAAACGTAAAACCAAAAAAATTTGAAAGTATCTTGTCCAGGATCCGAATTTACCAATAACTCTGGTTCTAATCTATACTAATAAAATCCGTACGCCTCTGTGTGTCTGTCTGCTTGAAGCCGATTACAGTTCGCAACGCGGGCGAGTTGGAAGTCGCGAGAGGTGTCTTGATTCAAAAAATTCCGGGAAAGTCATTTCGGGCATTTTCGAGACCGTTGGACTAAAATTAAAAAAGTTATCAATTGAAAACCGCCCGGGAAACGGAACGCAAAACGTCTCATTTCCCAAAAGGATTTCTCTCGCCTTACACTGCGCCACCTTGCGGTGAATGACTAGAACTTTTCCCCTTTGGAAAAAGAAGAACCAGCCGAAAACCTCTTTTTCTCCCCGAACTAAGTGCGCTTTGTTCCACATCAATTTTTTTGACTTGCCGTCGATTATTTACCTTAGTTTTCGCTAAAATATTGAACTTAGAAATAAAACAGGCCGAAATATACCGAAACTTTTTTTTGCACGTTTTTTCTTAAACCATCATGCAGACAGTTTTTAAAGTAGAAAAAACTGATGACATATTCAGAATCTGCGTAAAAGTCTGCTTCTGATGAACCAAAAAATATGAAAAAATGTCTTATGGGCGCGTAGCGCCAGCCCTGCGAAACCAAATATTTTTAACGGGAGGATGGGCGCGAAGCGACCACGGCTCTGATCCACAATCTTTTTTTTTTTTCAAGTGCGCGTAGCGCCCACCGTGCGAAATCACATATTTTTAACGGGATAATGGGCGCATAACAACCATAGCTCTTTAATTTACCTTTTTGTGCTTGATAATGATTTTTTTGTGCTTGGATTCGAACACCAAGACTTGCTTATTAAATGAATTTGTTTGCTTATTATATACTGCTTAATATCGAGGTTCGTTTGTAAAAAGTGGCCCAGCTAGCGGGCGTAGCTTATTAGTATATTAATAACTCCTATTGGAGGCTTGACTTCGATACTTATTCACTATGTTGCTTTTACGCCTTGTTAGCAATGTGAATAAAAACTCATGTAATTAAAAATTCTGGTTTAATATTTCTCTGGCGTTTTACTTCGTTTCCATTGTTATATGAAAAGGTATAAACGTTAGATTATACCTAAACTAATATTGTAAAGATGTATCGCGTATAATAATTTCGATTAGTGAAAGACGTAAAGTAAAACTTTAAAACAAAAAGAAAAAAATAGGTTTATTTGGCTGTTTACAAATTTCGACTCTACCCGTGTAATTTTCAAAACATGTGTGTTTTGTTTACTATGTTGAGAAGTCTTTGTTTATAGAAATTAATCCAGTTATGAGAAAAGGCTGTGTTTATGTGAACAGTTCACATGCACATCCATCACTTCTACAGTTATTTCCATGTACAGAACCATAAAAAGAGTCTTTGAAGTAAAATATTTTAAATTTACATTGATATCCCTTAAATATCCGTGCATGACAAAATAAAAATTAACGGGTAATAAAAAAAGGCTATTTTTACAGAATAATAGTTATATAACTATTAATTTTAAAAATCAGATTTCATTTTTTATTATCATTTTCATTCTAGTTTTTTTGTGTGTAAAACTTTTTATACCCCCCCCCCCACCACCACCACCACTACCACCTCCTCCCTCATCCTGATGTTATCTTTCAATCAATTGACATTCAAGGTTGATTTCATGCTTCATTCGTGTTTGCATTTTTTTTTCTTTTCAAAATTCAAAGATGTTTGAAAAAAAATTGATTGAAAACATAAGGCAGGAAAAAATATTCCCAAATACTCTTTAATGAAAATCATGATGTTCAAAAGTCTTTTTCTTTTAAAAGCATACAAAGGAAATTGGAGTTTCATGCTTTTTATATTTTGGAAAAGCACATGACTTTTTTTCCCTTTGGCCATTCAAAGAAATATTCATTATATGAAATTAGAAAGAAATTAGAAAGAAATATAAGTTACATAAAGTGTTATGAAAAATTGTAATAAATCGTGTTCATTCGCTTTGAAAAATTATGATAAATTTTTATTCACATCGCCATCAAGACGTAAAACCAAAAAAATTTGAAAGTATTTTGTCCAGGATCCGAATTTACCAATAACTCGGGTTCTAATATATTAATAACTCCTGTTGGAGGCTTGAGTTGGATACTTATTCACTATGTTGCTTTTACGCCGTGTCAGCAATGTGAATAAAAACTCATGAAATTAAAAATTCTGGTTTAATATTTCTCTGGCGTTTTGCATCGTTTCAATTGTTATATGAAAAATTTTAAACGTTAGATTATACCTATGCTAATATTGTAAAGATATATCGCGTATAAATTTTCGATTAGTGAAAGACGTAAAGTAAAGCTTTAAAACAAAGAAAAAATAGGTTTATTGGGCTGTTTACAAATTTCGACTCTACCCGAGTAATTATCAAAAAATGTGTGTTCTGTTTACTATGTTGAGAAGTTTTTGTTTATAGAAAATAATCCAGTTATGAGAAAAAGCTGTGTTTATGTGAACAGTTCACATGCGCATCCCTACGCATCTCCCCTACAGTTATTTCCTTTTCATGTACAGAACCATAAAAAGATACTTTGAAGTAAAATATTTTAAATTTACATTCATATTTCTTAAATATCCGTGCATGACAAAATAATAAATTAACTGGTAATAATAAAACGCTATTTTTACAGAATAATATTAATTTTAGAAATCAGATTTCATTTTATCATTACGCACACACCACAACCCTCTCCCTCATCCTGATGTTATCTATCAGTCAATTGACATTCAAGGTTGATTTTATGCTTCATTCGTGTTTGCATTTTTTTCTTTTCAAAATTCAGAGATGTTTGAAAAAAAATTGATTGAAAATATAAAGCAGGAAAAAATATTCCCAAATACTCTTCAATGATAATCATGTACAAAAGACTTTTTCTTTTAAAAGCATATAAAGGAAATTGGAGTTTCAGGCCTTTTATGTTTTGGAAAGACATATGATTTTTTTCTCTCTGGCCAATCAGTGAAATATGAATATATTCATTAGAAAGAAATATAATTAACTTTAAGTGCTATGAAAAATTGTAATAAATCGTGTTCATTCGGTATGAAAAATTATAATATATTTTTTTCACATTGCTAAGACATAAAACCATCAAAATTTGAAAGTATCTTATCCAAGATTCGAGCTTCCCAATAAATCTGGTTCGAGCCTACGGTTCGAGGTTTAGATCTGATGCTTTTCCTCTCTGTTGCTTTTATGCCGTGTTAGCAATGTCAGTAAAAACTCACGTACTTAAAAATTCTGGTTTACTATTGCTTTGGCGTATTGCATCGTTTCAATTGTTATATGAACAATTATAAACTTTAGATTATACCTATACCAATATTGTAAAGACACATGGCTTATATTAATTTTGATTGGTGAAAGACGTAAATTGTAACTTTCAAAATAGGTTTATTAAAAATAGGTTTATTTTTTATTATTGTTAAATAAATATTTAACAATATTCTAAAATTCCACGTTCTGACAAACGCCATCATTTATATACATATGTACGAAAATGATATACATATGTATGTCAAATATGTATGTAATTTACAGATACTGGGTCTCTTGGTGTCTCATTTTATGCCGCAGGTTTGTGTGCTCATGAAGATGGTTCCATCTCGTGCTGCGAATTGCAGCCTAACCAACATACAGGGTGTTTCGCTACCAGACCGACAAACTTTGAGGGATGATAGTAGACATGAAGACAAACATTATTAAATAGGAAACCATGGGGCGCATCTTCTGTAGGAGCTAGGAGACATTATAGTTTAAGGACCAAAATTTCAAACGATGATAAAAAACGAAAAAAAGGGTCGATTCGTTTGCGGTTTTCACTAAAATGATTCTTTATATCGCGATTTTTTTAGAAAATTTTTTTAAAGGTTACGTTCAAAAATTGTCGACAGAGGGCGCTTTAGACTTCAGAGTAGCGAACAACTACTTTTTACCCTTATTTTGTGGATGGGGTTGAAAATATTTTAAAATTTAGAATTTAGCTTAAATTTTAAGCCCAAAATCGGAAACATTGAGATCGGGTAATTAGGGAAAATTGAACTGTGAAAAGACGGGGGGATTATAAACGCTTATAAACATTGTGCAAACTAATCGATTTCATTGTGTTTTGCGTGTAGGTCATTCCCTTGTTAATTATTTTATTCAAAATGACGTACAGCTTTGGTGTCGTCATTTTTTGATAGAGGGCGCTTCCGCCACATTTCCGATATTTCAATGGCATTACTCTTGAGTGTTTTACTACCAGACGAACATACTTCCAGGAAAGACGACTTAGAATCACATAGGAATGTAACGTTGGAAATGCCTTTTTTGCGAGTTACGGTTAAAGGAAACAGAGGAAAGAAAACAGAAACAGCAGAGAAAGAGTGACACGTTAATGTGGCAGAAAACAGATTATTTAAATATTTTACTACAAAAGGTGTTCGAAATTATGACCAGTAGTAGTCCGGCATGCTTGACAGCGGCGTCGCGTCGAGTGGAATTCATTACGCTTTCAAAGATTCCTGGCATCTCTGATAGCTTTCTGGCAGATACAGAAATACCAGCTGCGTGGTTTTCAACTGATGGTACGAGAGTCTCATGCACCCAATTTTTCATTTGACCCCAGCAGAAGAAGTCCATACATGATAGGTCCGGCGATCTGGCAGGCCAATGAACCGGGCCACCATGACCTATCCACCACTGTCGACATGTTACTTTGAAGTGTTGGCAAACGTCATTCGTAAAATGTGGAGGAGCCCTATCGTGCTGTTCGTCGTTCAAATACTTTATTCTGCTACCTTTGGAACCGGCTCACGAATGATCACTTCAAAGTGATCGCTGCTCAGACGCATTACCGTTTAGCTCCATCTACCACAAGGTAACCAAAGCGCCACTTACCGTCGCTGTCAAACTTGCCGGACTACTATTAGTCGTAATTTTGAACACCTTTTCTAGTGAAAACCTTTAAATAGACTGTTTTCTGTCACATTAACATATCGTTCTTTCTCTGTTGTTTCTGTTGCTTTTTTAACCGTAACTTGCAAAAAGAGCATTTCCAACGTTACATTTCTATGTGATTCCGAGTCGTCTTTGAATCCATAACACTTCCTGGAAGTATTTTGGTCTGGCTGTAAAACACCCAGGAGTTATGCCATTAAAATGTCAGAGATGTGTCGGAAGCACCCTCTATCAAAAAATGAGGAGACCAAAGCTGTACGTCATTTTGAGTAAAATAATTACCAAGGGAATGATTTACACGCAAACCGAAACAAAATCGATTCGTTTGTCCAATATTTATGAGCGTTTAAAATCCCCCACCCCCTCTGTTCACAGTTCAATTCTCGCTAGTTACCCGATCCCAATGTTTCCGATTTTGAGCTTAAAGTTTAAGTTAAAGTCTAAACTTTAGAATAATTTAAGCCCCATGCACAAAAAAAACGATAAAAAGTAGTTGTTCGTTACTCTAAAGTCTAAAGTACCCTCTATCGACAATTTTTGAGCGTTACCTTTGAAATTTTTTTCTAAACAAAATCGTGATATAAATAATGATTTTAGTAAAAACCGCAAACGAATCGACCCTTTCTTCCGTTTTTTATCATCGTTTGAAATTTTGGACCTTAAAATTTAATGTCCCCTAGCTCCTACAGAAGACGTTTGCACCCAATGGTTTCCTATTTAAGAATGTCATGTCTACTATCCTCCCTCAAAGTTTGTCGGTTTGGTAGCGAAACACCCTATATATAATGTGAGAAATGGTAAGCTGGGAATTGTCCTCGTAGCTTAAATGGTAGAGCACTTGGAGCGCTATTCAAGGGTTCCGGTATAGATCCCGGTTTGGACATTTTTCACTAAAGTTGGTTTCTACGCTTAGTACAGTAATGTGAAAATTCATGTATTAAATCTTCGCCATCATTTAGTTTTCACGTATTCTTTCATATTATCCACGTTACTTTTTTTTTAAAAGTTTTTTGTGTAATCACTGAGTAACTCGAGTCATTATTTTTCAAAGTTAAATGATTTTGCATCGTTACATATTGAACTCTTGCGTGTTACAATCTCTATGGTTTCTCTAATGATGGATGTATAATATATTTCAATATATAACGATGTTTTTCCATTTAACTTACCGGAATTATGCATGAATTTCCCAATGGTCACGAAATTAAAAATAAATATTCAAATAAAATTAAAAAAAAGTATTAATATGCATAATATGAAACAATACGTGAAAATTTGAAAGATGGCATATTATAGGTCGTGCAATTTTAGAATATTTCATTAATTTGTTTTCACAATAACTGGGGTAGAGTCGAACAATGTAAATAGTCGAATAAAACGGTTTTTTCTGTTTTTGAAAGATTTATGTTATACCTCTTAGCAATTAAAATGAGTATATTATTACAAGGTTTTAATTCGTTATATATTGAAATAATTCTTGTTTGTCTGTTTCTGAGGTGTAATCTCTGAAACTACCGAAATGATTTCAAAAGTAATGCTGACAAATTTATTATGATAATCTCTGCTCCTTCATATGCTATATTTTATATCAATTCGTACTACTAGTGTTGCCAGGTGTCCCTCCTAAATTGGAGATGAAAATGTTGGGATCACGCCTTATCTGATGGAAGAATTATCTACGATTAAAGATAGCAATATATATATATATATATTTATTTATATATAAATTAGTGATGTCCAAAGAGTTTCGATCACTGATTTATGTGAAAGAAACGTCTATACTAGACAATGGATCTAAGAAGTGCGGGAATGAAAAACTTTCTAAAAATGCAATTTATATGTTATTGAAGGAGATACATACTTTAAATTTGTCATTTATAATGTTCCAATGCTATTTAAGAACGGTTTTTAAAGAATTCAAAATTTAATATCGTGAAATGCAGAAAAAGTGTTCTAAAAGTATTCTAAATTACGATTTCTATAGAACAGTTTAAGATAGAATCTTGAAATTTGACATGACTGCTACTTTGGAATCAGAAATACACACAGTAAATACCTTTTTAAGTCGAAAATTTAAAAGGGTAGAGCAGCGAAAAACGTTCTAAAATTGCGAGTTTTATGGTATTAAAAAAGGCTAGAAACTTGAAATGTGGTGTGGTAGTTACTAGCAAGATGTAAATGCTCTTCAATAACACTTTCTAAAAAAATCGAAACTTAAACGGGCGAAATACGCATAAAGTGTTTGTTCTAAAAGCGTTTTAAATTACGATTCATTTGTAATTATTAAGGATAGAAAACTGCAAATTAACACGGTGACTACTTTGACGACCAAATGCACACACAGAATGTAAAAAAAGAAAAATTTAAGATAACAAAATCTGCGGAAATTTTTCTAAAGATGTTCCAAATTACGATTGCAATGGATTTATTTGGGATAAAATCCCGAAATCAGACATGGCTGTTGCTTTTAAGCATCAAATGCTTTCTCGGTACAGTTTTAAAGATAATTCAAAATTTAAAATTTTGAAATGCAAGAAGCCTTCTAAAAATGTTTTAAATTACGGTTTCTATAGAATTGTTAGGGAACATTGAAATTTCACATAAAGTTACTTCTAAGACATGAAAGATTTCACAAGATAGTTTAAAATAATTCTAAATTTTAAAGGTTAAAATGTACGAAAAGTGTTCCAAAAATGTTCTAAATTACTATTTCTATTGAATAGTTAATAATAGAATCGAGAAATTTGTTATGGCTGCTGTTTTTAAGATGTAAACGCACGCAGTGAACAGTTTTTTATCTCAACATTTCAAAGGTAAGTGAGAGTAAAAGTGTTCTAAATTTACATTTCTTGTGAAACTGGATGAACTAGAAGCTTGAAATTTGTCACGCGGTTATTGTTAAGATATAAACATTCGCTGAGAATGGATTTTAATAAAATTCAAAATTTAAAAATGTAATATTAGTTCAAAGATACTAAACACGATTTAAATCATGATTTGTATAGAATTTTACATAATATTTGTTAATTAGTTAATTGAACATCCATTTCCAAGACATATAAACACCACTTAGTATATTTCAACAACTACTCGTTCTTAATCCTGGGATTTGTTTCTAATAAATAATTTCGTACGAACCGTTTTGTTGTAGTAATGATAGCTGTCAGCACGTATTATCTAAACTGAAATGCTTACCATTTATGTAGTACAAAATCTATCAAAAGCCTGATTTCTAAAAGGATGTATTATATTACAACATTGAACATAATCTACGATAGCCGTAAGCAGATTACGCATAAAAAAATGATGATAATTTTTTTAAAAATACAGATCCTCAAGAAATAAAAATTTAAATATAAATAATGGGCTTTAATGTCAAAACATAGTGGCTGGCATTTTTAGGTTCGATCGTAATTATGTAAATACATAGCACTTATAGTTTTCGTTTAGTCCGTCCGTCTGTTTCCCCACCAGTGGCCGAGAGGTTTTGACCATTCAACTCATAGACGGCAGGTGCTGAGTTCGAGGACGTCGGCCTAACTGTTCGTCGTTTTCGTGGTTTTCTTCGAACCTTGCGTAAATACGGGTTAGATTCTATTAGAAAGACCCCCATGAAGGGCAATACCCCCCTGGGCCTATATCCCTCGAGTTGATAATCGGCCGACACAAAATAAACCAAACTGTCCGTCTGTTCGCATATAACAACAGAAAAATTTCCAAACCGAATCATTTGAAATTTAAAATATATAATTTTACATCATTTGTCGAGCGATTTGAAATAATATGAATATCGGATGTATAGTTTAATTACATGTACAATCAAAAATATCCCGTTACATTACGATCAATAGTAAACAAAAAGTTTCAAGTGCATTTTAATGGTCTTACATTCTTTCGAACATAATATAATTGATACGCATCCATGAAGTACATACTAAAATATTCATTCTGTATAATCTGTGGGAATATTTTTTATTCATTTACAGTACCACGAAAAAGTATCCCATTACATAATGGCATAGGAAGAACATTGCTTGGGGCAGGTTTTATTTGCATTAAACTATTTAATATTTTATGAAATTATATACGTTACTAAGGGTTACCACAAGTTACTTCCTGGACCATAGAGAGCAAATTACATTTACGGGGACACAGAAAAGGTTTTGGGTTACTATACTTCATCCGAAATACTGCATACCATTGCACCAAAATCTGAATATCATTTTAAACATCGTTATAGTACGAACGCATTTTATTTACTACGCTTGACATGCAATTTCCGACTTGTTATATTTTTTGTGAGTTTCATTTAACTTTTTTATTATTATTATTAATGGATCCTGATTCATTCCCAAAGTATTTTTTACGAACTTTATTTTAAACGGATAAGGTTTATTTATTACTTAATAGACACCATCATACTGACACATAAGTTTCCATAACTGTAAAATATTTTGTTTTTAAAATTTTATAAATCCGATAACAAAAATCTATCACACAAAACGGTTACAAATAACGAACTAACGCTTCTATCTAAGCAATTCAGCTGTTTTATTGGGGGTAATCACAATGGTTTGCGTTCAGTAATATTTTAAAAATCCTGAACTTTGAAAATCTTTAAACTTGCATTTTTTTTAAATTACGCTGTTTTACATTCAAGTCCTCCAAATATTTTCTTTTACAAACGGATAGAGAATTAGAAGGGCTATGAGTCATAAACCAATAATTTAAAAAAATGTTCATATTATTGCGTGTTCGAATCGATAAAACAAGAATTCATCAGAAAACATTATCCAAGACTGTGATTTTATTCTTTATTTTTTATATAGCCAAGCCTTCTTTTTTCCGTACTTGCGGTTTCAATTCTTCTCCGCTTTGAACATTCAGAGTACGGTAGATGTTGAGGATTTTGAATTATATGAACTGATACTAATAAGTTTTACTTTCTACGCAGTTCTCATGAAAAATGTAAATGGAGAGACGTGGTTCTCTCTCTCCCGTTTAATTATGTTAGTCAAGATATTTTTATAATGTTTTTTATTATATTAAATATTAAGTTTAAAAGGAAAATATCCATTTTTAATATGAGTCCTGAAATCATACACAATACAGTTATTAGCATTATATTTTAGTATCTTATAGCAGCTAATACATCGCTGACACACTAAAAATGGATTTATAGTGCCTGTTCGTGCCTGGATGGATCTGGTGGGGAAACATAAATGAGGTAAGAGAATTTTCCTTATCTCTTTATTTTATTGATGTCAGTCTGAATAAAAATTAACTAGTAAGAGGTACCTCCAATTAGGACATTCCAAATTATTTTGTTATTGATTATTTACAAAAGATAATGCGGCTATGTTTTGAACGAAAAAGGAAAAACGTAAGCAATTTGTTATTTGAAGCACAAAATTCACATAAATAGAAAATATAAGACTTTTTACGTTTATATTACATTACAAAATGAGTATTATAAATAATACTGTTATAGATAAACTTTATGCAAATAATTATCATATCTGGAAATTCAGGATGGAGATGTATCTCCAAAAGGAAGACCTCTATAGTGTTATAATAAATGAACCCCCAGATCCCATCACAGATGCGTTTAAAAATAAAAACAGAAAGGCACGCGCCATTATTAATTTGTCCATTGAAGATGATCAGGTTGTGCATGTAAAATATTTAGAAAGTGCTCGCGGCATCTGGACTGCCTTGAAAAATGTCCACGAAAGGACTTACAAAAACTTAAGGAAAACTTAAGGAAAACTTAAGTAGCCAACTCTTCATGTTGAGAAAACTCTACTCGTCAAAATTATGTGAGGGTGGTAACCTTGTGCAACATTTAAATAACATATATGAAATACGCGATAGACTCGCTGCCATAGGCGAAATTATAGATGATCAACATCTTGCAGCATTAATGCTGTGCTCCCTGACAACCAGCTACGATGTTCTTATTACTATATTGGACGCTAGGGATGAACGGGACTTAAGCGCTACGTTTATACGTAATAAATTTACTAATGAATACTTAAAGCGCACAGATAATAAAAGTGAAAGTGAATCATCTCACTCCGCTTATAAAGTAAAAAACATTAAACAAAAAATCAACAAATTTTGTAGATATTGTAAAAAATCATCTCACAACATAGACGAATGCTGGAGTCTAAAAAACAAAAAAAAAATTTCCGAAACAGCCACAATTTAATAATGAATTTCCCAACCAGTCACAAAAATCGGCTATATGCTCTCAAGGCAGTGCAAGTGCGGGTACAAACAAAAATAGAAATATCGGAAAGGAAACACCCAATAATAGATATGTTACATTTTTTGTTGGGGATAATGTAAAAAAATTATGGGTAATTGATTCTGGGTCCTCAACTCATATTTGCAATGATAGAGAAAATTTAATGATTTTTATGACAATATTTCTAGTGCAACAATTGCGAATGGTCAAGAGCTGTACTCTGAGGGTTGCGGGACTATAAAATTAGATACAGTAATGTCGGATAACGCTCACAGAACGATAACATTAAAAAATGTATTGTATGTTCCAGAAATAGAAACGAATTTAATTTCTATAAAATGGGCTACAGAAAACGGTTGTGAAGCCATATTTGAAAAACAATTTTGCAAAATTACTCACGAAGGTGTCACATACCTCGAGGGCTATGTAAACAACAATTTGTATGAATGTAAAATAAAACAAAATACATCTCACAATGTAAATATTATAAATGAATACGAAAATAAAAATTGTTTGCACAAATGGCATAGAATATTAGGCCACAGAAAGGTTTATCATATAAAGGATTTAGTAAATAACGACATGGCGTTAGGGATTGAAATTGACAAATGTAAACACGGCGATACATGCGAAACTTGCATCATCTCTAAACTCTCTTGTGATCCATACCCCAAAGGCGCTAGTTTTCGAGATACAGAGCCCACAGAATTAGTGCATTCTGATCTGTACGGTCCCATGCAAACAGCGACGGTTGGCGAGAAATACTATTTTTTGACATTCATAGACGATTTTAGCCGTTTTACTGTCACGTACCTATTGAGAAATAAAGATGAAGTTTTTCCGAAGTTCAAGGAATATGTAGCAATGACTACGAATAAATTTGGTAGGAAAGTAAAAGCTATCCGTTCCGATAACGCAGGTGAATATTTAGGAAAGGAAATTGATAAATATTTAAAAAATGAGGGAATCGATCACTAGCTTACTGTTCCGTATTCTGCGCCTCAAAACGGGGTTGTGGAGCGTAAAAACCGTACCTTGACGGAAATGGCTCGCTGCCTACTAAACGATAATGGTTTACCTAACTCATTCTGGGGCGAAGCTATCTGCGCCACAACGTACTTACAGAATCGACTCCCAACTTCATCCAACGACCGTAGACCCTACGAAAAATGGACTGGTCGTAAACCAGACTTTTCGAACATCAAAACCTTTGGGTGTCGCGCATTTGCCTACATACAAAAACACTTTAGAAGATAATTGGATAATACTGATATAGAGGGGATATTCGTAGGTTACGACAATAGGAGTAAGGGCTACAGAATTTGTACGGATGGTAAGAAAATAATAATAAGTAAAACTGTAAAATTTCTAGAGAATAAAGTTCGAAACACAACTCAAAATAACATGTCGAATAAAACTATTGAAACACCTAATAACGATAATCCGCAACCGAAATTGCAATTAATCGAAGATAATGTAAGTACTGAAGAAACAGAGGAAATTCAGATACCACGCAGATCGTCCCACATAGATCAAACAGACCAAACAGGGGGGTTCCTCCTGATAGGCTTGCTTTCCTAACAAATATTGTTAAAGTAGAAGACCCGAAAAATTGGGACTATATAAAAAATATGCAAAATCCGGTTGAAAAATGGATAAAAGCGATTTAGAAGAAATGATTTCTCTTCGCGAAAATTATACATGGGAATCAGTCGAAGCCCCGCCAGGGACAAAAGTAATCGGTTGCAAGTGGGCGTTTCAATCGTAGAAATTTAAGGCTAGACTGGTTGCAGAAGGTTTTTCCCAAAAATATGGGGTTGATTATGACGAGACCTTTGCGCCAGTCGCATCTCATACGACAATTAGAAGTTTCTTAGCAATGTCATTATATAAAAATTTGAGCTTAAGACATATTGATATTAAGATTGCTTTCCTACACGGGGAATTACAAGAAACGTATTTATGGATCAGCCTGAGGGTTATGTGGTTCCGGGAGAGGAGTATAAGGTATGCAGACTTAAAAAGGCCATTTATGGTTTAAAGCAGGCAGCCAGGGCGTGGAACCTGACATTACACAAATCATTAACAAAATTAGGTTTTCACCAAAATCCGGTCTATAAATGTCTATACAAACAAACGATCAATAACTCAACGACTTACTTAATTGTTTATGTTGACGATCTCCTCATAGCTGGGGAAGATGAAAATATTGACGAACTCGTAAACAAATTAAATAAATACCCAGTTACTGATTTAGGTGAGGCGAAATACTATTTAGGGATAAACATAAATAAACCCGATAAGAACACAATGACACTCGACCAAATGAATAAAATCATTGATTTAGCAAATAAATTCAACTTAGAAAATTCGAAACCAACCAACATACCGATGGAACCAGGGTATGTGAAATTAGAGGATAATGAAAATCTTCTTCCGAATAATACGAATTACAGACAGGCCGTGGGGGCTCTACTTTATATTACGACTGTGTCTAGACCAGACATTTGCGCAGCATTAAATATTTTAAGCCGCAGAAACGAAAATCCAAGGGTTAAAGACTGGGAAGAAGTTAAAAGAACAATCAAGTACCTTAAAACAACAATTAACTAAAAATTAACTTACACTAAATTTGAGGAATCTATCTTGAGAGTGTATTCCGATTCTGACTGGGATAATGATCCACCAGATAGGAAGTCTGTATCGGAAATCTCTTCAAAATAGGGAAAAATACTATTTTCTAATCGTGGAAAAAACAAAGCTGCATCGCATTATCGTCGGCTGAATCAGAACATGTTGCAGCCGCATGTGCAGATCAAAAAACAACATATATTCTTCAAATACTCAAAGAGTTGGACCTTGAGAAAAAACTGCCAATAACTCTATTCGAGAACAATCAGTCTTGTATAAAACTTACTGAAACAGATAAGAACCATATTAAAACGAAGCATATTTCCCTTCGTTATCATTAAATAAAAAACTTAGTGGAAGAGGGCATAATAAAGCTACAGTATTTACAGACTGCAGCGATGACAGCACATATTTTGACTAAACCTCTTCCCAAACCTAAGTTTGAACTACACCGTCAGAATTTGTTCAACCTATGAACAAACACGTGTTACTCCGATTCAGCGGGAGTATTGCGTGTTCGAATCGATGAAACAAGAATTCATCAGAAATCATTATCCAAGACTGTGGTTTTATTCTTTATTTTTTATATAGCCAAGCCTTCTTTTTTCCGTACTTGCGGTTTCAATTCTTCTCCGCTTTGAAAATTCTCAGTTCTGTAGATGTTGTGGATTTTGAATTATATGCACTGATACTAATAACTTTTGCTTTCTACGCAGTTCTTATGAAAAATGTAAATGGAGAGACGTGGTTCTCTCTCTCTCGTTTAATTATGTTAGTCATGATATTTTTATAATGTTTTTTATTATATTAAATATTAAATTTAAAGGGAAACTATCCACTTTTTATATAAGTCCTGAAATCATACACAATACAGTTATTAACATTATATTTTAGTATTTTATAGCAGCTAACACATCGCTGTCACACTAAAAATGGATTTATAGTGCCTGTTCGTGCCTGGATGGATCTGGTGGGGAAACATAAATGAGGTAAGAGAAATTTCTTTATCTCTTTATTTTATTGATGTCAGTCTGAATAAAAATTAACTAGTAAGAGATACCTCCAATTAGGACATTCCGAATTATTTTATTATTGATTATTTACAAAACATATTTTAATAGTTTTTAATTAAATTCAATTAAAATTCATAGATTCCAATCATATATGAGAAGAGTTATGCAAAATATCTTGATACAAAACAAAACATTTTAAAAAATCTCGACGTTTAAAAAACTTGTGACATAAAACAGCATATGTGCATTCAGTGTTTATTATAGATAATTTTTAGTCTAAAACTGACACTCGAAATTGAAATTTCAAGTATGGAGACAAAATCTCAATTTTGTTTAATATAAATTTTAATGCACAAAGAAAAAATCCTGAAATCTATTATTTTGTATTTATTTCTAAATAAATATTTTCTAGGAAATTCTGTGACACGTCAGCCACAGCTCATTTGCACAGTTTGTCTGGAATGACTCATACTTTCATTGAATCCTGAACATGCCGACCAAATCCTAAATAAAGTAATTCTTGAAATTTCAGTCGTGCGAGAAGAGTTCGGTTTGAAAAACAGGCATTTTAAAATAATACAGTATTATAAAAAGAACTGTTTCTTTTATGTAGATTATTTTTGAATTAATATTGATTGTTTTTAAATTCCTGTACATGACACTTATTTTTATTTAGTAATAAAACATTGATTTTTCACAATAATGATATCCAACTAAAATGCAAATTTTAGATTTTTTTCGAATTAATTCAACCTTTCTTTTTATGTATCCCCATTTTATCGTCCCCCAATGCTGTTTATCAGCCAATTGACATTCAAGTCAGATTTCTGCATCATTAATCTTCATCCATATTATTTTCAAAAATGAGCTGCATTGCTCGAAAAAAATCTTTTTTTGTTTAAAAATTTGATAAAATTTATAAAAAAGAAATAAAAATATTCAGTAAAGGAATATGCTCACTTTAAAGAAAAGTAAACTTATGTAAAGTTATTTAAAACTAGGCAGATATGGCAATCCCGAAACTTTATTCTATCTTATGCATGTTAATACTTCCAGAAAAATGCAGCATAGCAGTGTCACCGGTTAGGTGGTTTAAAACAAAATCTAGTCAACAACAACTTTTGTGAACTTATAACTGATTCTGAAGTTTGATGGAAATCCGTGCATTTATTTTTGAGATAGAGCTATTGCAAAATCTTAAAAAAAATCTCTAGAACAGCGCCACATGTTGGGTGATGTACATCAAGAACAATCAGGATCAATTTTTTAACAGGTATTAAGTGAATCTGAAGTTTCATGAAAATATATGCAGTAGTTCTTGAGATGCATTTTTGCGAAATCGTGAAAAATACAGCTTAGCAGGGCCACCTATAGGGCAATTTACACGAAAAACTAAACAACGCTAATCTATATCAGGGACTAACTAAATCTGAAGTTTTAGAAAATTTCGTTCTTGAAACAAAGCTTTTTCGATAATCCCGAATAATGCACTATGGCAGCGTCACCTGTTGAACACCAAATTTGCACCAAAACGTAATCAGAACTATGCTATATCAAATCCTAACTTAATACAAAGTTTTATGACTCACTAGTTCATGAGATATGTCTATTGTGGAAATTGTAAATGATGCAGAGTAGCAGCGCCACCTGTTGACCAATATACACCAAAAACTAATCAGATCTAGTTTATATCAAAGTCTAAAAGAATCTAACATTTCTGAAATTATGTGCATTAGTTCATGAGATAGAGCGCCCACAATTTTTTGTCACATACAGACAGACATTTTGTAAAAACATGTTTTTTGGGTTCTCTGACCCCTAAAACGTGTAAATCCGTCAAAAACCGGCGTTCGAAAATTTTCATGAATCCAATACTTTCTTCCTGTAAAGATAGAAAGTAGAAAAATTTAAATATGAGGTTGTACAAAAAGAAACATTAATAAGAATTGGTTTGTTATTAATAACAACAGTGTGCGTAGTATTTATAATTTAATGTTAATTGTTGAGTATGCATTTATTACAACATATATATATACGAAATCAGAATTTCTGAAAAAGTATGCGACATTTGAAAAGTAAATTTATTCTAAAGCATTAAACCGAATGAATTTAAAACTGATTCTTAGTCTTAAAATTGTAATTCTTACAATGAATAAAGTTTACAACAAAAATAATGTTCTCAAACTGATGGAGATTTAATAAGAATATTTTAAATCTTCTTTAATATCTCGTTCAAAATCATAAAGAAAGAATTCCTAAGATTTCAATTCATGCATGGAAAATAGAAAAATAAAAATCAATATTTTACGATTATAACAATGCAATAAAAAGAATAGTTTGATGCAGTATATTTTACATTTCTTTATGATTTCGACTAAATTACCTATTAAATGCACTAAATGATATTTGTTTTTATTTAATAATAAAAAAAAATCCCTTTATTCAAAAATTATATCGAAATATAAATAAAAAGTTAATCTTCTTTGCAGATTAATCCAACTTTTCTTTTTATGTCATTCCAATTTCCTCGTTTGCTAAACATTTTTATCTCCCCCCCCCCTCCCTTTCTGATGTTGTTTATCAACCAATTGACATTCAAGTCAGATTTCAGGTTTCATTCATCTTTGTCATATTATTTTCAAAAATAAACTGCATTGCTTCAAAAAAAAAATCAAAAGGAAGTAATTGAAAGAAAGAAAAAGAAAAAAAGAAATTACTTTTTCACTACGATTTGATTGAAAACATATAATATAAAATAAAAATATTCGCAAATGAAAATTATATTAAAAATTTTCCCTATGCATATAACGAAAATTGGAGTTTTCTGTTTGGAAAAGATATGTAGTTTTTTTCTTCTTAACATTTCAAGAAAAATGAATATACTCATTTAAAAAAGAGACACACCTATGTAAATTTATTTGAAAAATTTTAAATGTTGTTCCGGATTGTATTGAAAAATGAAATATTAATATGAATTGGTTTGGTGTAAGTAAATATAATATATCATTTAAATGGAAATATTGAGGATACATTTAATACAATGCATATTAAAAATCAAGATTCCTGGATGAATATGTTATATTAAAAGTTTGAATTTTTCTAAATCATTAAACTAAATTAATTAAAAGGTGATTTTTATCGTACAAAATACAGTTCGACAATAAGTGAAGTTTAAGATACATATAACTTTTTCAAACTGGCACAGATTTAATAAGTATATTTTAAATCGTGTTCTGAATATCTTTTTCAAAATTACAAAAAAAAAGCACGCCTAACATTTCAATGCATGCATGGAAAATATAGTAAAAATCAATATTTTAGTATTATAACAATTTAATAATAAGAATAGTTTGATATTAAATCTTTTACATTTCTTCTTGGTTGCCACAAGATAACTTTACATGTCATTTTTTTTAGCTCACAGGCTATCATAGCCTGAGAGCTTATGTGCCCGTCCGTTCTGTATGTATGTTCGTATGTACGTAACGCGATAACTCATGATAAAAATATCCGATCCACTTGAAATTTTGTATGTAGGTATATCCTGACAAGGCGCTTCCCTGATTAGTTTTTGGAGTTCATTCGATATGTATAAGAGGGGGAACGGGGGGCTCATGCCCCCCGTTAGTTGATATAGATGGGATTTTCATGCAGAATTAAGTTTTCAAAATTTAGATTAGGATCATTCTGATGAGGCGATTCCGTGACTGTTATTAGGTGTTCATTGATTAAGTATAAATAGGGGGAACAGGGGTTCTAATGCCCCCTCCCGTTAGTTGATATAAATGGGATTTTCATGCAGAATTAAGTTTTCAAAATTTAGATTAGGATCATTCTGATGAGGCGATTCCGTGACTGTTATTAGGTATTCATTGAATAAGTATAAATAGGGGGAACAGGGGTTCTAATGCCCCCCCCCCCGTTAGTTGATATAAATGGGATTTTCATGCAGAATTAAGTTTTCGTTCAAAATTTAGATTAGGATCATTCTGATGAGGCGATTCAGTGACTGTTATTAGTTGTTCATTGAATAAGTATAAATAGGGGGAACAGGGGTTCTAATGCCCCCCCCCCGTTAGTTGATATAAATGGGATTTTCATGCAGAATTAAGTTTTCGTTCAAAATTTAGATTAGGATCATTCTGATGAGGCGATTCCGTGACTGTTATTAGGTGTTCATTGAATAAGTATAAATAGGGGGAACAGGGGTTCTAATGCCCCCCTCCCCCGTTAGTTGATATAAATGGGATTTTCATGCAGAATTAAGTTTTCGTTCAAAATTTAGATTAGGATCATTCTGATGAGGCGATTCCGTGACTGTTATTAGGTGTTCATTGAATAAGTATAAATAGGGGGAACAGGGGTTCTAATGCCCCCCCCCCCGTTAGTTGATATAAATGGGATTTTCATGCAGAATTAAGTTTTCGTTCAAAATTTAGATTAGGATCTTTCTGATGAGGCGATTCCGTGACTGTTATTAGGTGTTCATTGAATAAGTATAAATAGGGGGAACAGGGGCTCTAATGCCCCCCCCCGTTAGTTGATATAAATGGGATTTTCATGCAGAATTAATTTTCGTTCAAAATTTAGATTAGGATCATTCTGATGAGGCGATTCCGTGACTGTTATTAGGTGTTCATTGAATAAGTATAAATAAGGGGAACAGGGGTTCTAATGTCCCCCCCCCCTTAATTTATATAAATGGGTTTTTCAAGCAGAATTTTCAGATTTCGTTCAAATCTCTGAATAGTTTTGGAAGTTTAATGGTTAAGTATAAAAGAGGGGGATAACTCTTTTTAAATTATATAAATGCTAAATGGGTTTTTATTAAGAATTATCTAATTTGCTCTGAATTTTGGATATAGATTTTTTATATGATAAAGCATGTCTTTGATAGTATAGGAGGTTCAATGATTAAGTATAAAAAAACAGAAAAGAGGAGAGCTGTTTCCCCTTCTTAATTTTTTTTTTCGAACGGAATTAACCCTTGAAAATATAAAGCTTTAATGTGCAATTAGTATTTGTAGCCTGTGAGCTCAATGCCTTCAGTTTAACTGGGCAGTATTCTTTATTTTATTTAATAATAATAAAAAAAATGCTTTAAGCATTAATGATATTCATATATAAATAGAAGATAATTTTCTTTTCACAATAATTGAACCTTTTCTTTATGTCATTCTAATTTCCTCATGTTTTGAGATTTTCTATTTCCAATCCTTGCCTTCCGTTGTTACCTTTCAGTCAATTGACATTCATGTTAAATTTCATGCTTCGTTCATCTTATTTATATTATTTTTTTAAATGGGCTGCTTTTAATGAATGAAATTCTTCTTTTTTTAAAATCTATGATTGAAAAAAAAAAACAGAAAATAAAAATAATTGAAAGCACTCTTTACTGAGTTCAAAAACAATTTTTCAAATTATTACCTTAACGCAGAGCTGGAAAAATTTGTAATTTCAATTATCTGCAATGCAGTTTCAATTTAACTGCATGTAATCTACAATTACACGTTGAAAAAATTCTTACAGCACAGTTAGACGGAACCAAATCTCATACAAATACTTAACAAAATTTCTGCACTTGAATGTTTGTAACTATAATCAGTTACATACAATTAAATTGTAATTATTTTACAGATAATTGCAGTTACAAATTTGTCTAAATCTGCCGTCACTCAGGTTTAGTTAGGGTTGAACACACCCTATATTTTAATTAAATACACCCTGTACTTTTAATTAACGATCCTATCCTCTATGGTAAGTTTCCATCCTCTTCCTATCTTCTATCACTCATCTTAATTTGTCGGTCGAATTTCGGAACATCCTTTATATTATTTCAATTATGTATGCATGCATTACATCGACCATTCACGCAGCACAATATTTATCAGAAGCATAATTTCCAAAAGAATATGTAATATTCCAAAAATGGAATCCTTTATAAAATAAAAATAGCTTCGAAAAATAGCTTATGTTTAAAATAGTTTATGTTTAAATTTAAAAATATACCCGTAAGACATGGTGACGTCACTGCAACGTCGTTGTGAAGTCACATTGTGACTTTGTGACCATCGATTGTCGATGTGACGTCACGTGACGTCGATGTGAAGTCACAGTGACTAAAATGTGAAGTCGTTATGGCCGTTTCAGAGCTTTTTTGTGACGTCACATTGTGACCACTTTGTGACGTCACAATGTGACCAATTTGTGAAAATGTGTCATTTGTGACTACTTTGACATTAACATTGTGACGAACTGTGAAAATTTTTTTAGAAAGTCACATCTTAGTCACATTGTGACGTCACTGAGTGTTGGCATTTTCGTCACAGATGTGATGTGACCAAAGTGACTCGCAGTGACGTCATTGTGACGTCACTGTGAACATGCATGCTATGAGGGTAGTTTAGGAATAGCTGAATTAAAAAATTTGGCTGATTTTCACAGCTTTAACCCTCTCACTGACAAGCCCGTCTATAGACGTTCCCTAAGCTCCAGGTTTCACTGCAATGCAAGTAATAATTAAAATGATATAACTCAGTTGATTTTCAATACATTGCGCATGTGCAATGATTAACACACTCAAGGATAACATTCATATTCGTAAATAAGATTTTTCTGTAATTTTGAAAGAATCATAATTTTTTAGCAATTAAAACAAAATGCTGAGAAAACAACATTACAATTTTGCCCTTTTGCAAGACTGTCAGAGGGTCGATAAGTTTCAACGAAAAATTTGATAAAAGAAAATTATATCGATTTCTAAACTTTATCCAAAATCTTTAAAGTGTAGAATGCTTAATTTTTGGAGAAAGATCAGGAAACATTATTTTTAAATAATGCAATATAATAAAAAAATAGTTTATTTGATGTACGATATTTTTGAATACACATTGATTTTTCTTATTTCACTTATGCCTATTGTTAACTTTTGTTTTTATCTAATAATAAAACATTGTGTTTCTACAATGATAAGGTTTAAATATAAATGTACTTTTATAAAATAAATTATTCTTTTCTGATAATGCCATGGTTATTTCTCCGTATACTAAGCATTTTACCCCCCCCCCCTCCCTTTTTACTTTTCAGCCAATTGACATTCAAGAAAGATTTTGGGCTTCATTAATCTTCTTCATGATATTTTCAAAACGAGCTGCATTGCTTAAAAAAGAAATCTCTTTTTTTTTTCTAGAAAATTTTATTGAAAA
This sequence comes from Maratus speculifer, assembly GCA_964019185.1. Taxonomy (NCBI): domain Eukaryota; kingdom Metazoa; phylum Arthropoda; class Arachnida; order Araneae; family Salticidae; genus Maratus; species Maratus speculifer. The sequence continues at coordinate 185,787,095 of OZ025299.1, forward strand.
TATAAAACACTAAATAAAAATATTCGCAAATAGTCTTAGCTGAAAATTGACGTTCAAAAGTTTTTTCCTTTATAATCATATAAAGAAAATTTGAATTTTCAGTTTTGGAAGACATGAGATTTTTTTCTTGACATTTAGTCAAAAATGAAAGTATTCATTAAAAAGAATGATAATCTAAACTTCTTCAGACCTGATGTATCCTATAGCATACATATCTACATAGCATACATTTTTTTCACGTATGTAAATAATGAAAAGAAACTGACGTGAATGGAGCCTAATAGATACGGAACAAAACAAAATAACAATTTGTTTATTAGAGCGCGTTTTTAGAGAGCTAAATGTTATAAAAATGACTTCCAGCAGAAATGTACAAAATGTACAAAAATGAAACGTAAATAATTTTACTTCGCTTTAACATACCATTTGTATTATCCATATTTAACAAATAAAATGAAATAGATATTAATATATGTCAACGTTTTAGCACGTAGAATAAAATAAAATAATTCTATAAATAATAATTCAATAATAAGGAAATTGTCAAAAAGTATACTTTTTGAGTCCCAAGGTGTCATCAAATTTTATGTTTAAATTTTTTTTTTTTTTTTTTTTTTTGTTCAATTTTATTTAGTTATCAGTTTCTTTATATAAATCTATAACTGAAATTAAACAGTCATTCTGCCCACTACCGGCAGTAAGAGGTAGCTTTCATGTTCCTTACTTAAAAAAAAAAATTCAAACTATATTATGCAACCATACAAACCTCAAATTAGTGGAACATTATAATAGAAGATTCAACACTTGTTTTTGTCAATATTGAATGGGAATGGGAATTTCAAGAAATTAATCCACTTTATACAAACTGGTTTTATTTAAAGCGATTTATAATTTATCGCCAAATTCAGCTATATAAAGAAGTGCCGACCTTTTTAAAGCAACAAGATGGGTGAAATTAACCAATCAGCTTAATAAAGATCTTAGTATACGTCGTGTGCACATGCTCACTCACATCGAAATCGGTTGCTATAATATGTGAGTGCTGTCTCAGGCAAACAGATTTTTCAATATGTCACTCACTATAGAAGTACAAATGTTATATAAAAGCTGTTTTTAAGATAAAGACAAAAGAAAAAATACTCCGTAATCTTTGTATTATGATCAAACTCTTCATAAAAAAACCCTTTTTTCCTTCTTTTTTTTCTATCTCTGTCTTTCTTTCTTTCTTTCTTTCTTTTGTAAATAATTATAATTTTAAAAGTTTTTGGCCATTTTAAATGGCCACCATTTTGAAAAAAGATGGCAGATGAAGTTGACCAACGAACTCGGTCAAGAAATTGCTTTGTTCATTTACACACCAAGTTATATCCAAATCGGCTCTGTTTCAAGAGTCATCCACACTAGAAATTCAAAGTGCTATAATCAGCCATTTTTTAAGATATGAAAAAAACAAAAAATGCTCCGAAATCTTTTTATCAAGGTCAAACACATGAAAGAAAAATATTTTTCAATTTCTAATTTATTAGTACTTTATTTTAAATTTTAATTTAAAATAAATTAAGTGGCCGCTATTGTGAAACAAGATGGAAAATGATGCTGGCCAACGAACTTGGTCGAGACATAAGTATGTACTATGTACATAACGAGTTTCATTCAAATCGGTTCATAATTACGATAATTTCAACATTACCAATATCATAAATATATATGTGTATGTATACCGTAAAATGGGGTGAATCGGAACACTTTTCAACTTTAACGTTAAAAAAAAAGCAAAAAATGATTTTTTTATTTTTTTATTTTTTTTACTAGAAACTTCGGTCTTGTTTTGTTCTTTACTTTGTAAGCAAAAACGTAGCATTTGTTACTATTTATATATATATTTTTTTTATCTTTTAATGGTGTTCAGATTCACCCCGCAGATAGGGGTGAATCGGAACAAATGTTATAATCTTGATTTATTTTGATTCAAACTTTAATAGGGTTAATAAAAATAGGTAATAATGATAAGGTAGGAATAAGAACACGTAGTTACTATCAAACCAAACCTTTTTTATATACAGTATAGATATGCCTTTTTAAAAATTAGAAAACAACTTTGAACTCAAGGAAAATTAATATTTATTCTAAGAAATTGTATTCGAATTCAGAAGGTGGGATCTAATACAAATTCAGCCCTGTTCTGTGTTATCCTTTACCTGTATTCATCGGGTAAGCGAATCTATTGAGTAGCCTCAATCGCTGCATGTATTAATACGATCTACTGGTACGCCCTCATCCCCAACCCTTAGTACTGTTTGCACCCCTCTCTTTTTTAATTGGTTTTCCATTTTGAGATATCTGTGTAATGTTGTGGATGTCAGAGGACAATTCTGTGCAATGTTTCTTAGTAATTTGCCATTTTTTAAATGATTTTATTGTGTGTTCCATGTCTGTTGGATTGGGAGTTGACTTTTTTGTTTAACTAAGTAATTTCTTGGCACTTTTAAACTCTTCAAGTAATTAGAACAGACAAAATATTGTTACAATAAATATTCATACATATATTTTCGGATATTACACGAAACTATTACTGTATGGAAAAATAAACCATGAGATAAAACGTGTTCCAATTTACCCCGTAAATCTTAAACCTCTGATGTGACAAGGCATTTTTCACTTTTTCATTATATAGTTTAGAAATAAGTAGAATTTACTGCATCATATCATTTACAGGTCTATCATTAATTAAAATCCCTATTCTTAGGTTTAAAATATGAAATATACTGCAGTTACACATAAAGTTTTGAAGACATTGAAAAAATAAGGTTTTTGAGGATCCACTTACAGTTTTTTTATATACCCCAGTAGAGGTGCCAACATGACAAAACTGAATTTCCCAACTCTTAATGTTATAACCTTCTTATAAAGAAATTGGCAATTGAAAATATCACCACATATATTTACAATGAATTTATTTGTATGACTGGGAAGTTTCGTTACTATTCACCCCATTTTACGGTATATATAAACATTTGAACGGAGGGTGGTTTTATGGTCTGAGGGTCAAAATCGGTGAAAATATATCGGAAGTTATTTCCTCCGGAGGGCTGAAATAGGTAGCTTTTTACTTTTTGCAATGAAAGCTACCTAAAAGTACACAAATAAAATTCTGAGGTTTGAAGAGGTTATGTATGATTCATTCAATATATTACAAATTTTAGATTGACTTTGAGATGTTTTGTTATTATTAATTAAAGAGCTAGTTTGTGTCATTTAAACTGGAATTTTAACCATTCATTTTGCCCAATGACTATTAAAAGCCTGATTTCTAAAAGAATGTGTCATATTACAAAAGGTTATTTATTCTAATGCAGTAAAGAGAACAATTAAGAAAAAAAACGAAAAATCCTACTTCAAACATAAGTATGAAACATTTTCTACCACATTTAGAATCCGGTAACAATACTTCGCAGTTTTACTAAAGTGAAGGATGATGTATAAGTGAACAATTTGGAAAACACATAACATAGTCAAATCTAAATTTCAGGAGTCACTATCAAAATACGGCAGAATAGCATAACTATTTTGTGCATCCCTGAAAACAATCTATAGATTTATATATAGGCTACAAACTACGCAAAAATTTGGTTCATTTGGGAAAGGCATAAGACAGTTGAGAATTCTCCTTCAGCAGTTTCAGTCATTAAACGGAAATGTACTCGAGATATTTTCTACAACCCTGTATACGATCTATAACATTTATGCACAATGAGTAACAGTAAAAATATAGTAAATTTTAAAAAAGCGTACCAAAACTTAAAACTCACTTCTATCGATTTTATTTCATTGAAAATACTGTAACCGAATTATTTTGTGTGTCCCTGCAAATGAATACTGAATGCTATTTACCGATTATTCTATAAAAAGCACCTTGTAGTGCACCTGCGTTATTTATCAGTTTAAATATGTTTTAAATGGTGTAACATTATTAAAATGCACCGCAAATGATATTGTTTTGATAGGGAATAATATAATGGAATTATTTGTGTGTGCCAGTTAACAAACTATAAATGCTGCACACTTCCTCCTAATTTCAATACAGAATAAGCTTTACTAGTCCTAATCAATTGCAGGGAAATCTTATTACATGCACACGAGTTTGAGCACGTAAAGACTCCAGGCAAATAAGCATAATTCATAAACAAGTTGAGTATATTCGGAAAGTGTTAAAAACTAATGCTCAAGGTAAAATATAAAATCGGATAAATTCTGAAAGATTGATTTTTGCATAATTGTTTCTTGAAATTCCAATTATTTCCTGTTTTCACGAGTTACAGTCACTAATTGTACTTACTTCGGGGCAACCGTAGATTGATTTTCTCAATAATGAATTTTCTAAATAATTAACACAATATGCTGTATAATTAAGTAGTGGAAAATTATATCACTAGCGGAAATGTGCAGTAACATGGAAGAATTTTGTTATGCTTTACAGCTCAAGAAAGTTATTTATCCTTTTCAGATATGACTTTTTTATGTGAGGAATTTTTGTTTCAAAAGTTAAAGATAATTACTCAAAATGAAAATTTAAGGGGTTACATATCTGAAGGATTGATTGCTAATTATCTTGTATATTTTCAGAGACCTTTTCTTAAAAATAATATTTAAACAATTTTTAATATTTGTAACATTTTTTAATATTTTGAATTCATATACCTACACGCATTTCCAACAACGAATTTGAATTGGTGAAAATGTTTTGATTGTTTATGAATACATTTTGCGTGCGCTGAAGTTGGTTGACGACAATTCTTTCCGATTTTTCGATGTCACGTCAGTGAAAAAAATTCATTAGATCCATTGTGTGCTTATAAATACTTACATTTTAATCAAAACAAGAAATTTTGTACAGTTTGTATTTTGTTTATGTAAATTGATGTTAAGTTTCTTGGCAATGGAATACGCAGATAGACATTCTATATAACAGACAAATTAAGCTGGCTTGTTTATAAAATGACTGCAAATCATGTTTGTTTATTTATTGAAAAACATCGATCTGATTAGTATACTTGACATGAAAGCCTGCTTACAAGTCATCGTCAGTATACAGAGATGAGATAGCACAAGGAAATTTTACATCAGGAGAGAAATACAATCGGAATATCTACACAAAGAGTGCGTGCAATGGAGTCAGCTGGAATCGATGCCACAACCTACTACGCTCGCAAGTGATTAGCGGACTTGTGCATTAACAAGTCGGCCACGGAGGCCCAAATGCAAGTCATCTGGTAACCAGCTGTGTATCTTAAACATTTAGAATTATACACAGAGTGTTGCCATTTTGGATACATTTTACATTCAGATTGATTGATTGTTAGCACTTTTGAAATTGACCTTACAGTTACAATTAGTACAATTGACCTTAATTTACCAAATTAATTTACCCAATTTACCTTACCAAATCGCTTTGTTTAACCCATTAAATTCTGGGTATTTTTTCTCTTCAAAATACAAAACTAGCGGAAACCAGTCTTTTAAAAAAAGCAATTTTTGTTTGATTTTTTCATGAAGTTTAACCCGTTGGGGACGAGCGACACGTATACGTGCCGCAAAAAGACTTAAGAATCTGTGTTTATCTCTACCAGTAAAATTTTACTGTAAAATTTGGCTTATTTAATCGGAAAAAATTTCTTGATTTAATAAGGACACATTTCTGTTTTTAAAATCCGCTGACAAAAGATTAAAAATTTCGTAAAATGCTCCCGACGCGAAAGCGGTTAAGTCATCAATTATAAATAATATTTCTGTTAAAACTTACAAGGAAAAAAAGGCTAAAAATTTCCGATATTATATGGTACCTCTAGGCTTTAATCAGTTATTAGATATATTTCGTATGAAACACTACCTATTGCCGTCGCGCTCATGTTGGAATTTCTAAAAACGTTTTACAAATCTACACCGACCACGACCCCTAGACCCCAAAACTACCATCAGTATAAAACTTTATGTATCTATCTATATATATCTCTATCTATATAATTTTTATGGACACAATAGTTTCTATAATTTTGCTCAGATCTCTTCCAAACTAATACATAAAATCAAGGGGCATAAAATCTCGATCAAGTTCGTTAACGGACAAAATTGGACCAAGGGAATGGAAACAGGGTGGGATTTTGAGAAAACCGATAAAAAACCTCATACATTCTTAATTAAAATAAATATCGTATCCGTTTAAGTTTTATATTACTTCTAAAAGTGGACCAAAAGTTTATGCATAACAGATTTTTGATAAAATTAAAAATGGGCTCAAGGTTCAAAAAATGTTTTTTGTAAGGAAAAAAGTCATAACTTTGTCAATTCTCAAGATATCAAAGCTGATTAATTTTATTATACATCTTCTCAATAATATCTACAATTTTTATAGTGACAAGTTTTTGATATGACCGAATCTTATAGCAAAAACAAATTAAACTAAAACAGGATTTGACGAAAAAACCGTATTAAAGCCCCACACTAGTCATTGATAAAGACCTGGATGATAATGTTAAGTCTAAGGGGCCATTCTTTTCAAATATCTTGCTCAAATTTTAATATTTTTATATAATTTTTAATATTTACACATCTTTTTCTTTCATAGGATAGCTGAGGACGATCTACAACCGGGTTCGTTTTTACTTTTTCAATTTTGGTTTCAGATTTTTTTTAAATACTTTAACTTTCGAAACCAATTAGAGACGGATCTGAAATTGAAACTGTCATAATATAAAAAATATGCAACCAAAATCGAAAAAGTAAAAACTAGCCCGGTTGTAAATCATCCTCAGCTATCATATACAAAAAAAATCATGTAAAAATATTAAAATTGGAGCAAGATATTTGAAAAGAACGCCCCCTTAGACTTGGCATTATCATCGGGTCTTTTTCAGTGACTAGTATTGCGTCTTAAGGGTGTACTGAAATCCAAACTACTTATATTCTGACTGATTTTTAAATTCATTTTTTCTCTCAAACACATGCAATTGTCAGGTTCTCTTATTTAGGAACTATATAATGTGCCGTATTTGTTAGAGTTTTGATAAAGGCGCAACATTTTTCAAAAAATTGAGGATGTATTCAAATAACAAATTGCTTATTTTCTGACTCATTTTTAAATTCATTTTTGCTCGCAAAAGCATTCAGTTGATAGTCTCTCTTATTTAGGAATTATATGATGCACCGGATTAATAGATTTTTTTCATAAAGTCAGAATTTACTTTAAAATGCTGTCGAAGTGGGCATTTTGAACCGAATATCCCTTAACCCTTTCCGGCGCACTACTCCTTAAAGTTGGAATTTAAAGAAAAAAATAATTAGGCAATCTATTTAGGCCTAGAGGAGTACACGGGTATTGTTTTGTAAAGATTGCACTAACCATTTTAATTATACAGCTGTTGCCGAAGTGGTAAAATCCCATAAGTGAAGCATTGATAAGCGCAGTGAGAAGAGCATTGCTGTGAAGCGCGTATTACCGTAAAACATTTTACCTATTATTTAAAAACAGTGGAGTTTGATCTCTGTGGTGCTGCCATGTAGAACTCATAAGAAAGATTTAAAGTAGCCATTAGAGTAGTTTTTGAAACATTCACGGAGATTTTGTGTCTCTAAACAGGGGGAACTTTAGGTGTTGCCGACCCGGCAACACTGCGCGTTAAGGGGTTAAGATGATTTTCATAAAAACCAGCAATTACAGAAAAATGAGATTAAAAACTTTTCAAAAGCGGCCAAATAAAGTTATTGAACTGGGTTTATCTCTAATCATACTTTATTTTTTGTTGGGGAAGTGAGAACTTAACTTCGATATCTCTACTGCGCCTGTGGGCCTAGCCGACAGGAATTTTTCTGTTATTGTAATGCTTCATTAAATAAAGCGGATTTTTTTTCATTGGTGATATTGAAGCAATTTGAATTAAAATGCGGCAAACAGGCTACACTGCATGTAATACTTTCAACAAATTTAATCATAAAAATGACTATATTTAATTTTTTATAAAGTTGTGTTATGAATATAAGGAGAAAAGTAATGATGATCATGGCATTGCGCTGTTGTTACAATCTACCACGTTATTTTTTATAGACATTTATAAACCGTTGTGAATTTCTGCTATGAACGTATGCTTAACACTAGAATTTTTTTAAACCTTTTAACCTAGCATTGCGGAGGATAAATTGTCGAAACAGAATATTTATTTATCAAAGAAATTAGGATTTTTAAAGAATATTATTTAAATAATTAAAATTCTGGCGTCTAATAATTTTTCTGCAAATACAAATTTTTATGACCAAAATAAATATCTCATTTCGTTCCCCATACAACCATAATTGTCTTCCGGACATTCTATAAAACCCATACAGATAGTTGTCATAATATATGAGAAATACCTACTAGATATCTAGGGGACATTCAGATTGAGTTGTTTAACAACAATTTCCTTAGAAAAGCCAACGGTTTCACTTACCGTAAGCACATGCTCATTTATTTATTTATTTATTTATTTGCTTTGAGGTAGGCGCTACAGCTATTCGCCGGTATAACCTCCAATGATCATAAGAAACCATATAGAACACTTTATTTCACAATATCCAGTACATACATATTCACAGGGACAACACAGACACCCATGCCGCTAGCTGGACTCGAACCAGGGACCAGCGGTGTGGAAGCAACCTCCGCTACCTCCACGCCACTGGTTCGGCACACACGCTCATTGGGCTTATACCTTGGTTTCTTACCGTCTTCATTCCTCCAAAACCTGTCTATAGATGTAAAATATTTACATCCATAGTATATCCTAAAAACATTTACAAAGATAATTTCAAATATCAAGTTGATATCGGTTATGCTGAAAAAGATACACTCTGACTGATTTTAGAATATTAGTGTATTGTCTGACCCTTTAATTATTTGTTATTAGAATATAAAACGTTTACAACGTTTTTAAAAACATATTTTACAAATTAATGAAAAATAAAATGTAACTTAAAATGCTGTTCATTTAAAACTAATTTATGATGTTCAAATTTATGATGTTCAGAATATTTATGTTAAATACGTATGAAGCGAATTAAACGAAATCTTGTTATTTCAGTAACTATACAGGTTACAAAATTCAGATTAACATTCTAACTTTATTACAATTTCTAATTTTACATATTCTACGATTCAGATATCATTCGTTTCAGGGGACACAGTATCTTGAAACTGGCCAAAATATGAATTTCCTTTTTTTTAATATTAACTGAAAGCTTCTTCAATTGTGAATATTTTTACACCTCATTTTTACCTAAACGACAATTATATCGCGAGATGGTGTACATTTTCTTAAAAGATTCAGGACAATTACCAGTAAAATGAAAATTGTTACTGTTTTTTTCGCCGTGTTCATGTTTTTATAACTTTCTTATTCGATATACACTAAGTTTTTTTTTTTTTTTTTTTTTTTTTTTGCTAATTTAGATAGAGGTTTGAGGTTTTTTTTACTTATTCTCTAAGGGGAATTTAATATTTCTGTATGTATATTTAACACTCAAGTTTATAGTTATTTTTTAACCCATTAATGCCTGAATTATTTTCTTCGTTAAAATTCAAATTTTGCATTTTCCCACCGCTTTTAAAGCAAGAATAACATTTATCTTAATTTATTGAGGACTTTGTCTCGAGAAAGAAAGCATTTATTTATCCTCCTTTTTTACTGGTGTGAAATGCACTTACTTGAATACTTTAAAACTGTCCCAAAAATAGGACGCCAGGCACTAATGGGTTAATATTTAAATTGAGAGTTACTTGAATCTTCATCATTTTTTGATACACAAGTGAGAAAAAAAATCCATATTAAATGTAAAATCCAATACATATAAAAATCCATACACAGTTTTATGTACTATACTCTAATGAATGTGAAAAAAATCGAAGGCAAAATATTCATGTTTATAAAAGTAATAGAGATTTTTAAATAGTTTTTTTAATTTAGATTTTAGTAAAATAGGTTGTTTAACAAAAAAAAATATTTAGTTTTATTTAATTTTTAGTATTAAGCATTGTGCTACGAAATATATTACAATGTTATTCAAAATTGAAGCGATACTTTCCAAGGTACTGTGTCCCTTTAAGGCAAAAAAAGCGGAAAAACAATGTCATTGGGAGCGATAGTTGTTGTGACCGAATGCATAAAAGCAGCAATATCCTATCTTTTCATTTCAATTATGACAAAGATTTTTTTTTCTGGTGTAAACAATAAACTGGTATGAAAATCTATAAAAAAAAAAAAGACTATGCTGGAACCCAGAAACTATCTTTACACATTTAAATCTAGCATTACAGACAATTAGTCACAGAAAAAGTTTAGAAACACTCATTCTGCGAAAACAAAGTTAGATTTCTAAGTAATCTCATTTGCAATTAATTAACCCCCTATGCAATTAATTACATTTAATTAATCCCCTGTGATCCTAAACGTTTTTCTGAAGTAAATTATTTTAACAAGAAAAAATATAAATAAAACTGTATCCACATTTTCAGAAAAATGTCACCCTCTCATTGTCAAATCATTCCATTAGCATATAAATCTTTTTACAGTTTTAAAGATACTTTTAAACACATTTTTCTTGACTAGCTTAATGCAAAGCAAGATATGATTTAAAATGTTTCTCATTTAAAGATAATTTATGAAACCCAAAAATATATGCTTCAGAAAAATTGTGACACTATTTAGAACTAAATGCATTTATTCTTGTTATTTCAGTAACTTTACAGGTTATTAAATTTAGAGTAACCTTCTATCTTTATCACAGGTTCTAATGATACATATTCTGCGGCTCGGACATCGTTCATTTGGGACTAAAAGTAGCTTAATATATCTGCGGGAGTAATTGTTGTTGTGGCCGAGAGCATAAAAGCAACACTAGTCTACCTTACCATTAAAGTTATCGCTAAGATTTAACTTGACGTCTCCGCTATTAATCAGTGACAATCTTAATTTTCCCTTAGGAAGTTAATGCGAATTCCGTTCTTCAGCCATCACCTCAGATAATCACAGGGAAAGTGAATTAGATACGTTTTATTTCTCTTAGTCTTATATCGTGTCGAAAGCATTCGTTTTTAATACTAGTTTTATACAGTAATTTACGTGGCAGATAAAGCATGCAAATATAAAGGGATATTGAATAAAATTTAGCTTATAAAATTAGTCTTTTATTAGGAAAATACTAATTAAAATGTGTTAGACTAGGACTACTTAGTAAAAATTGAAATATTTTTTATTGCAGGATTAGCTTAAACATTACAAAGCTATAATTCAAACATTACAGTGCATAAATATTTTCTTCTTGTTGAAAAGACTGTTTTCAGTTTGTTAAATAAATTTAATATTTTCACAATGTCAATTACTTTATACGATATTAAATAAACAAAATTAGGCTTCCATTATGGCATTGTTTTCCCAAAACATAATTACACACTATTAAACGCAGATGCTTTTCAATTAAAAAAATCGTCCAATATTATCACAATATATTTTATACATAGTATTAATTAAATGAAAGCACATATCCGTCATAAAACTGGCACACCAAAATACTTCTTAATCCAACTAAACACAGATGCTCTGAATTTCGTGAAATTAATTCACTGTTATCTCAACAGCATACGTCATATTTAATAAAAATATATCAAATACAGGCTTTGTGCAAGAAAAAGCACAAATAATCTGTAAAAAGCAGCAAACAGAATGTTTCGAATCCTCAAGCGAGATTCTCCTTCAGTGTAAGGTACGGATTGCTAGAAAAGCAATCTTGGGCAAATCTACAGAGAGGCTGCAGCTTAACACGTTCGCTGCCGCTTACGCGAAGATGTGATGATAGTTAATGCCGCACTGTAGAAGTGGTTTTTCCCAGAAGCCGATACATTTTTTATAACAAAGAATTGGTGAAAGATTTTCCCGCGCCAGCGCGTGACAGGCTATTGGACATCACCCCACATCATGCGCTGGCGCGTGAGTGGCTCCTTAACGTAGGCGCAATATCACGCACTTGTGCGTGAGCGGCAGCAAACTTGTTAAATACCCGATACGGGTAGAGCAGTATAAAACAACTACTACACAAAACTAAATTTGCTTAAGTACCAACATAAAAGTACAAAAAAATATTTCTAAATGGTATGACACCCTATGAAAATATGAATGAAATCTTTTAAGAATTAGATTTATAATTTTAGCAAAAGGAGAAAAAAGAGATATTCCTTTATTATTTTTAATTAAGTTTTCTTTTTCATTTAACTAATCAACTTGCAATTTCAGATGTCCTTCTTATTATCTCTCATCCTTTCTCAATATCTTTTCATTTTCGTAATGTTCAGAGACAAAAATTATGCTACTTGAAAAATATTCACATTATCGGATTCGCGCTGATTGTTGATTAATCTGGTTATTAAAAAAATGGTGAGTGAGTATACTTCGGCATTAATAATTTGGCTTGCTGCGACCATGATAATTTCGCAAAAGAAAAAAAAAAAAAAAAAAAAAGCTGAAATGACATTAAAAGTAAAGAAAGCTATTTGCTTAAACTGCTAACATTCATTGTCACCACCATGGTATATGTTTTGAAACAAGCTGTAAGCTTAGATTTTAAGTGAATATGTACTGTTTAATTTTTGGGGGTCCGAGAAAAATTTATCTAATCATAAAAAAATACCACATCTTAAAGATTTTTTATATAATACGAGGCTTTATGAAAAGTAAAGTTACAATGCCGCATACTCATTCAAAACACATTTGATTGGTGAAATGTCCCTTACAAATTACTTACAGGTAACGCCTTACATTTCGATATAGATGCCGTCATTGACCAAGCAATTATTAAATCTAGTTACAAGTTTTTTGCATCCCATATCATAAAAGTTTACCGCTTGCTGTCGAAACCATACTTCATCTTCGATTTCAATCTCATCTTCTTCGCAGAAATTTTGCCCTGCAGGATGTTTTTTAAGGTACTGAAATAAGTGGTAGCCACTGGATGCAAGGTCCGGTCCAATCAAAGATCACAGATGTCCTTTACCTGTTCTGGTTTCTTTATGAACATTAGTTTTACTTTCAGAGTAAACACGACAAAATTTCATGATATTTAGTCCATTCATAATGTTCCAGAAGGCGAAGCAATTTCTTTCTGAATATCTGCTGTATGCTCACATTATGTATGAAGAAATCGCATGGCGGAACATACTTCACATTTGGTGGGTTTCTGAATTGACGTTGTTTGTTTGTTTGTTTGTTTATTGAACAACATACATCTGACTTGTGTGCTCTACATGAAGCCTGCTTATAAGCCATCGTCAATATACAGGGACGAGATAGCACACAAGGAAATATTACAACACAAGAGAAGTACAATCACGAGCTCCACACAAAGTGTGTGTGCAATGGAGCCAGTGGGATTCAAACCCACAACCTCACGATTAGCGGCGTGATGTCTTAACCACTCAGCCACGGAGGCCCAATTGACGCTGTCATTAAAAACATGTGAAACAGGAAACATCTTCCCCGTCCAAACAACGAATGAGTGCGAGGGAAAGGACAAATGTTAAAGGTTACAATATGTTTTACTAAAGTTTCAATTACTACTTTTTCTTTCATGCTATCGGAGGTGTATCCTAACTTTCCCACAAACCATTAATACTATAACCTCCCGATATTTTTGACCTCCTCCAAACAAGCAAAGAATTTAGTTGGCCTTTTTGGGGATAAAAATGTCGAAAAAACAGTAATTATCATAATATGTATATATTTTTGCCTGAATGTAAAAATTAACTAAATATTAAATCAATAAACGTAACGTTTCGAATTTTTATTATTATTTTTTGCTTGAGTGATATCTTGAATTTTTGTTCAACTGAAGCAATCATCAGACCTATATGTGCATTTTGATAAAATCTGTTTTCTACTACTATTTTTAATGAACGCGATAAAATACAACTCATGAATTTCATAAATTTGCTCACGAGCGTTTGAGTGTTAACAAGAAACTAGGTGTGTTAGTTTCTAGTTCAGGTTGCCACTATAGTTAGTAAATAAATTATTCTAATTTTGAATGACTTGCCATTTCACATCACAATAGTACTACTTTAGTCCCATAACTCTTAATGAGATTATTCGAAGATTATAGAATTTCACTATTAGTAAACTAGATTTCCAAAGCTAGAGTAACCTCTCCATTTATTAATAAACTGTATAGACCACAGAAATAGAAATTCATATGTAATTAATTGCATTTTCTTTGAAGTGCAAACAAAATTATTTATCGGTTTTAACACATTACCTCTTTAATCTTTCTTTAATTTAGACTCCTCAGGGATTAAATAAAACTCGCAAATTACTTACGTACAATCAAGTGATGTGAAGAAATTCTTCCCTATCAGTTTAGCTTAATGTATATATGAAATATGTAAGCCTAAACATCTAAAATGGAAAAAAATTTGAAAATCTAATACCTAAAAATGTCTATATGCCAAAAATCATTTACTCAAATGATGAATTTATAAATTTTGAACCAAAAAATTACGTATGTACAATATATTTTCTCACAATAATATTATAATATATTTTATGACCTTACTAATATTAATTACACTGATAAATAAAGTTTCTGTTCCTCATGAAGAAGCGGTGACTTTTATATTTTAGGCAATCTTGAAATAGAATATGTCATTAAAAATATTCCATCACTCTCAATTTTTTTCAAAATCTTGAAAATCTCAAATTTATTCTATTTATTTAATGCATTAACTTTATAAATTTTGTCATTTGGTATTTCAGTAATATTAAATGGTTAAATAAATACTTATAAAGCTTCAAAATTAATATTTAAAACGCTGAAAATATACATTGTTTATAAAGTTTCTGAAAATTGTAAGAGAATGCTTTCGTGAAGAGAAATGATATTCGAAAGAAATTTCTATATTTGTACTCCTTATACAGCGATATCTTCGAAAAAAAGTAGTAATCGTCTAGAATTATATATTATTATGCCTTTAATTACAAAAATAAAAACAAATACAATAAATTGCAGTCTCCAATGGTTCTGCCTTAAATACGTCACTGTATCTTACAGATACAAAAAATAGTGACAGAGTGTTAAATGTGCTCTAGACAATCGGAAATACAAGTTTATTTAGCAAATTATTGAATACAATAGAACATTGTTAATATAAGAAGTAAAGAAATTTTTTTAATTCTGGTATTAATCGTTAATCGTAATATTTGTGAAAATAATAAATCACACACAAATTACTGTTATTAATTTCTTTTTACCACGCTTTTATTAACTTCACCTGTATGTTTGTGAGTTTGTGAGTTTGTAACTCTCCTTATTTTATGTATGTTCACCGATTACTCCGAAACCATGCAACCGATTAACTTGGTTTTGGTGTTAAATGAAAGGCAATGCTCTCGAATTGGTACCACTTCAGTTTCATCGAAATTGGTTCAGTACTTTTTTAGTAATTAGGCAAAAACTAATAAAATTAGTGATTTTTCGCTAATTAAAAGTGTTGAGTACGTTCATTGAATGGAGTGTAGACAGCATGGCCGAGCGATCTAAGGCGCCGGATTGAAGCTCTGTTTTTCGAAAGAGATTGTGGGTTCGAACCCCACTCCTGACATTTTTTACATCTATGCAAAATTTAAAAAAAATTTCTGTATTACAATTTTTATTTTTAACCGGCTTCAGAAAAGGAAGAGGAAGTTATCAATTCGACGCGTATGTATTTTTTTTCTATGTATGTTCACCAATTACTCTGAAACTATCCAACCGATTAATTTGGTTTTTGTATTAAATATAAATATAGTTTAAAAAAACTAAAAACCACGCTTTTAAAGTAATCAAACTGAAAAGTGAAAAATAAATATAGTTAATAAAAAACTAAAAAACACGCTTTTTAAGTATATCAAACTAAAAAGTGAAAAATAATTCGTACTATAAGCTGAAAACGAAAATAGATGAAAAATACTATATTACTATAAAATCATTGTTATTATAGAAATCAATTAATAAACAATAAATAAAATTATCGTGGAAAAAAAGCGTGGGGTGCTTCTTAAGAACTGATAGATGGAGCATGGTAGATGGAGCACCTCACGCTTTTTTTCCACGATAATTTTATTTATTGCTTATTAATTGATTTCTATAATAACAATGATTTTATAGTAATATAGTATTTTTCATTTATTTTCGTTTTCAGCTTATAGTACGAATTATTTTTCACTTTTTAGTTTGATATACTTAAAAAGCGTGTTTTCTAGTTTTTTTAAACTATATTTATTTGTTTGTAATTTAGATGATATGAACGATGTAGAGTAATGTAGCTGACCCTTTTACATTTTTTTTCGAAAATCTCAGCTAACATTCAATAGTCACCTCAATCTTCTAGCTACTGATTGCTTACTCTTTTCATTTTAACAGGGAAGTAAGAGAGATAAAAAGTCTGGCAAATATGATCCTAAGTCCGGAGAAAAAAAGAGATTTCTTCTATGCTCCTTCTTCTTTATGTACTCAGTGGTAAATCTTAAGTTGCGAATAGACTATCTTTCTAACTTTTATAAGCATCGGCATCTTTTCTTGTGACCACGTGGTATTTTTTATCTTTAATGAATTTAAAGGGAAAAGGAGTGATGTGCAGAAAAAAGAGGAATTTGCCCGTCAAGTAGATTTGAACTCTTTATCTTCTGATCCATTGCCCTTAACCTTAACCTCTTCAGACCTGAGGTGCACATATGTGTACCTCTGATTTCAACTGCGCATCTCACTTAATATTTGAAAAAAATTTATGAGACGGGAGGATGTTATTTGTGTACGTTAGTCTTTTCTAGTTTCAGCAAGAAATTGCGCTAGCTGTCTTAATTCATATGATTTTGGAGAAAATAAACAAGCAATTGGGAAAAATATAAAACTTCGAAAAAGTAAGTATATTTTTATAATTTGAAAATTAATATTTATTTATAATATTTTTTAAGAATACTTATAAACTCTTCTATATTGCATAACTCATTTAAATTTTTTAGCTAGATCATAATATCTATTTAAATTAGGTGAAATTTGTAAGGTACACATATGTGCACCTCCGGTTTCAATTCTGTGTTTTTGGAAAGAAGTCATCTCACACAAAAAATTTGTACTGAATGGTATCTAATTGGTGCAGTGCTAAAGTTGTTGAATTATTAAAAAAATATACTTAATTATAGATAAGAATTCATTTTGTTGATGTTTTAAATTAAAAATTAATTTTTAAAAATCATAATTATTATATCTTTGTAAGAGTAAATAAACTGTTGAGAACAACGGTGATGGTGAGTCTTCTGACAATGAAAATTTAGATGACACAGATATAACTAAGTATATTTCTCCAGTACCTATCCCGAATCCATGTAACAATAAAGTTTAACCTAAAAGGCCTTTGTTATGGAAAGCTGAAAACAAGTAAATTTTTAAACCTTGTGTTACAGCACACTAGAGTAATAAAATCTTACGTTTTCGCAAATATTTATTTAATCTTTTTTTCTTCCAATAGTATTTCAAGGATCATTGATTGATGAGGATTATCTAAAAGCAGATTTTACAACATCATAAATCCTTTTCAATCATTTCTAGATTAGGTAAATGAAGATTTTTGGAAAACGTTTCATATGAAACCAATTCCATTCAAACAATTCCAATTCCGCTATATTCCGTTCAAATAGGAAACCCTCGCTAAATAAATGCATCTAAATATGAAGTTATAAAAGTTGCAGACGTACACATAATCGTGGGAACTTTAAAATATCTACAATCAAGATTCTACTGACAAAAAGACTTGTCAATACTTAGAATTGCAGCTACTGTGTCACGTGATCGAGTTTTTGAGATTAGAAAATTTCTTCATTTTGCAGATAAATCAAATGATCTTTAAGCAGATGACAAATTATGGAAAGCAAATCTTATTTTTAATGCAGTAAGAATAAAATGTTTGCCCCTGCTCCGGCCAAAACCTTTATCACTAGATGAACAGAGATCGTGGGATCCCATTTACTGGACGTTGTGGATCTAGACAGTTTGTGCCGTTAAAACCTATTCCGTTGGGATTAAAAAGCTTTATTTCATCTTCCATGTATGGCCATAGACTTGACTGCCAAATATATCATGGAAAAGGAACTGTACCAGCTGATGATTCAAAGTAATTATGATTAGGTCTAGGTGGAGGCAATGTCAAATAGTTTTTAAATTTATACAAAAGCCAACACACGGGTCATTTACTAGGACAGTTTTTTTACTAGTGTAAAATGTGTCGATTTTTTATTGAGGAACAATATCTACCAAATTGGAAAGATTATGAACAAAAGACTAGGAGGAGCAGATAAAAAAATCAAGAATGATCGAGATTTGTAACACGGAGAGTGGGATGAGTGACTTAGGGAAGGATATGTGTATATCAAACTGGAAAGATAACAAATGTGTAACTCTGCTTTCGATTTGCATCGATAGCGATCCCAAGAGCAATTACGTTAGGTGGTCTAAAGATCAAAACTGTAAAATTAATGTAACACAACATGCAATTGTGAATACAAAACGTATATGAGTAATACAGATTTAAATGATAGGTTTTTAGCTTACTACCGTTGTTCTACTCACACAAAAAATAGTCAACAAGAGTTTTTGTATACTTTATAGATTTGGTTATTTCCATTTGTTGGATAGTGTATATCAGAAATTGCAAAACAGGTAAAGTTCCTCGAAAAGACAGATTGTCTCTCTTGCGATGAAATATAAGAGCAAAGTAAGTGAAGAACGACAACCATGGAGACCACGCAAAATTTATTCATCGAAAAATAGTTGTGAAGACGATTCAGCAAATAAACCACAGCGAAAACAACGTAAGGGCATTTGGAAGCCAATTTACTATATTACATATGATAAAATTGACCAGTTTCCTCGTTCAACGAATGATAACTTTGCTTCAAAATGCAGGTAGGAAGGCTGAATCAAGAAAAAGAGCTATTTCTACAAGATGGAATATACAGGGTGATTATAATTAAAGTCCGAATTTCAAAACGCTCTAAAAAGAGAACCACTGTTTAGAATGGCGTCAAAATTTAACAGCGTATTATTGAAGAAGGGGGAAAGATCATGAACCAAAAAAAGTTCCAAATTTTAGCGACAGATGGCGCTGTAAGCGTCAGAATTTCGACTACAAAGGACAAATCGTAAAACAACGGCTAAGGCGTAAGTTACACGATATAAACCAACTGTATTGTTCAGTGTGCATGACTGTACGCGTGTGATACTGTTGGTTACGTAAGCCCGTCCACCACGGCAAGGTCGTACCACATCGGATGGGAAAAATCGGTTTTTAATTGTCCTGAGGCCAAAAACCGCATAAAAAGCATCCCTCCAATCGGTTTTTAATTATCCTGAGGCCAAAAACCGCATAAAAAGCATCCATCTAACCGGTTTTTAATTGTCCTGAGGCCAAAAACCGCATAAAAAGCATCCATCCAATCGGTTTTTAAGTTTGGCGAGACTGGCGCAAAACATGTTCAATATGCTGTCCACCGCCGTGTGCAACAAGATTAAATCGGGAAAAAGCATGTTCCACAACCGATCGAAGTGTATCCGGGGTCAAGTTCAGAATGTGTTGCGCAATGCGTGTCTTTAATTCAGCTACGTTGGCAATCGGAGTACTGAACACAAAATCTTTCAGATAACCCCACAGCCAGAAATCACACGGATTAAGATCAGGTGATCGGGCCGGCCAGGCTGTAGGGAAATGACGACTGATAATTCTAGCATTTCCGAAATGCCGCCTCAACAACTGCTTCACTCGATTTGCAATGTGCGGAGGAGCGCCATCTTGCATAAAAATGATACTATCCAGACATTCACGCTGTTGCAGAGCTGGAATGACGTCATTACGCAAAAGAGACTTATAGCGCTGACCATTGACGGTAACGGTAACAGGGCCTAAAGCACCCGTCTCCTCGAAAAAATACGGCCCTATGATAAATGATGCCGTAAATCCGCACCACACAGTGACCTTTGCAGGATGAAGTGGTACTGGGTTCGTTGCGAGTGGATTTTCTGTTGCCCATATTCGGCAATTCTGTGTATTGGCATATCCCGTCAGGTGGAAATGGGCTTCATCTGTCCACAGAATTTTCCACGGCCAATCATTGTCCACTTCCATGCGAGCGAGAAATTCCAAAGCAAAATGCTCTCTTGCTGGCAGGTCAGAAGGGAACAACTCCTGCACATGGCAAATTTTATACGGATAGCATTGCAGGATGTTTCGTAGAATGTTATGTACCGTGCTCACAGGCCTGTTCAATGTTCGGGCAATTCTCCGTGCACTGCATGGTTGCTCACCACCGCTAGACTCTTCCTGAACTGCTGTGGCCACTTCTTCAACTACCGCCGAATCACATCTTTTCCTTCCTCTACCAGACTGCACATCAAACGAACCTGTATTTTCGAATTTTTGCATCATTTTCACCAGACCTCTGACAGTCATCGGTCCAGCGTCTTTTTTTATAACCTTGAGAATCCTGAACTTCTGCAGAGCCACTGGTGCAGAATCACCGTTCTTGTAATAAAGCTTTACAAGCAGAGCACGATCTTTCATTGAGACACTCATGGCCAACGTCTGAGAAGCGAAATGAGGAAACGCCGTTTACCCAACGCTTTTATAACACCTGAAATTGTCGTGCGCATGCCAGGTATTTTAATTTACATATACTGACGCTTACAGCGCCATCTGTCACTCAAATTTGGAA
This sequence comes from Maratus speculifer, assembly GCA_964019185.1. Classification (NCBI taxonomy): domain Eukaryota; kingdom Metazoa; phylum Arthropoda; class Arachnida; order Araneae; family Salticidae; genus Maratus; species Maratus speculifer. The sequence continues at coordinate 185,807,905 of OZ025299.1, forward strand.
CTTTTTTTTTGGTTCATGTTCTTTCCCCCTTCTTCAATAATACGCTGTTAAATTTTGACGCCATTGTAACGAGTGGTTCTCTTTTTAGAGCGTTTTGAAACTCGGACTTAAATTATAATCACCCTGTATATTTCTATGTATAAAAATTATTGTTTTTTTTTCTAAAATGGCACTTAACATAATGTATCAATTACAAAACTTATATGTATCAATTGTCCACCAAATTCCTCGTTTAAATGATCTTTTGGAAAATGAACTGTTTTTTTGCAGTATGAACCGGAGGTGCACATATGTGTACAAACCTGCTAGTGTTACCTGCTAGTAAATATTAACTAATAACAATTATTTTACTTTATATTACAAAATTATGTTTCTATACGTATAAATAGATGGAACAAACTGTGAAATAATTTTTATGATGGCTTAAAATGTATCAGGTCTGAAGAGGTTAACCTTGCTCAAAATGCAGAGGGTTCAAAACAAAAGGTTTTCTGGAAAACTGTATTTGGAAGGCAAAAAAGGGTTTGCAAGAAGCCTTAGGAAGAAACGGCATTTGAAACGTCTTTAGCACTCCCTTCTATCACTCCTTTTTCAAGATCTAAGACAATCCTTTTCATTTTATTAGATACTAACAGGCTTTGTCCGCTACCATGGTCTGTATATCCAAACAAACCTTGAATCAAACAAAATAATACTCATGAATCAAACAAAATATATTCTTTCAGTGAATTTGACCTTGTGATTAAAAGCAATATGGATCTTTACCTGGAATGTCTTTCCGCATTGCTCTAACGAAATGAATGCCATCACAATAGATATTAGCTAAAGTTATTTTATATGGTGCTTTTATAAATTACATTTGAATTATGTTTAAAGCAACAAAAATGTGTTTAAATAATCTGTGTTGAGTCAGTGAAGTAAATATTTCAACAATTTTCACAAAAGCAACGTTAAAATATAAAGTCTTATGAAAACGTTGAAATGTGACGTTGAGATATTTAGTCTACATGTTTAGGTTCTCGCTGTATCGTTTCTTTCCTGAAAAATTCTTTTCGGGAGCAATGGATAGGGGTTATGTCTTTTCAAATCTAAGTGGGAAGGGTATTCAGGAATTCAGTCTTCAAATCAATAGAAAAAAGAAGATAATCTGTCACAAATGAAGTTGGGCTAGATGACCGAGGGGATAGAGCATTGAACACGAAACCAGGGGCTATGGGTTTGAATCCATGTGGTCCCAAATTGTGTTTATACTTTTATTTTATTGGTTGCTTTAGGTTAATAAATACGGTATTTATATAACGATAAAATTTTATATTAATAATATAGTAACACATGTATTTCTGTTGTAATAATAAAATACTTCTTTAAAATACGAGAAAATGAGATATTTCGCAGTAAAAGTGTTTTAAATTTGAACGCATTTTAATATTTAAAATATCGTTTCAAAGCGATTTATACATATATATTAAGCAAATGAAAACATAAGGGCTGTGCGAAAATATCTGTTTGCGAGTAAAATAATTTTTGATTATAAATTAGTTATTGTCTATAAATTCCCACTATGGTTTGCGGAGCAGGTTTCCCTGCTCTCACGTCCTTTCTACCTGCATTTGGAATGCACTTAACCCCTATCCATCGCTCCCGTACGGAATAGTGCAGAAAAGAGACGTTAACCAGGTTTTGGAGTGTTCCTCGAACGTAAAAGGCACCTTACTGAACAATAGTTTGCGATTGCACACTAAAATGTACTCACTGATGGTGCCAGACATTCATTTGAAACGAACCCATGGGAGCGAAAATATCTGTTACTCTCATGTAGCGCTCCTGCATTTTCGTACTCTGCGGAATCTAATCCGTTTAGTACTTTTGAATGTCATTTGTTAAAAACAGTTTCAAAAACATTTTAAATCCTACAAAAAAGCTAAAAGCTGTTGAGCCATTCTTTGTTGCATGCTTACAAACTGTAAAATATATGGAAAAGCAAAATAGTGAAAATGCAAAATCAACTTCAAGAATGACTAAAAAAAAAAAAAAAAAAAAAAAAAAATCAAAAATAGCATTCAAAAAACAAGATTCGTTAAAAATCTGAAGTCAGTTTTAAAAATAATTTAGAAGTAAATCTGCAACAATCTAAATCTTAGCCGTATATAGATTCTTTCCATTGAGAATTCAAAAAGAAATACTAAGGCCTACATGGAAGGTGAAAATCAGAAATGAGTTAAAGGCAGAACTGCAAAGGAAAAGATTTGGTAAAACTGTGTTAATCAGTCTTTTGTAAGTTACATCTTGTTTTTTCTATGTTCGAAGTTAAAAGTCGTTTATATATGAATTTTTAAGTATGCAATATTTAAGCATAATGTATTCAAGATTATTTATCGCTATGCATTTTAATTTAAATTCTTAAATTATTCAAATATTCAATAATAAGCATTTAACTTTCAATTTTATGTATTCAAACTCTTTATGAAGTAATTAAGATATGTATAGCAATTAAATGAATATTTTAAGGTGAACTGACATGTATAATACACATTGATGCATTTAGCTACCGTAAATACGATAAAAATGGCCTAAATGCGTCGATGGTACTTTTTTGGTTTATATTTTAAACAAAATTCTGTTTTTACGAAACAAGTTAGTTTTGAACTGAAGGTACAATATTCAATAAATTTATGCTTAATATAAAATATATTTATTTAACAAAATACGAAATATTCCCTAAATGCGAAAAGCTATAGGGAATCGCGCGCATATAGACACAATGACCGTATTTTTCATATTTTTCACATATTAAAATTATATAAAAATAACGGTGTATCATTGTTTCTGATTATTTTAAGAAACTTCAGTCAAAAATATATCATACATCAAAAATATATCATATCAAAATATATCATACATCAAAAATATATCATATCAAAAATATATCATACAAAATATAGACATTAAAATATATTAGAACAATGGAAACTTCTTAGAAAATGATAAAATAAATCCTATCGGCGCTAAAAATCAATTATAATTTACCAATTCTCTTTGAGTTTAAATAAAAATCAGTCTCTTACTTTGAACTATATATGGCAAATATGTATGATATCACTTTACAGAACACCATTAAGTTTTTTTTTTTTTTTAATAACACAAATAAATATTTTATTCGCTTAAATAAGAACTGTGCCCCAAGAACGATTTTTCTTAGAGAAAAATCTCTCACAAATTCAAATCCAGCAACAACTTACTCCAGTCTTCCTTTAAATGTCAGTGAATGGAATATTAGCTTATAATGAGCACCTATTAAATTTGCTTTAGAATAGAATTGGATCGATGAGCTATAATCTATATATTCTAACTGTTCCTAAATGACGTGTATGGAAGACTCTACGCCACTGTATGCTGTTTAATCTGGGAAAGCTCAGGAGAACAAATGGAGACATAGTATCAAAATAATCGGTATATTATGCGACAAGCACATAATCTAGATAACTTTAATTAATGCTGTATAATGCAATGATCACATAACCTAAATGTCTTTCATTAATTCAAGCCTACTAATATTTTGATACATTCTCGATGTTACATTAATTTAAAACTTCTTATTTCATGTTGAAAATGTTTTCAACTCATCAACATCAATGTTGCAGAAACATTGGTACAACATTGAAAATGTTGATATTAATGTTTGAAATTAAATACAAATATTTTGGCATTCTGTAAAAAAAACATTGACCAAATGAGTTAGATAGTTAACGTTAATTTTAGTCATGCCCTTCCTCAAAGGTTTCCCCAATGTTAGTTATAGTCTGTCTCAAAAGATTAAGCACTCTGCAAATCTAGTTTAAAATAATTGAAGAAGAAAACATTTTATGCTAATTTACAATAAATACTCAGCATTTAATCAAAATAAAATAAAATAAGCCATTTTGGGTTGTTAAAATAAAAAATATATTTAATTTTACTTATTTTTTCTTTTTTCTTGAAGAAACGCTGTCTCAAAAGTTTAAGCACTTTATGCAATTTTTTTTAAAAACACGGGATTGGCCGTGCGAAATGGCGTTGTATGACGTCATATTGCACTTTTGTAAAAGTATAAAAGGTCGAGAAATTTTTCCCTCTCGTTTTAAAAATGCCGAAGAGTAAAGAATTCACAAAATGGGAGATTTTGAAAGTTTTTAAATTGAAATCGCAAAATAAAACGGTTACTGAAATCGCAAAAGTTTTAAATCGATCAAAGCGAGGTATATATCAAGTACTTTCCAGAAATGATAATTTTAAGAAGAAACCAAGATGCGGGCGACCTCGTATGACAACTGTTCAGACTGATCGGAGTATACGGAGATTGGTATCTAGACAAAATATGTCCATACGGCAAATTAAAACTAATCTCAGTGTGCAGATGTCCAAAGACACTGTACATAGACGTATTAAAGAATGTGATTACAACATACAAAAGAAAATGGCTCGCAAACCGTTTCTCAAATTGCATCACAAACAGGCAAGATTGAACTGGACTGAAAAACACATGTCTTATGGAGACAAATGACTCACAGTTTTATTCAGCGACGAGAAAAAGTGGAACTTAGATGGCCCTGATGGTTGTAACGCGTATTGGCATGATTTACGAAAGGAACCAATGGCATTTTTCAGCAGGCAGCAAGGTGGTAAATCTGTTATGCTTTGGGGTGCGTTTGGATTCAATGGCCAGACCTCTCTGGCTTCTCTAAAAGGAAGACAAGATTAAAAAAGTATCAAGAAACGCTAAACCAACATTTACTTCCATTCGGTGACATTTTGGGAGGTCGTGAATGGATTTTTCAACAAGACAATGCTTCAATCCACATATCACGTTCTACAAAACTTTGGCTTTCTCAGAAAAATGTTAAAGTTCTTGACTGGCCAGCTTTAAGTCCAGACTTAAATCCGATTGAGAATGTCTGGAGTATTTTAACCCGCCAGGTTTGCGGCAATGGAAAGCAGTATTGCACTATTGAAAAACTCCAAGAGGCCATCCAGAAAGCGTGGTACTCTTTGCCACCAGAAACGCTACAAAGACTAATAATTTCGATGGACGCACGTTTATATGAACTGATCCAAAATCACGGGAAAATAATTTGTAAGTAAAACTTCAGTAAAAACTATACATCTAGTTGTTTTTGACATTGTGCATAAACTTTTGAGACAGTTTTTTTTTCAAAATTTTTCTAATTATATTTTTTACAATTATGTAACTTATTTTTTTCTACTTTTGATATAATTTATTTAAATATTGTTGCGAAATCTGCAAATAAAAAAATGTTATTATTTCTAGCTTTTTATAATTCTTTGAAAATAAACATTTTATGCTTGTGCTTAAACTTTTGAGACAGACTATATTACACATTTAAAATAATAAAAATGAGACATTCAAAGTCAGGTTTGTAAATATGAAATTGCTATTATCTTCCATACATCTAATTAATTCAACAAATTGTTAGGATTTTTTATTTCAAAATAAGGACTTCAAAAATGTTTATAAGATTTAAAAAATAATAATTTAAATAAAATATGTCAAGTTTATTTTACTATTTAAAATAGAAATATAATAGTTATAAGACCTAAATTATTTAAATTATACTGATTTAAATTAATCAAATAAAATAGTTATTAATTCATTCTAATTCAAATAATGCATCATTGTCATCCTCTTCTCCATCATCACTGCTTTAACAGCCTACATTAGCTTAAAAACTATTTGTAACATAACTTAAACTAGGTTTGTTTTAACTTTTTTGTTGTGAAGCCAGTAAGACAGACGCAATATGGGGGAAGAGTCAAAATGCTCTCGGAATTTCGTTGTAAATCTCCATTACCACAATATAGGCACCCATTTACTTAACAGCCATCAAAATACGTACTGTAAGAGTACACACATTTGCTCAAAAGATGCGGCCAATTTTGATTTTGTGGAAGAAACAGAAATTCAGAAAAGAAACAGAAACCAATTCAGAAAAGTGAAAATAAAGAGACTTACAATGACCATTTTTTTTACAGCAGCACGCACTTTGTCTCCAACGAAAACTGAGAGTAAAGAAAAATGCACAGCATCCAGCCAAAACAAATCACAATCGAAAGTTGAAATATCGAATGTCTGCTCCTCGAGTTGAAAGGAAAATCGATACGGCACCATGCAATTTTAAGTATTTTTCAAAAATTTTCGTGGCACGTTTGAAAATCTCTCATAGTACACATGTAGAAAAACGCTCTATTTAAAAGAAACTATTGCAATTTACTGGTGAAAATTTGGAATGGCTAAATAAAAAATCATGCAGATGTGGTAACACAGTCGTGCACTTTTTTACGTTTATTTGGTTGTCTGAATACATTACCGATGTCTTGAAATCCCTCCCAGATTTTTTGTAATAAAATTTTGGCTAAGCTTAGATGTTTACACATCTGCGTCAATTTGAGTATCCTTTTGCAGTCTTTCCGTACTTGCACACGGCTCTAGAAACCTGTCTCTTCTCTTCAAAAATATTTAATAGAAGAAACTTTTATTCCGAAATTTACTGCAGCAAATAGAAAATTACATTTAAATTGTATTTCAGAAACATTTCCGTAATATTTTCTATTAATTTAAAAAAATTCTGCTGATTGCTTTTTGTCGATTGTTTCAGAAATTGGATGTTTTAGCCCGTATAACTATTCAACAAGAAGCTTTTAATCGGTTTTCTGGCCATCTATGCCTCATTACAAGAATAACATCACGTCGTTACGTCATTTCCATCCATGAAGACATTCGAGTTGGATATATGTTCGCTCCACCACCTCCCCCTCAATCTCACCTTATGTCATAGCACTATTGTCGTCTTAATGTTTGCTATCCAAAGTAGCAGGAATAAGACGCACCGTACTACTTGACTGGTCTTGTATTTAATGTTTGATAAATAAAAATACGTTAAACGGAAATTTTATTTATTTATTTATTTATTTTAACAAAATGTGGACACTTTATTTGTACTGCCATTTCATTGCATAAAAGAAAATGTTACCTATATGATAAAAATAATAAATAACAATTAAGCAAAATATTGAGAATAATTTAAAGAATAAAATACCGAAACTACATTATCCTAAGAATGCAATTGAACATTTTAACTTTACATTAGGGTAAATTAAAAATTGTTTTTTGACCTTAATCTCTATTTATGTTAATTTCAATTTTTAATTTCCATTAAAAGTTGTAATGCAAATATGTAAAGTAAACTTAATTTAACATTACAAGAAGATTTTCTTACCAAGAACAAAATACAATAAATGAAGAGATTAATTCATAAACTTGAATAATCGGTGAATGAATCTTTAAAAAAATTCTCTAAGCTTTGTACATTTAATAAAATTCAACAATGGTAATTTTATGTATTTTATTCCCATATATGTTACATTACAATGCACGCAAAATCTGAAAATATCGTTGTTGAAGAGAGAATAATTATAAAAACTTACCTTTTATAAGAAACTATAAGAATTAAACTTCATTATTTTATGATGATTTAATTTGTAATATATTTATTTCAGAAAAATAAAGCTTTTCATAATGCTTTATGTCAACAATCCATTATAAGTTGAAAGAATCAGGGAAAAATGAACTCAAATGACTGCATGATAAATCCAGTGTGTTTATTTATTTTCAATAAAATATAAAAATTCAATATGATTTGTTTACTAAATAAGTTACTTTTTTAATTAAGATATTTTGTTACATTTTATTAAGTTTATTTTTATTTTTATTTGCATTTTGAATAGATTGAAAGTTTAAATTAAATTGCATTAAGAGATTTATTCCGCAAAAAATACATAAATGTATTTTTTTTTTTTTTTTTTTTTTTTTTTGTTACTTGAAACTCATTACTATAAAAGAAGGCAATTAAAAATAATAGAAAAAATAAAAATCCCATTCTGTAAGAATGATGCATGTATTTCGTAGGAATAGATATACGACACAGTATTTCTTTAATTAATTTTTTACTTTTGTTTTCAGTAGTAATTGAATAGTTTTCATTAATCTCCTATCTTATAATCATTGACACAATCCTCCGTATAATTTTTTAGGGCTTTCAATATCCTCAAACATTCACATTAAAAATCGCAGACATAATAAACTTTACGTAGCAAATATCTTTTGCGTAAATTCAATGAAATTGTATAGCATTGAATTTCCGTAACGAACGATTCTACAGTATTATCCACAAATCCAGAAATATTGTTATCAAAACCTATACCGTTGTTAAAACCCATTTGGAGAAGGATCAATAGCACACCTCTAAAAAATATGCTTATGAAGTTTCTCTTTTATTCTGTGAAATAAAACGGTCTCTTTTTATCCGTGGATTTCAACAAAATTGTTTCCGTTAATTTCTCAAACTTACTAATTTCAGAATTTACGCATGGAATAGATTCATAAAAGTTTTTGACGATTAGAGAACGGTTTCCAAAATCGTACATATCAAAGAGGTAAAACATCCTTTTAATAAATGTTTCTGTATTTCTTAACACTGTGTGGTAGCATACATTCTTCTAAATTTAGAAAGATTTTTAAAAGGCAATAATGTACCATGCGGTATTATTCTTAACTGTATATACAAATCATAATTTTAGGCTTTGATGGTGTATAACGTAAACATTTTCAGAAAAAAAAAACATGAAAGAAAATAAGCATTTGAAAATAAAACGTCGGTCAATTATATAACTATTTCCCCATCTACAACAAATAGATAAAAGAGAGGGAAAAAGTAGATGATAGAAAGGTTGCTACAGCTTTTATTTATTGAAAAATATCATAGCTGAAATTTATGAGACAATCTTTAAAATTTTGGAAGACTCCGCAATTTTAATGATCGTTCAAATCTTAATTGAATCCAAAAATTAGTGAAATAAAAGCTAATCCACTAATAATGAATTAAACTTTTAAAACACTTTATTGTTATTTAACGCTGAAAATATATGTTTTTTTATATGAAAAAATTTAAAAGTTTTATTCCTTGAGCAACAAAAAAAAACATTTCACAATAGGAAAATATCCCCTCAAAACCGGGCTATTTTAGTAGGAGTGTTTTTGAATAATAACAATTACAATCTTGCAAATAGCAGCTGTAATTTTGCTGCAAGCATTAAATTCATTGCTGCGCGGACAGTTTAATCAGTGACATTGTTCTCATGTACTTTTAATATATAACGTCATACAGCATCATATAAAACTACATTTTCTGAAACCACTGAGAGTGTTCATATTTGCTGAGAGCATACATGTGACATGTCGGCTTGTATAGAGAGTATGGAATATTATTCGAAAAAAATTGAAACTATCATCAAATAATGGATAAGGTGTTATTCTTCTATAATCAGAGTGCACGTAAATAAACGTATTTTAATATACTAAAAAGAGGTGAATTATAAGCTTTTTATTTTAATGGAATACTTTATTTTAATCTTAGCGTAATCGTAGCATAAATGAGATCTGCCAATGGAGCAGTTTGTTTTTTATGATTTTCTTAATTGCACGTCATATGAAATCATACTTCAATTTATGAATATAACTTTTTAAAAATTTTCGATGAATATACTAAAGTACTAAATTAAAATCATGTTTATAAATATGCTATTCTAAAAAAAAAGAAACATACAGACATAATTTTTTCTACTTTTACCGTGTCAGAATGTTTAAGATTGATAAATACATTTTATTTTTAATTATCTACATGCGCCAGTACCTTTTATCTTTACGCATTTCTACTTAAACACTTACATATATTTATCTTACGTGTATTTTACAATTTACGCAATATAGACTCAATACATATCTTACATATAGAAGAAGGATTTTCCAACTAAAGAAAATAAAATGCGGTCATTTTGTCGATAATTAGGTATCTTCCATTATCCGGATTAAACTAAAACATGATAAACATAAATTTACAAGTATTAAAAAATGCTCTAGTGAGCAACAAAAAAGGTTAATATGTTTTTAAGTATGAAAAAGGTGTTTGATAAGTCCTTCTAATTGAGCATGAGAAAGGACAAGGGGTCCTTTCTTGGCTGCAACTCACTGTCAACGCCAAATTTTGTGCTTTTGTTATATGAAAGAAATTAGTCACAATTACGATAAAAATGTGTAGTGCAAAGACGTACCAGAAAAAACTCAGTGTAATTAAACACTAAGGTAAGGCGGAATAGTACCAGATACCTTAGTTCCTGCGGCGTATCATACTGCACTCTCAAAAAACCTTCCGTCTTTTCACAGAATATTTACTGGAAGCACAGCTGCCAGTAATTTTCTGTAAACTGACGAATATCCGTTCATTTTTTTCTCCGTCAAAAGAGGTAAAATATCCGTCAATTCTAGAAAGTTTGGAAATGATAAATGCGGCGTACGTGAGGATAAAACCACCGATCCCAGCGTCGGAAGGTGGACGCGCTACCACGGTGCCACGGTTGTACAACAAGAAATTCCTTTGAAGTAAATCTGTTCGTGTCATATGGGTGTGGTTTGGTCTATTTCGTTAAAAAGGTTTTAATTTTGAAGTTAATTTTGGGAAGATTTCGTCTTTAATGAGATTGTGGCTGGAATTTTTATACGATAGTTTTAATGTAATATAAAAATGTGAATTTTAAATATACGTAGGTAGATTGCTACAGGTAATATATAGGTGTTCTATTTTTATTTGATAAGATTATTTTGGAGTAATATCTTTTTTTTTTTTTTTTTTTTTTTTTTTTTTTTTTTTTTTTTGCATTTAGTTTTTTAATTAAAATATCTTTTAAAGTGTTCCCTTAAAGTATATTTTGAATGAGAATATTTATTTATAAATAACTAGGTAAATTCAACTTTATTCAACTTATCCAACTTTAAATAATAAATTGCGAGTATTTTTCAATGAATGAAGAAATTAATTGTTATTTATTTTTAAATTCGAAAACATTTTTTGTCTTTTTAAACAAAATTAGACATAATCTACAGAATTTTCTGTTTTTCATTTTAAAAACAAATTTTAATTTATTACTAATAGACTCCATACGCATGCGTGCTAAGAATAAACGGAATCTCTTCCTCTTTTTAGACGTTCAGAATGAATTCACGGATCAAATATGTATTCTGGGAGTACGGAAATTATTTGTGAAAAAATAAGGATAACTTAGTGTATATCGACGAATTTTTCTGACAGTGTGATTGCAGTGCCACCAAACATGCCGCAGCGTAGAACGGCTGAGAAAACGAATTTGTAGTGCAGAGTCAACAGTGCAGTTCAAATGTAAAGCAGGATTGAACATTTTACTAAAAAGAAAGACGGGAAGTTTTACGCAAATTTCTTTGATATGAAAAAGCGCAAATATGAATTTTTTTTTTTCAAATTTGGCATTGACAGGGAGGTGAAGCCAAGAAGAGACCCCTTATCCTTTCTCATGCTCAATTAGAAGCACTTTTCAAACACTTTTTCATGCTTAAAAACATATTAACCTTTTTTGTTGCTTCCTGGAGCATTTTTTAATACTTGTCATTTAAATTTTTTGATAAAAACTTAAGCATTTTTTATATCTTGAAAAGCAAAATATTTTCTGCTGTCAAAATGTTATTCTTGTATTAGAATAATTAAGAAAGTTAGTGCATTGTGATATAAAATGCATGATGTCTGAAAAATAAACCAAGGAGTTGAACGAAAAAAATTACTGTGCGCTCACAACTTTATTCAAAGAACTGAAACTAAATGTTTCGAAATAAAAACAAATAATCAAGTTTATCACGTGATTTATTTAATTTGAATAAATTATGTTACATACATAAAAAAATATATTTATTTAAACTTGGTGGCAATGAATTTTAAAAAAAACTACAACAGCAGCAACAAGAAAGAATGTTCAACTGAAGCATTAAGACACAAATTCGATTTTCTCAGCGATTGTCAAACATACAAAGATGAAAAGGAATCTATTTTAAGTTTTACCAAAATGATTAAAATAAACCAAAAATGTCCATCCACAGTATTCACATCAGTTAATTCATCAACAGGATCGTGTGCTATCGCTTGTTGAATTTTACGTCTTCATTTCTTCGTTAAATGTTAAATAAATAAAAAAGAATATTGCCCAGTTAAACTGATGGCATTGAGCTCACAGGCTACGCATACTAATTGTACATTATAGCCTTGTATTTTCGTTAATTCCGTTCGGAAAAAAAATTAAGAAGGGGAAACAGCTCTCCCCTTTCTCCTTTTTTATACTTAATCATTGAACATCCTAAACTATCAAGTACATGCTTTATCATATTAAAAAACCTATATCCAAAATTCAGAGCAAATCGGATAATTCTTAATAAAAACCCATTTAGCATTTATATAATTTAAGAGGAGTTATTCTCCTCTTTTATACTTAACCATTAAACTTCCAAAACTATTCAGAGATTTGAACGAAATCTGACAATTCTGATTGAAAAATCCATTTATACAAGTTAAGGGGAGGGGCATTAGAACCCCCGTTCCCCATGTTTATACTTATTCAATGAACACTTAATAACAGCCACGGTATCGCCTCATCAGAATGATCCTATATCTAAATTTTGAACGAAAACTGTTAATTCTGCATAAAAATCCCGTTTATATCAATTAAGGGGAGGGGCATGAGCCTCCCGTTCCCCCTGTTTATACTTATTCTATGAACACCTAATAACAGCCACGGTATCGCCCCATCAGAATGATCCTATATCTAAATTTTGAACGAAAACTGTTAATCCTGCATGAAAATCCCGTTTATATCAATTAAGGGGAGGGGCATGAGCTCCCCGTTCCATCTGTTTATACTTATTCTATGAACACCTAATGACAGTCACGGAATCGCCTCATCAGAATGATCCTATATCTAAATTTTGAACGAAAACTGTTAATTCTGCATGAAAATCCCGTTTATATCAATTAAGGGAGGGGGGCATGAGCCCCCGTTCCCCCTGTTTATACTTATTCAATGAACACTTAATGACAGTCACGGAATCGCCTCATCAGAATGATCCTACATCTAAATTTTGAACGAAAACTGTTAATTCTGCATGAAAATCTCGTTTATATCAATTAAGGGGAGGAGCATGAGCCTCCCGTTCCCCCTCTTATACATATCGAATGAACTCCAAAAACTAATCAGGGAAGCGCCTTATCAGGATATACCTATATACAAAATTTCAAGTGGATCCGATATTTTTATCATGAGTTATCGCGTTACGCACGAACGAACATACGAACGTACGAACGTACATACAGAACGGACGGGCACATAAGCTCTCAGGCTATGATAGCCTGTGAGCTAAAAACTACGATATTTAAAAATCTATTTTAAGTTTTACCAAAAGGATTAAAATAAACCAAAAATGTCCATCCACAGTATTCACATCAGTTAATTCATCCACAGGATCGTGTGCTATCGCTTGTTGAATTTTACGTCTTCATTTCTTCGTTAAATGTTAAATAAAAAACTGCGATATTTGATGCTATCATTTTATTCATCTCGTCGAAATTTATCTTTCGAAAAAATCACTATCGTGCGCAACTGGTTCGCCAGAAATTTCAAAAAGTCGTTTGCATTTTCCATTTCTTAAACATATTATACCAAACGCTTCAGCGTTCATTATGATAGTGGAGAAATTTTGAGAATATAATACTTTAAAATTTTTATAGCATATCTTTTTCAATGGCCTATAATAATAGGTACTCTTCCGTTTCATTATTTAAGTTTTTTTTTAAGGTTATCACACTTGACTAAGAAAGAGAGAAATATTTTTAATGCTTTTAAACGGTCAAAGATGAGTCATTGCATACATCTGATTTCACCTAAATAAATTGTGTAGTTTTGCACATAATCATTACTCCTTAGAGCAACCAGAGGGTTTGATCGAAAATATTTCTCGGAGAGTATTAATAAACGGCTAAGTCATAAAGTTTTTTTTTTTTTTTTTTTTTTTTTTTTTTAATAAATGAATTTTCTAATTGTGAATATTTGCCAAACTAACAAATTTGACCAAGTCTAAGCAATAAGGCAATGGTAATTAATTCAAAACAAATAAAATATTGTATGTTTTCTTTAAACCTACCCTGCACAGTGATGCATATACGAATCAATTAAAATTAGACTTACAATGAATAAATTAGACTCTTATCTACAACTGTGTTTAAATAAAAACATTGACCTTATGTAATCATACAAGTGTGTTATTAACTAAGGCAAAATAATTGTTCTAATTGTGGTATCTAATTCTAGATACGAGCATAAAAAAACATATTTCCAAAAGAAATAATCGTGCAGAATGGAGTTAATTAAATGCCTCTTTAATAAATCTCTATCAAAGAACTAAATTTAACTAAATCCAAGTGATAAGAAAAATTAACTACATCTAAATATTAATTATTTTAACTCTGAACTTGGTCAGCAGTGGCTTATAGTATTATTATATCTTAGTTTAATTTAAATAAATTGAATAACTTTGTACATATTCATTTACCTGTTGAAAAACAGGAAAATAAGTTTGATTGAAAATGTTTCTCGAGAAGACGATGTATTATCCCAATCTTCAAGTTCATTATATTTTAATTAAATTTTTCATTAAGTATCTCAACCAAACCGATAAATATAACAGTGAAATAAACCTAACAATAAGTGAAGTCGAAACAAATAAAATATTGCTTATTTCAACTTTGTTTCATTCAATTGCTTTTTTCTCATGACAAATATCTCCCAAACAATCAAATCTGAACAACAATTCTAACGAAATCTAAATATTACGATATTTTGTGTTGACTTTCAATGCAGTCAAAAGTGGATTAATGTATAATTTTCCACTGATTTCCTTTAAACATATTGCGTAAACATACTCCCTTAAATATATTGCGTAAACATATTCCCTTAAACATATTGCGCTATAACATATTCGCACATATTCATTAACGCAGAAAAGAAAATTTTTGATTGAAAATGCATCACGAGATGTTCAATATCCGCTCATCGCATTTAGTTTTTTCAAATAAATTTCTCATACAGAAACTCAATCAAACCATAAAATTTAACAATGTCTAAACAATAAAACAATTTTTAACTAAATGTAAATTATAACAAAAATTAAAACAAATCAAAACAGAAAAACATTTATTGTCATTAACATTTTCATTAAATGCCTTTGCAAAACAACCAAATCTAACTGAATATAAACAATATGAGAAATGTTAAACTTTAAAATGATCAACACTGTATATATTCATAACCTCCAACATATTTTACTTAAGTCTATTGGATAATTTAAACATACGCATTAATTGACAAAAAGAAAACAAGGTAAGTTTGATCGAAAATGTTTCTTGGAATAACAATGTGTTATTCCGACATCAAGTTCATTATTACTTTCTTCTTCCTATAATAGAAGAACGTTTTGTAATCAATTTTTTTTTTATTTAATTGGATTTACACGTTTTAAGGGCTAGATATTTCTAAAAAAACATTTTCTAGAATAAAACTGTACATCCGTATGTGCCCACTTTTTGTCAGCGAAAAGTGTATGATATATTATGCATGGAATTGACCGTACACGTGTTTTTTACTACAGCCGACAGGTCAAAGTTCAAACTCGGAACATTACCAGGGAAGGAAAAGCTGTGATAGCGATTTTTCCTCTGGATCAATTGAAAGTTCATATTGTTATGGTTAGAATAGAAACAAACTTCACTTGAAAGTTTTTGATTATGGATACCGGATCCCAGTTGTAAATAGGGATGTTCCCTCAAAAAGAAACACTGTGATAGATATTTTTATTCGAATTTTCTGGATTTTGCATAGTTTTATTGAAGAATTTATAAAATAACTTTAACAAAAGTTTATATTTTGATAAAAAGTAAAGTGCCGAGGTAAGTATAAAATTTTGGAGAAAGTCGGACTGAAGATGACGTTGTGGTAGAGAATTATCTTTGATGTTTGAAATGGGTGCTGTAGCTGTCGAGAAAAATTTGTATTTAATCGCCTAATTGGGCAACCAGGTTAATTCGCATACTCTCAGTAAACAAACATTTTCACATTTTCTGATGTATTGGATATATTACCTGTTAATTACACTTCATTATGATTCTATTTCCTCCATCCTTACTGTTTTAGCAAAATATTGACGATAAACTTCAAATGTAATCCAAAAATATACATGAAATATGCTATCAACTAACAATTTTTGTAAAGTGTATAATTAAAAAAAATATGTGAACTTGATCAGCAGTGATTACTGTGTAGTTTTATTTTGTTTCATATAAATAAATTGTGTAATTTTGCGAATATTCTTTAACTCACAAAAGAAATGGAAGATAAGTTTGATCGAAAATGTTTTTCGAGAATATCAGTGTGTTATCCTGTCATCAAATTCATTATTTTTTCATTGGATTTCCAATTAAATACAGAATATTTTCCGAATGACCAGATATAACTAAAACAATAAAATAACAATTCTAACGAAATCTAAACAAGAAGCGATGTGGAGACAAACAAAATATTAACGTTGTGTGATTCGATTAAATTTCTCATTAAGTATCTCGGCGAAACAATCAAATCAAAATTAAATTAAGCAATTAAATAGCTATTATTAATTCTAAATGTTAATATATTTTCCTTTATTTTGCATCGCGATTAATAATAATTTAATGTATAATGTTACACTGATTTCACTAAGTATATTTAGTTGTTTTGAACAAATTAATTAAAGCGAAAAAGAATTTTTTTTTTTCAAAATTTTTCTCCAGATGATCAATGACTAGTCCGCTTTTTAAAGTTTAATTTTTTAATAAAATTTATCATTAAGAAACTTGATAAAAACGCAAAATTTAATTAAGTCTTAATAATAAAAAATTATATCTACATTTAAATTGTAAAAGAAATCAAAAGTTATTAAAATATCGAAGTTCTCACCATTATTCTCGTTAAAAATCTATGTTTAACAATAAATTTTAACTAATCCTAAACAGTAAAAGAAATATTTTTTAACTTTAAAATAATCTGTTGTGGATTTACGACTAATTCCACTTAACCCATTTGTGCCCAGCATCTTTTGAGTAAATTTTATTTGGTTGGCATCACTATTTTTAGAAGATTTAAGTTTAGTTCATTAATCACGAAAATGCATCATTAAAATAAAATAATTATTGCTTTTCCTTTTCATCAGTGTCATAAACAGTGCTGAATGCACCTTTTGAAGCGTTCCTAAAAAGGGACGCTAGGCACTAATGGGTTAAACGTATGGGATAGTTTTACATATATGCATCATCCCAAAGAACCGGAAGATGTTTTTTGCATAAAAAGTTCCACAAAACAGTTAATAAAGAATCCTTTTATCAAATTTGTTTTTTAAATTATATTTTTCATAAATAATCTATTTCAAATTAGCATATATAGCTAAATATAAACAATAAGGGAATTTAGTGCAAACAGAACATGATCATTCTTTTAAATTAAATTTATCATTAAGAATCTCTGTTAAACCTTCAAATATAATCAAATCTAATTGATAAATTCATTCTAATTCTAAACAAGAGAATTTGTTGAAATGTAAAACAAACAGTATTGGCATAATTCTAAGCGGATTTTATTTAAAGTTATTGGTCAATTTTACATATATAGGGGAAGTCGGATAAAACCGGGACCTAATGTTTTTCTCTTTATTATTAAGCACTATGTGAATAAAACTATCAAAATTTGTATTAAAACGATAAATTGATTCCTTAGGAAGAAAAAAAGTATTCATTCAGTCACGAAAAACAGAAATTAAGATCATAACAACGCACTTTTTTCAGAAGTGTGCAATGTCCCGGTTTTGTCCGACCAGTTCGGATAAAACCGGGAACTGGAAAAAATAATTAAAAGCATATTGTAATTTTGCAATAATACTATTTATTAAAGGAAAAATCGACATATTATACTTATAGAATGTGAATCTGTATCAATTCTACATAAAAAATGAGTTATGTTATGCTTTAAGAGTTAAAATTGTTAGGCACAAAAATCACAAATGAAAGTTCGATTTTGTTCATTTGCTTTGCTGCATGTTTCATATGTTCACTTTCTGCAATAAAGGCACTGTGTCCAACTCTTCTTAGGTTTAGATTGTTCATGTAAGCCGTTGCAAAAGATGCATGCTTCACTTTAATCTTCTTCCTCGCTTGATGTCAAGGGTTTTTTTTTTCCTTAGGCCTTCTTTTTCACATCAGTTTTTCTACTTTTCTTTTCTGGCATCATGGAAAATTCGCTTCAGGGTTATGTTCTTCTTGTCTTGTTTTTCCATATTTTCTTTTTTTTTCTTGTTCGAGTTCTAGTTTTTAGAGGATTGAATTAAGGATAGATGTTACAATAGAAATGACTAAAAACAATCTTTTATATAACAACTTAATTTAAATAATAGTTTTTATAGTTTTTAAATATTTATAGATCGTCAAACAATACATAAACAAGTTAATACTATTTCAATCACGCAAATAAATGAGTTGTCTACAACGGGAAACTTCCCGGTTATGTCCGACCATCTGCATCCCGGTTTTGTCCGACCACGTCATTTTTATGAAATGTTACTCTAACGTTGTCGAGATAACAAGTAGATACCAATACAAAACGTTAAAATAACGAGCAAATAATAGACTATCATACGTTATACTTACTTAATCTAAATCCTTAGGTATTTAGAATTGGTAAAGTAATATTGCAGACGTCGAATTTTTAACATCTCCACCTGAAATCTTTAAAAAAGCACCACTGCGAAATGATTTGGTCTACACGACTTTTGGTTACTGGGAGCTGACATGCCGCTCGCCTAAAAGTAATTCTAAAAGTTTCGGCAGATACACTCGCAAATAAAGCCATAAAACCTGATTCCCTGTTTTATCCACGTACCCGATTTTATCCAACTTTCCCCTACATTTAGCTAGAGAAGAACCGGAAAATAATTTTTATCTAAAAAGCTTCTCAAGAGACTTCATAAATTATAGTTTTATCATATTTGTTTTTTATTATTTTTAAATTTTGCCTTAAGAATCTCTAACAAACTAACAAATTTAGCTAAATCTAAACGTAAAGAAATTTCAGACCAAAGAAAACTGTCATTGTAATTCAAAATTTTTTATACTGGCTTAATACATAGTTTTGAAATATTTCATTTAAACACTGCGTGTAATTTTACATATATCCATCAACCCAGAGAAAAAACGGAAAATAATTTTTATCTAAAAAGTTTCTCGGGAAACTCAACAAATTATCGTCTTATCTAATTTATATTTGAATAAATTTCACATTAATAATCTCTGATCAAATTAACAAATTTAACCAAACATAAAGAGAATTCAAAACAAAGAAAACATAAAAATGATTATATTTATCATTGCCATTTCTCTAACAAACCATCAAATCTAACTAAATTTAAACGATAAAATAATAAATATATATATATGCAATAAAGGGAGCATTATTGTTACTGTTTTTCAAAATGTTTTAAACTGGGTTAATGCATAATTTTGAACTATTTTACTTAAACATATTCTACAATTTTACACATATTCATTAACCCAAAGAAGAACCGGAAGATAAATTTGATTGAAAATGTTTTTCGAGAGGATCAATAAATGGTTCAGTTATCTTTTTTATTATTATTACATTTTACATTAAAAATCTCTATCAAATTAACAAATATAACGAAATCTAAACATAAAAAAATTCAAAACAAAGAAAATTGGAAAACAAAATTAATTATATTTATCTTTGTCATTTTTCTAACAAACTATCAAATCTAAGTAAATTTAAACGATAAAATAATAACTAAATATATACAATAAGAGAAATATTATTGTTTTTCAAAATGTTTTCCTCTTGGTTAATGCAAAATTTTGAACTATTTCACTTAAACATATTGTGGAATTTTACACATATTCATTAACCCAAAGAAGAACCGGTAGATAAATTTGACTGAAAATGTTTCCCGAGTAAATCAATAAATGGTCCAGTCATCAAGTATTTTTTAAATTAAATTTCACATTAAAAATGTCGGTCAAATTAACAAATTTAACCAAATCTAAATATAAAAAAAAATTCAAAACAAAGAAAATTCGAAAAAAAAAATAATTGTATTTATCATTAACAAACTATTAAATCTAACTAAATTTAAACGATAAAATAATAACTAAATATATACAATAAGGGAAATATTATCGTTTTTCAAAATGTTTTACACTGGGTTAATGCACAATTTTGAACTGTTTCATTTAAACATATTGTACAATTTTGCACGATTTCTTTAACCCAAAGAAGAACAGGAAGATAAACTTGATTGAAAATGTTTCTCGAGAGGATCAATAAATGGTCCAGCCATCAAGATTTTTTTAATTAAATTTCACATTAAAAATTTCTGTCAAATTAACAAATTTAACTAAACCTAAACATAAAAAAAGTTCCAAACAAAGAAAATTGGAAAAATAATAATTATATTTATCATTGTCATTTCTCTAACAAACTATCAAATCTAACTAAATTTAAACGATAAAATAATAAATAAATAAATACAATAGGAGAAATATTATTGTTTTTCAAAATGTTTCACATTGGGTTAACCCTTTCCGGCACGGGCAAAATCTGTTAGTAAAATGAGAAATTATCGACTGACACCGGAATTCACAAACGAATTTTTAGATATTTTGAATGCCCTAATTTAAGCTCTTATTGTAAAAGCAAAATTTTGCTGAAATATTATTGGTGCTGATTGCATGTTTGGAATTGAAATTAGGTATCCCAGACCGGGCACAGTGTGCCGGAAAGGGTTAATGCATAATTTTGAACTATTTCACTTAAACATATTGTACAATTTTACACATATTCATTAACCCAAAGAAGAACCGGAAGTTAAATTTGATTGAAAATGTTTCTCGAAAGGATCAATAAATGGTCCCAGCCATCAAGTTTTTTTTTATTATTATTAAATTTCACATTAAAATTCTCTGTCAAATTAACAAATTTAACCAAATCTAAACATAAAAAAAATTCGAAAAAAATTAATTATATTTGTCATTGTCATTTCTCTAACAAACTATCAAATCTAACTAAATTTAAACGATAAAATAATAACTTAATATATACAATAAGGGAAATATTATTGTTTTTCAAAATGTTTTACACTGTTTTAATACATAATTTTGAACTATTTCACTTAAACATATTGTACAATTTTACACATATTCATTAACCCAAAGAAGAACCGGAAGATAAATTTGATTGAAAATGTTTTTCGAGAGGATCAATAAATGGTCCAGTCATCAAGTTTGTTTTTTTAAATTAAATTTCTCATTAAGAATCTCTGCCAAACCGCCAAATCTCTACAGCATTCTACTTGGTAGCATCCTCATCTCAGTAAAGCGTATCGATTTTCTTTGTCTTCCATTCTTTAGTGGGTGAGATCCTTTGTTCTTCTTCCTGCTGTTCCCATATTAAAAATCACTTTGTTCCTCATAATCATTATTGCGTCTGCTGGGATAGATCTTTCTGTCGGTAGAGACAAATCTGCTGAATTCATTTTGATCAATAACTTCCAAACTACACGCACAAGCGTACAGACGTATAATTTTACGCTTCAGATGTTTGCATTAAACCTGTGGATTTCCAATAACGAAAACACTTTCTTACATAATGTAAATATTCCAGATATTTAAAAAAAGATTCAAGGATCGCTTTTTAAATTAGGGCATATTTCTATTTAAATCTTTCAATAAGATCAAAATTAAGGGTCAGTTCATGACTACGTACGTGACTAAACGTAAAATATTGAGTATAAAATTGTTTCATCTCGGTTCCCGTTTTGGTCAGCATTTATGCATTTTTTTAATAGTTATAATTTTAAAATTTTAAAATTTAAAAAAAATTTAATATTATATATTGCAATCATAGGCTTCAGAATATTAAATATTGAGTTCTTAACTGTGAAATTTTATTTTACCATTAGTAATTTATTTTTAATATAATTTCTTGAGATCTTAACAACTTACAAAAAATTATAAACAATTATAACAGAGCGACAGATTAGTTGTACACCCTAAAACAATTACGGTTTTACTTGTCTTACCTGTACTATTTTATTTTTTTAACTTCCAAATGAAACACCTTTTTTTAAAAAAAAAAACAAAATAAATATTTATTATTCTTAAAAGTTTGAGCCCATTGCGCCCATTTCATGATTAATGAAATATTCCCATTTTCATTTTTACTCTCTAACAGTTTCATCTATTGAAACAATAAAATAATAATGTATAAATAAATAATATTTTATACCACTTTTTACTAACTAAAATATTCGCCTTTATTAATAGAAAAAATTCTGTCATACAACTAAAAGTCACTGATGGCCAAAATTTTTGAGTAACAAAGTAAGCAAGATCCCCTTGCACGTGCGGTGTATCAGCAAATCTCTTAATGGGTTAACATGCCACGCTACTCATATCACAAAACTTGCAAGCTAATGTTAATCTTACGGGAGCGTTTTTTTTTTTTTTTCATATTTCCCATTTGCATTTACATATTTTCAAATGATTTATTTTTTGCATGGGTTAGCTGAAGCGAATATTTAATCGGTACAAATTGATTTATCATTTTTTTTTGTTGTTGTAGATGTTTTCATGCATATTATTTCATTTCCAAAACCGGTTCCGAGAGTAATAATTGCCTTAAAAAAATTTCCAATCAAAATGAAAACAGAAAAAAGGGACCCGATTACATATTGCTCTAAACTATACTAAGTAAAAATTTCTTAATAAATATGGCAATAGTAAAAGGAAATTTGAAATTATCTCTCCCATAGCTTGAACATTATATTGGGAGTTCTATGATGTGGCTATTGTAGTCTCTGAATTCGCAACTGGGGTGGTGATATAAAATGGTAAAACAATAAGAAACTTGAAGAGAGGCTCAGAGGCTACATTGAAATGTTCCTTAATAAAGCTTCATTATATTAATATTATTAAATAATAAATATAATTAATTCATTAATATTAATAATTCAATTAATATTATTGAATATTAGTATGAAATCGCACTAATTGTACATAATCGTACTAACATTTCGAGCAGCATTCAACATTCAATGTTTGACACAGAAAATCATTTTTAAAAAATAAAAATTTCACAAACAAAATATTTCTTCAGCTTGTGTTTTTTATTATTATTATTATTTTATTTATTTTTTATGCAAATTTTTCATTGTACGGTTTGAGAGGTTGCGCTTACTCAGTTACATATTAATAACAGTTTTCTCACAAAATACGATTCACTAATATTTTTTTTCTTAGCTCTTCGCTCAATTTAATTCTATATATGTAAGTTAATAATTCATGAAGTTAGCAATTTAGTTTTATTGACTGCATTGAACATATTCATGTAGAAACATCCTTAAATAAACAAAGAATAGAATAAAGCAATGATTAGCGACAGTAGATCTAAATTAAAACAATGTAAAAAGAATTTGTCATTTAAAATTCATAGTATTTTAAATATGTAATCCAATAAATCCACTAGAAATCTTATAAATTTTCTAAAAACAAAGCATCATGTCTTTGGGGGATTTTTTTACAAAAAGCTTACAGTAGACTGACCTATATTTCTGATGTAAAGTTTTTTTTTTTTTTTTTTTTTTGATCATTGCATAGTGTCTCCACCATGTATTAGGGGCAAAAAAGCATTATTGTTATGAACATATGGATACATATGTGTGTTCGTTTGTTATTATTATTCATATACAAACTAGCCTCAAAAATGTAATTGGCCTAATTAAGCTTCGGCATTCACATATGGCGGATTGTTTAAATTGTAAATAAATAAAAATAAAAAAGATGGCATTTTAAATTGTTCTTCGAAGTTTTATTTTAGTTTTATATGATTTTTATCGGAAGCAAGTTTTATAATTAAGGAATTGCGATTTTTACAAATGTTTATTGGTTGAAAAAAATAATTAATATTTTTGTAAAACAAAAGAAATCAATGAATTTTATAAGTAATAAGTTCTTATCCCTGACTAATAATGTATTCGAGGTATTGACATTTTATTCTACTCTTTTTCAACTCTTTACCTTTTCCGAAAAACTGAAAAGAGAAGCGACACAGCCCGTAAGACATGGTGACGTCACTGCAACGTCGTTGTGAAGTCACATTGTGACTTTGTGACCAGCGATTGTCGATGTGACGTCACGTGACGTCGATGTGAGGTCACAGTGACTAAAATGTGAAGTCGTTATGGCCGTTTTAGAGCTTTTTTGTGACGCCACATTGTGACCACTTGGTGACGTCACAATGTGACCAATTTGTGAAAAGTGTGTCATTTGTTGTCAAGTTTGTCACTAATTTGACATTAACATTGTGACGAACTGTGAAATTTTTTTAGAAAGTCACATCTTAGTCACAATGTGACGTCACTGAGTGGTGGCATTTTCGTCACAGATGTGATGTGACCATGCATGCTATGAGGGAGGCGCGGATCCACGGGGGTCGCCCCCCCCCCCCCCAAACGAGTGTTGAATTCAGACTTTTTTTTCGGAAGGGATTTCTGCGACTCTGTCGGACACATTCTTTTGTTCCGGAAAAAACGCGAATTTCATTAAAATGTCGCTAAAAAGCGCTAATTTTGTCAAAGTGTCGCGGAAAAAGAGCGAATTTCAACAATAGATCGCGGAAAAGCACGAATTTTATCAAAGGTCACGCAAAAAAAAAGAATTTTGACAAAAGATCGCTAAAAAATGCGAATTTGGATACAAGATCGCTGAAAGCGCGAGTTTTGTCAAAGTGTCGCAGGAAAAAGCTTTAATTTCGTCAACAGATCGAGGAAAAAGCACGAATTTTGTCAAATGTTTGCAAAAAAAACGTTAATTTTATCAAAGTATCGCGGAAAAAGAGTAAATTTCGTCAAAAGTTCGTGGAAAAAACGCTAATTTTGTCAAAGGGTTTAAAAAAGGGAAGGCAAAGTACCGCGAAAGAAGTACTAATTTCGACATAGGATTGCTGAAAAAGCACCAATTTTGTCAAAGTATCGCGAAAATGCGCGAATTTCGTCAAATTATTACGGAAAAAGTGCGAATTTCGACAGAGGTTCGCGTAAAAAACGCAAACTTCGGCAAAGAATCGCTGAAAAAACACTAATTTTGTCAAAGTATCGTGAAAAGCGCTAATTTCGTCAGATGATCACTGAAGAAGCGCGACTTTCATCACAGGGTTGCGGAAAAAACGCGAATTTTGATAGTGGATCGCATAAAAAACGCGAACTTCGACATTGGATCGCTGTAAAAGCGCGAACTTCGACATAAGATTGCAGAAAAAGCTCTAATTTTGTCAAAGTAACGCGAAAAAGTGCGAATTTCGTTAAAGGGTGGCGGAAAAAACGCGAATTTTGACAGAGGATCGCGTAAAAACGAAAACTTCGACATTGGATCGCTGAAAAGCGCGTATTTCGACATAGGATCGATAGAAAAACGCGAGTTTTTGTCAAAGTGTCGCGGAAAAAACTTTAATTTCGTCAAAAGATCGTGGAAAAATGAGCTACTTTTCTCAAAGGGTTGCAAAAAATTGCTAATTTTGTCAAAGTATCGCTGAAAAGAGTCAATTTCGTCAAAGGATTGCGAAAAAACTCTAATTTTAACAGAATATCACGGGAAAAAACGCGAATCATCAAAAATGCAAAAAATGCGAATTCCGTCAAAGAGTCGCGAATTTAGTCAAAAGATCGCGGAAAAAAGCCTATTTCGTCATAAGATCGCGGAAAAGCATTTCATTTGATCATTCATTTAATAATAACTGTACAAGGAATGATTTCATGAACAGAAATTACGACTATGTTGATTCTATGTTTCTTAGTATCGCCCCCCCCCCAAAACGATCCTCTGGATCCGCCCACGAAGCGACATCTAGCATGCAACAACTCTTAATCTAGCTCAATTTAGATCTCCATAGAAAAACTTAAAGCAGTGATAAGTAATTCACAAAAACCATTGTAGTGTTAAAGTCTGCTTATTGAGATGTGCAGTCTATTCACCCAAAACCTCAATTCTCAAAATAAGATGTTATGGGATAATAACGCCAAGTACTAATATTATGCGAAATTATTAAGAATACAGAAAAATAACACTACAAGTTTTGCACTGAAAGCAGGGCCATAGCTAGAAGTGTGAGAAGTAATAGGAGAAGGGGGCTCAAGAAAATGTAGGGAGGCTCATATTTTCTCTTTCTCTCTCTGATGCAAAAACATAAATAACTGCATATTCAACTGTATGTACTATTTTTCTTTTTGAACTATTGTAATAACTTCATTTTATGCTAAAAAAAGAATATGATAATGAATGTTTCGAGTATATAACTTGTGCACCATGTTACGTACATTTATGCAAATAGGGTGGGTGAGTGTTGAAACACTTACTTTAGTTGCAATTTAGTATTTCTGCAAAACTGTGAAAGGTTTTCAAAAATGTATAGTAACTAAATAAGATTTTTAAACAGAACTTCATTTGGATTTTCGAAACAAAACTTCATTTAGTGACCTTGGAATATTTTCCAGAGGAGGCTCAAAATGTTTTAGGGGGCTACGCTCCAGCACCCCCTTAGCTACGGCCCCGACTGAAAGGCTCTGAGTCATCTGAATAAGAAAAGAAAACGCTAAAAGCTAATTTGTTGAATTTGTAGGCCTTATCGCTGGAATAAGCACGAAAGTTTCAACTCTCGATCTAAAGTTTGCTACGTGAATTCTGAGATGTGAACACTATTTGTTTGTTAGAAAATACTTTGTTTATTAAATAAATTTGTACTGCATTCCATGAACTTTCAAAAAGCTGTACGAGATTTTGGATCTGTTCTCGGCGAGATTGCAATTTAAAATATACTCCGCAAAATGTATACCGGGTAATAACGGCAACCACTGGTGTTATTATCTCGGTTGCTTCTTTTCAGGGGCGGAACTACATTTTTTTTCAATGGAGTTATAAATAAAAGGAGGAGACATATAGTGCATTGTCTATCAGTTGCGAGTGAAGTAACTGAGGTGGTTGTCATAAGATGGCTTCTGTTTTTTTTTCTCAATCGGTTCCAAAGTGTCTGATTACCGCATATGAAAACTTCCACCAGAAATCTTAAATAGAAAATTTATACTTATTTTAAATTCCTCTCACAAATGTGGTAAAAAACTGTTTATTTTTACTGGTGTTAGTTTTCTCAGGTATTATAATCGTTTTATTGACACTGATAGAATGTTGTCTTGGTTGTCACAATATGGCGTAACTATTATTGCCAAATTAATGATTTACCAGTAAAAATGAATAACAATTTTTGCCATTATTTTTGATTGAAGATTTCCATTAATGAGGCGTTTAAATAAAAATAAATGTACTACATAAATTTACTGGTGGGATTTTGCTGCCGTGGCAGTGAACCCCCTGCGAAAACGGTTACAGTTAAGGCTTCACTATTTTAAGGCTATGTCACTTCCCCTTTCTTAATAATTCCATGTTTTTTTCATGCAAGAGAGATTATTATTGTTATAATAAAGTTATAGTTAACCCTTTCATTCCCATGGTAAAATACATTCTAGAAAATCCATAGTTCAAAGAATCTGAATTTACACCAGAAAAGTTCAATGATAAATTTCTCTTTATTTAATTATGGAATTTTTGCTATTACATAAAAGAAATATTTCTATTTTAATTTTCTGGTATGAATTCGAAATATCCGAATTAAATATAGAAATAAAATAAATAATGTCATGATGCCATTTGGACTCACTGGGAATGAAAGGGTTAACATATAGTTGAAAGCTAAACAGGATAAAAAGAAATTTGTATGTTCTGACTTCTGTTAATTTTTTCATACCAAAAGAATAAAATATCAAATGATTATTACTGAATCCTGATATCGCAATTAATGGTAAGTAAAATCAATTTGCAAATTTTCAGGGCTGTAGTACTTGTATCTTTAGAAATAGAGAATTTACATGCCATTATTCCACCTTATTTTATAGTTTTGTTTGCATGGCGTTATTACCCTTTTGGGTGGATAATAACGTTATATAGCATTGATCAAGAAATCACCCCACTACATTTTCTGAATACATACCTGCTAAAATGTACATTTTTGTTTTACTATATTTCGCAGAAACTTCGACAATAAATATAGCAAAAGAAAAGAAACTATTGACATCTGAAATGGATTACTGGAAGAGAGCAGCAAGAACATCGAGATTACAAAGAAAGACAAACATTGAAATAAGAGATCAATTAAATGTGAAGATAAATATTACGCAAAAGATAGATGAAAAAAGATTGAGATGGTTTGGTTATGTAAAAATAATGGAAAGTACCAGATTCCCAAGATCATTAATGAACTGGCAATTAGAAAGAAGGAACAGAAGTTGAAGACCGAGAAAATGTTGGAGCGATAACCTGAGACAGAATATAGTAAATTATGGACTGAGTGATGCAGTGGTGACAAAAAAATTATTTATGGCTTTTGCTTCAGGAAAGACCCATATGTGGAGAAATTCTTGAAAAGATTGCATAGTAAATAAGTTATTGTATCAAAGCTTTTTTCTGGGGGGGGGGCATTTGAGCATGATCTTTCATTACGATGAAATTATCAATAACAGAGCATTCATAAGATCTGATGTACAGATGAAGGATCTGTTGAAATCTAATCCCCTCAAATAAAGTATGACCCCCCCCCCCCTCTCTTAATAAAAAAACAGAAACCAAGCTAAAAATACATTCCTTTACAGAAAGACGTAGAATAATCTACATATCCTTATAGATTTCTCCTACATCAATAAAATTTAATGGATATACAGGGTGTCCCAGAAGTAATGGGACAAAATTTAAGGGGGATAGGGTACACAAGGATTCGGTTTTACATAGCAACCCATGGTCGCAAACGTTTTCCTGGTACGGTAGGAACGACACAAAACATAAGAAAGACCGGACACGAATAAGAGGAGAAAATATGTTTATTATCTTTAATACAGCAAAAAACTAAGAAAAAAGAACATTAAAGAGACAACGATCGTCATCGAAACGGGTATTCAAAATTGCGATCCAGGGCCGTGATACACTGAGCGCATCTCCGGCCCATGAATGATCTAATAATCTCGAAAACACCAAGAATGACCCAAACTTCCCCAATAGCTGCCACGACGCGTGTAATAAGTTCCACAGTACTTTCCAGCATTGTCTCAATATTTTTGCAGCACTAAGAATAATAAACATGTTTTCTTTCCCTGTTCGTGTCCTTTCTTTCTTGTGTTTTGTGTCGTCAGGAACGCGTTTCCGAGCATGGGTTGTTATGCAAAACTGAATCCTTGTGATGTACCCTACCTCCCCTATAAGTTTGATCCATTATTTCTGGGACATCCTGCATAATACTAATGGATACTCTGCAGTATCCATCCCTTGCTATGTACGACTGACGAGCCGATAAAAACAGGTAAGAGTTTTTTATTTACCTATATTTGAATGTGTGCAGCATAAGTTTTCAGACATATACAGTCTGGTAATATTCTGTAGTTAAATTAATAATTGCTCAAACTTTTCGATCCTTCTTTGCCAATCCGCGGTTATGGGATCCGGAACATTTTGTTGTTATTTCAAACAATTTGTCTTTTATGAGTAAGCATTTCAACATTGAACTTCAAAGTGGAGTAATTGCTTGAATTTAGAAACTTTATTACTTGGGTGACTTTTAACCCTGCTATGTTCATTTTTCGAGTGCTTTGAGTTTAGAAGCAATAAATCCTTTAGATTTGGTTTATGAGACTGAGCAATCTCATGTTTAGCGAAAAAGATAACAATTATGTGGTGGCCTAAATTAATGAAAACTGTTTATGCATGGTTTGATTACTCTAATTGAATGAAAAATAAATATACATATACATAAACTTTTGCTTGTGAAACAGGAATTGAACATTTTAAGCAAATAAAAAAAATAAACCAGCTCATCGGAAATAAATAAAAAAATAAAAAATAAAACGGGTGTCGTACCTTTTACTTAACCTTCCTACCCTGAATGTGTCTAATCGACCCAATCCTACAATACGTTTTATTCGATTCAAACCAGAGTTCTTTACATAAAGTAAATTAAATAAATAACACAAATATTTAAGTTAAATAAGTATATTAAATGGATATAAATAAAAATTCTGGTGAAAAATATTTTAATCAAGTTTGAGTAAAATTTCAACAGAGTAGGAAGGTTAATATGTTGACTGCATCCGATATGTCTTGCCGAGTAATGGTTGCTTAGTATAGTAGTGATTTGTCCACTTATCGAATTTCATATTGTATGGCAAACAAATTTCATCATCATCTAGTTTGTAAAAATCAGAATCCGTTAGGGTGCCTACCGGTTTGGCGTTTTTGTTGATTTTGTTGTTGAAATTTCTTATATTTTCTTCTATTTTTAATTGCTAGTTCAATGTGTAACTTTTATTATTTTTGTAATATGCATACATAAATAATGTGCTAGATTTCCAAGATTTCTTAGTTGGTATTCAGACAGTAAATCTTTAATTATGGTTTCAATTGACATTCACCTGCTATTCAGAAGTCATCAAGAAAAACGATAATGCAGAAAGGTTTTCTGTTTTCTTTTCAAGTAACAAGACATGTGTCCGCAGTACTTTGTGTGAGAGAAAAAGATGATAATACCTTGAAAAAGATGGTTAGTTATTGAAATTCTGCTAAAGTCTTAAACTTTACTATAAATACAATACATGAAATAATATTTATCAGACACGTCGGCGCAGATTTGGTAGGGGACAAAAAGTCTGAAAATCAATCACTGGCAACATATTTTTGCTAGGAAATAGCCGCTTACAGTGGTAAACGAAAAAAAAATGCATTGAATTTTACTTCGCAGAAGTAGAGTTCGTTTCAGTTGCCACTGCAAATTGGAAAAAAAACCTGGTTAATTGGATTGCTAACCAAATTTAACACAAACCAGAAAAACTTTCAGTTCTCTGATAGCGAAAGCTGCATAAAAATGTTCGAGAATAAGAAATTTTCAAAATGCATCAAGCACATAGACTTGGGGTATCATATCATAAACCAACTGAAGATTGATGTCGTAATAACACAGATACTGTCCAGCGAAAGTTATGACTGTCATCTCTTTTACCAAACCAGTGCCCAAACTTAAACTGATGAAATACCGAGAATCAATGATCTTGCTAGGTTATCCATCTGAGGTGGTTAAGGAAGGGTGTTGAAATCTAATCTGCTCAGATTATTTCTAACCGCAACTTCCAATTAAAAGGTAACAGATCCCACTTATCGAACTCAAAAAAAGTTTAATGAAGTATTGCCCAATGTCTCTACCTTGCTTTATTGATGATTTTTTTTAACCACAGAATTGCACTTATCGAAACATATGAGTATTTCTGTTCGTAGACGATTTTCTTTTTATGTTCATGATTTCCAACAGATGGTCTGCATTCTTTCGCTTACTTCTCTGTCACACTTTTAATAATGTAGCTTCGTATTCTAGAATGAGTTTTTAAGCGCTCCGCGTGAAAAATTTACTATTATGTTTTCCTGCATCGAAATATATGAAAACGGGGATAATTAAGAGCAGGAAAACATAATGGTAAACCTACGAGTCAACCGCTAAAATCGGATTTTCAGGTCTTTTCCTCTAAGATATGACTTGGCAGACCGATTGAATAGATTTGGTAGGTCTATTCAATATGCTCAAAATATTCAATGACAGAGTATTATTCTGTCATCAATTTATTGAAAACTCGATATGCGAATCGAGATTTCACTAATCCTAAATTTTCATCCGTGAACTCAATGAGGTGAATGCTTGTACTACCGCCTCTAATTGGCAAGTGCCTTTTTATCCCCAAATCCGTGAAAGTTATAGACGTCAGTACTTCTTTCTTCTACATAACGTGTCTTCTGGTCTAATGTGAACATACACTTTTCTGTGTTAGTTTAAGAGAAACACACAAAATGTTTTGCGTATAAAAGTTGCTTCACGTTTTAGTTGCAGATATTGCCATCACTGTTATCTAAAATTTACCCAAAATGATATGAAGCACAATAGGGGGATTGAAAGATCTATAAAATGATCATCCGCTGGAGTTATAATTATTCCCCTACCTGGTAATAGGCTGCTGATTTGATACGGAATTTTTAGAGTTTTTAGAGAAACTTTATCGAGACTCTTTTTACCTTTCTGTTAGACACTTTAAGTATTTTTGCAGCATCAACTTGGCATAAACTCCTTTTGATAATCCAGCGTTATAACGAATCGTGTTAACGATTCGTCATAAGTACTAAAAATTGCTGGCAGTATTTTCTTCCCAAATTTAAGTCTGCCAAGCGCTAAGAAAAGATATACACGAATTACAAAATTACGATATTTACAACTTATCCTGTTATCTATAAAAGTGGTAATTTGTTCAGGGGATAATTTGTTCAAGGATCCATACATGATTTTCCTTTCATTTAATCAAATTCTACGTAATATACTTCATATTAACCATATTTTTACCTTTCTTTGTATTAATTTAATAGCGATCTTCAAAACATTCTATACACATTCATTTTTAGAGGCATGTGTACATTATATATGGATTGTCTATATGTCTCACTAAGTTGGAATATCTTACATTATTGTTCATATTTGCAAAGCATTCATTCATTAATATTTCGAACAAAAAATTTAATTCGCAATTCAAGTATTTAGCATATTCTAGTAAATAATTAGAAGCATTGCAAAAATATGCGTTAATATAATATGCGTATTTATAATAACATACATATTCCATATATTACTATAGTGTTCAAAGTAGTTTGAAAGAGAACGCTCATATTAAGTAAAAGCTTCCATTCAGCGATTAGAAATTGGTAACAACTATTGCAACTATTATTTTCAGGAAGTAATCTGTGAAATCAACATTGGTAATCACGTATTTAATTTAAATATCGCTGATATGTGGCATTGCACTATCGCAAATTATAATACTGCTCAAAATAACCACTCAATTTGAAAACACAAATCATTTTTGTTCTTTGAACAGCTATATGGAACGAAGATTGAAAACTGTATGACCTTTGATCCATTTTTATATGTTAATTTGAACATTCTAACAGTTTGAGACATCGAAGCATTATGTAGAATTGATATTTACTATTAAAATAAGTATGCATGATAACGACATTCCAAATTTTTCACATTAATCTTTTACATGAATGGCCTCAAATAACTGTCATCGCTAACTAAATTTTGAAAAGGTTCAATCCATTTTGGTATATTTCCTTTATAATATTCAAAATAACGGCCAAACTGAAATACTTTGAAAAGTGGATTTACATCATATTCACGTCACTAATACCGTATATATACACTCAGTTATGTATGGATATCTTTACATGGATAAATATGACTGTCTATGCACGTTTAATGATCGTGAAATTTATGTATTTTAAAAATAAAGGCATTGAAAAGGAACTATTTCAATGTAAACTTTAAAAATCATATTTGGGCTATCATGATCCCATATTAGTTTCCTAATAGTATCACTTCTAGTCTAAGTGTTCGAGAATATTTTCATGTCATACATTTTTTAAGCAACTAATACTGTTTTATTTTATCACTGAGCTCTTTATATTTGAAAAAATATCGTTTGTTTCAAATTCTCCAAAATCAAGAAATGCTAGTGAATATTTTATGCACCATTTCAAAAATAAAATAAAATCGAGGTAAAATTTACTTACCAATTTCTTCCTTTTATTTATGATAATAATATTTTAGCACTTGAAAAATTTTTGGAATTGTAAGAGAACTGAATTTTTTTAGCATAATACAAGAAACAGGAATGTTACATTACTGATAAATTATTGATCAATTGATATGCACATTTTCAAAAATTTATTTGCGAAAGCAACTAGTTTAGAGCTCCCTAACCTTTTGCAATGATGACATGAGCATAAGGTAAATTTTAAAATATTTTCTTTTCCTTATTTTCTTTAAACCTTAGTTTGAAGATAGCAATCATTAAAATAAAGAGAAATATTTTTTATAGTATTACTCCCAACTGGGAACCCTAAATTTTAACTTTCATTTATATATTCATATAATGCTATAGTTTAAAGATATCAATCATTAAAACAAAAAAATATGATATTCCCTACTGGGAACATAAAATTTTAAAGTTTAGTAAACGCATTTCCCATTAATATTCTTTTATTTTATTTTAACAACATGGTAACTTTTAGTTTGTGAAGTGATTCTTAGAACTAATTGATCATTTTTCAGATTTATAGCGGTATTTTGTGTTTCCAGTACATAAAATGGCAAAAAATAATTTTTATGTTCTTTTGTGCATTTCCTATTTAATAATTGAAGCATAACTTCTATCTCAAAAAATTAAACAATATTTTCATAGCAACTTCAATTTGTTTCAAAACAGAATGAAAGAGTTTTATTTTATTTGGCCTTTTTATATTGGTATTATCCATTAGAAACATTGTTATGCGAAATAGTAACGCAGCATCGTTTAACCTGTGGAAAGGCAACGGGTTAATTTTAATTGACAAATAATATTAGAATTCAGGAAAAAAATTTACTTTTATAATTTACGCAAAAAAGAACTTTTGTTTTCATATAAATTTCTTAGTAAAACCTGTGATGTTAAATTATTTCAACATTTGAACAACAGAAATATTTTGTTCTTAAAAGCGTTAACCCCTTCGCGACGGGAGCCTTTTACGAAATTTTTAATGTTTTGTTCCCTGCTTCTAACTATAAAAATTTGTGACTTATTAAATCGAGAATACGCCCCCAATTAAATATGCAAATTTTACAGTAAAACTTTACTGGTGGGGATGAACAAGGATTCAGAGCACAATTTGCGGCATGTATACGGGTTGCTCGCCCTCAAGGGGGTAAAGGCGTATTTTGTTTACGTGGTGTTCATAATTAAACGTCTGCACAAGTTTGAGGTACGGTCATTTAATTAAAGATGCCTTGTGTATTTTCAAAATTACAAGTAACCATAGTTACCTAAAACAATGAAACGTTGTATTATTTTCACATATTTTTAAAGTACAAATTGTTTGAGAGATTTTCTTAAGTATTCGAAAGCCCAGTTTGTTTCCTTTTAAAAAAATCAGGACTTCTACTGGACTATTTTATAAAAATAATTATTTTTAACTATATATATCCGTGGTAAATTTACGCAGCAATTACAAGAAAAATGATATTTCTAGTGTTTCTAAGAAATTTAAAAAGATTTTTCTTTGGAAAAATGGTGCTACAAACGGACCGATTGAGACAACGGATATAAATTCAACATCAGACTCCGATTAAACTTTAAAACCACTGACAGCATCAAGTAAAATCATCTAGCAGCTGTCGATGTTGCAAGCTAAAAAGATATTTCATATGCATATTCATAAATATTTTTCAAACAACATATTTGAGTAAGTACAACTAATTACGAATTGAAATCTCTGCTTAAATTCCTTTATCTATTTCATTACTGGCTGAAATTAATATTCTAGGTAAAGTAACAAAATTCTGATTTTTACCCGGGAGAACACACGCTTACCCAGGGTAGAAAAGGTTTTAACTTTGTCACTAATAAAATCAAATTATAACCGTCATTTTATTTAGACATTTGTTACAAATTTTGCGATAAAATATGTTGAAGATTACTTTTAAAAGATAAGCGGTTACAATTGCTAAAATAATACACATTCCGGGTGAAAAAGACGGGCTCGGGTTAAGTAACTTAAGCGAATTCAGAAAATCTACAATCTAAAACAACTTCATTAAATTTCTTCCATCAAAAAGAAAAATATAAATACCTAAGGTGTTCTGGTGTAATAACGCCAGGCGGGGTAATAACGCCAAGTGCTAATATTATGCACAATTCTGAATTAATCTGGTAAATGACACCCATGTGCTCTGCTCAGGAGGGTTTTGAGTCATATAAATCGCAAAAAATAGCTTAAAGTTAAATTGTTCTATTTGTTGGTCTTATTGCTTTTACAAGCAACTAAAATTAAAGCTTGAACTAAAATTTGCGATATACGTTTTGTGATGTGAAGACTATTTTTTTTATCCGGAAATAATTTGTTTATTACATAAATTTGTAGTGAATTTCATGTACTTTCATGTATTTTGGATATCTTCTCGAGATAATTTGTAGTTTAAAATGTACTGCGCTATAAGTCTACTGGAGTAATAAAGCGATAAATACCCCGGTTGATTCCCAACAGTGGCCGAACTACGTCCTACATACTGATTCAAATAAACACAGTTAAAACCGTGCAATGTTTCTAATAATTCTATTCAAACGGTCCTTTTTAAGCAAAAAAAAAGCCCACGGTCTGATATTCTTTGCCTCCTCTCCCCCCTCACGCCACACCTTTATTTTTCTTATACTTTCACAAAAAAATGAACTATATATCTAGAATGAACTGTATACAGGGTGTATCTAAACTACTGGGCAAAACTTTAAGGGGTGATAGTACACATAAAGACAAATAATATTAAATGGGAAACTAAGGGTCCCAAACGTCTTCCGAAGGAGATAGGCACCATCAAAGTTTAGTGTCCAAAATTTGAAATGATTATAAAAAACGGAAAAATTGGTCGATTCGTTTGCGACTTTCACGAAAACTATTCTTTATGTCAGTATTGTCTTGAAAATAAATTATTAAGATAAATTCCAAAAAATGCCGATAGAGGGCGCTTTAGACTTTGGCGTAACGAACAATTATTTTATACCGTTATTTTTTGCATCTCATTAATTTTTTTTATAAGTTCAGACATAAACTTAAATTTTAAGCTCAAAATCTGTGGTTAAGTAGCGCAAACTCAACTGTGTTCAATGGGAGTGGGTAGGTTCAAATTTCAAATGATTATAAAAAAACAGAAAAATTGGTCAATTGATTTGGGGTTTTCACTAAAATTTTTCTTTATGTCAGTATTGTCCTAAAAATAAATTATACGGATAAATTTCAAAAAATGCCGATAGAGCGCGCTTGAGACTTTGGAGTAACGTACAACTATTTTTTACCGTTATTTTTTGCATATCATTAAATTTTTTAGAAGCTTAGACATAAACTTAAATTTTGAGGTGAAAATCTGAATCGTTGAGAGTGGTTAAGTAGCGCAAACTGAACTGTGTTCAATGGTGGTGGGGAGGTTCAAATTTCAAATAATTATAAAAAACGGAAAAATTGGTCGATTCGTTTGCGGTTTTCTCTAAAACCATTCTTTATGTCAGTATT
Source organism: Maratus speculifer (assembly GCA_964019185.1). Taxonomy (NCBI): domain Eukaryota; kingdom Metazoa; phylum Arthropoda; class Arachnida; order Araneae; family Salticidae; genus Maratus; species Maratus speculifer. The sequence goes on from OZ025299.1 coordinate 185,845,221, forward strand.
TCATTGAAAATAAAATCTAAAGATAAATTTCAAAAAATACCGTTAGAGGGCGCCTTAAACTTTAGAGTAACCAACAAGTATTTTTAACCGTTATTATTTTTTATTTAAATAAATGCTTTAAATGCTTAGACTTAAATTTTTAGCTCAAAATCTAAATCGTTGTGGGTAACTAAGTACCGGAAAATTGAACTGTGTTCGTAAGATGGGCAGGGTAACATTTCAACTCCTGAACACAGTCCAGTTTGCGCTTCTTAACCCCTCCCAATGATTCAGAAATTGAGCTCAAAATTTAAGTCTCAGCTTTTGCAAGCATTTAATTAGATATAAAAAATAACATTTAAAAATTGTTGTTGGTTACTCTAATGTTTAAGGCGCCCTCTCACGGAATTTTTTGGAATTTAAATTTAAAATTTATTTTCAAGGAAATATTGGCATAAATAATGGTTTTAGAAAAAACCGCAAACAATTCGATCAATTTTTCCGTTTTGTATAATCATTTGAAATTTGAACCTTCCCACCCGCATTGAACACAATTCAGTTAGCGCTACTTAACCACTCTCAACGATTGAGATTTTCAGCACAAAATTTAAGTTTATGTCTAAGCTTAAAAAAAATTTAATGAGATGCAAAAAATAACGGTAAAAATAGTTGTACGTTACTCCAAAGTCTAAAGCGCCCTCTATCGACATTTTTTGGAATTTATCTTTATAATTTATTTTCAAGACAATACTGACATAAAGAATAGTTTTCGTGAAAACCGCAAACGAATAGACCAATTCTTTCGCTTTTTATAATCATTTGAAATTTGAACCTAACCACTCCCATTGAACATAGTTCAGTTAGCGTTACTTAACCACAGATTTTAAGCTAAAAATTTAAGTTTATGTCTAAACTTCTAAAAAAATTTAATGAGATGCAAAAAATAACTGTATAAAATAGTTGTTCGTTACTCCAAAGTCTAAAGCGTCCTCTATCGGCATTTTTTGGAATTTATCTTTATAATTTATTTTCAAGACAATACTGACATAAAGAATAGTTTTCGTGAAAACCGCAAACGAATAGACCAATTCTTTCGTTTTTTATAATCATTTCAAATTTTGGACCCTAAACATTGACAGCGCCTATCTTCTTCGGAAGACGTTTGGGACCCTTAATTTCCCACTTAATATTATTTGTCTTTATGTATACTATCACCCCTTAAAGTTTTGCCCAGTAGTTTAGATACACCCTGTATTTAGAATTGGGCAATCTACATGCCATTATTCCATCTTAATTTATAGTTTTGTTTGCATGGCGTTATTACCCATATAGGTGGGTAATAACGTCAAATAGCATGGGTCAATAAATCACGCCATTACATTTTATGAATACATGTCTGTTAAATTATTTTTTATATAGATAGTCAATGAGTTACTGTATCAAATCCTATATTTGTTTGAAAAATACAATCTAAAACTAAGCCGTGAAAATTGGTAGAACCTTAACGTGGCGTTATTACCCCAGGATACCTTACAAAAAAAAAATACCTACAAAACGTTTCAAGAACTACTTTATTCCTTCAAACACGACAAATAAGGGCAAAATCTTCAATGCATTTTTTCTCACAATTATATCTTTCGTGGTGATATGAAAAATATTTTGAATATCAAAGGATCAATTTATTTTATTATTTTCCACATTTTCTACATAAAACAATAATTCCTTAAACAAATGAATTTTACACTTTGCATTTTTTTTATTTAGCAAACAGGAGTGATTGTGTTTTCTTATTAAACATCAGACACTTTATGAAAATAGCAGTTTTTTTCATTATTTCAACCAAAAAAAAAAAAAAAATATTTTTGCGCTTATCATACAGGGATTTCTTTTTTAGTTTTAGATGATTCTGACCAGAGAAAAGGAGTATCCAGTATTAACTATTTCGTTAAAATACCTATAGTTATATTTAAATATTTTTTTCATAAAAAGAATCTCGCGAAATTTCTTAAAATAAATATTTTTGAAATAGACAAGGTTTTGTTTACAAATTATTTACCATTTAAAAAGAAAAAAAATCATCACATTTATTAAGTTTGTTTCTAATAAACTTAAAAAATGAGTCTTTAAAATAGTGTTTAATTGCGATTAATTGTTAAAACAGTCTACTATCTCCGTTTCAAATATTTTTCATAAAAGAATTTGATAATTTTCTAAAATAAGATGTGATATTTAAACTGCTACAGTAAATCATATGCAATTAAGTTTATTTCATACTATACACCCAGCTGACCTTTAGCCTATATTTCGATGATGCTGCATCGAGTAATTTCGATAATGTTCAGAACAGCATCGTTTTCCGCAACTACAGCTATTTCTGTCTGGTGTGCTTCAGGCGACCCCTCTGATGTTCACTTCAAGCGAAGTTTTTGTCCATTATTAGACAATAATATTCACTGATTTTCAACTGTTTGACGCATCGAAGCCGGACGACATTTGACTAAATGCCAATTTAGCAATTTTAAAAGCAGACGGGGGATTCTCTGAGTAAGTGTTAAATATCTGAATATTTAGTCGACTAATTATCAGAGGAAATGCTTTTGAAATTTGTAAAGAATTTTTCTTCACATTTTGCCAAAATAGACAAACTTATCTGCCTGAAAAAGTAAAAAATAAGATATTTTCAAAGAAACATTGCGTCATGCTTCAACATTTATTCCACATTTGTCAGGTCTTGTTAATCGTAATAGTCTCGCTTCAGTCGAAAACTACTACTTTTATTTTATGATTGTGTGTATACAAATTATTTTTTAGGACTGCATAAATTGTGCAGAATGTGAATTTGCACTCAGAGTATATAAAAACTGATTAAAGCGTATCTCTACGACACATTGTTTTCAAGAAAAATGCAAAAGAATATATCTGACGCAATTCAAGTGAATAGAGAAATAATCTAAAACAGTTTTATAACCTTTTACATGTACTCTCGTGCTAATCCAACGAAGATAAGGGATTCTGATTGACAGTGATTCAAAGAATCGAATTTTGTCTCAAAAAATTGGCGAATATTTTAATCAATTAAAAATTTTACAGGAAAATATTTTTACAAATTATGCGTTTATTAAGAATTTCATGAAAAAATACAGGAGCAAAAACAGATGTATAGCACAATTACGTAAGTTTGTTATAAGCAGTTGCGGATGTAATATATGACAAAATTATATGACTTATTATTCATATGCACGTATTCGGGATTTATTATTTAAAACTTTTTTAATTATTTTAAATTTTGGAACCGGTTAGAATCGGTTCTGAAATTGAAACTATCATAATATAAAAAATCTATAACCAAAATGTAAAAGGTCATAACTAGCTCAATTGTAGATCGTCCTCAGCTATCTTAAAAATGCAAAAATTTCTATGCAAAAATATTAAAGTTTAAGCGAGGTGCTTGAAAATAACGCCCCGTTTGCTTAACATTATCATCTGAGTCTTTTTGAAAAAAATCGAGTGGGATCTTAAGAATTGGAAAATATCAAATTTCAAAACCATCAAAGCTACTACTAGATAACCTTTTATACGTAAATAACCCTTTACGTGCCAAGTCCTGTCTTTCCGTTTAAGCTGCCAAATTAAATTCCTGTTACACAATCTAAAAACATATAAGAGTCTGTAAAGTGCGACGGTATTGTAAACTATGCTGCAAGGAAAATGCATCACAATGTGGTAGAGGAATGGTCAGAAAATTAACTAAGAAAGTTGCCACAATTTGTGATACCTGCTAAAGACAACAGTTTTTATCCTTACGGTGTTTTAATAAAATCCATTAATACTTTTTGGTTACAAATGTTTAGTACATCCATGACAGAAGCCTGAAATTACATAAATTATATTTAGAATGTAACATTTTTAATATTATATCGTATTTATGCAGTTACCGGTGATTAATGCGGTAAAAATGGAAAGTTCAGTGCCAGTTACTTGTGACTAATGTGGCACTCAACTTGTTAATTTCAGTCAGAATCTACAAGAGAATATTATAAAATTAAAGTAGCAAAAAGAACGTCAGTAACCTGAGGAAGACAGTAGCATTGCTGTTATTATCTAGATTTGATAACTAAATGGGTGTTGTTTCGAGATTATCGGTAAAAATTATATGTTTGTAAAACAGAACAAATAAAGGCACGTAAATTTAGCTGTGGAATCCCAGGATAAAACCTTTAAAAAATACTTTCGAGTATTTTGCTCAAAATAGGGTACGCGTCACGCGATTTTGCAAAAGGACGCACAGAATCGTATTTTAAATTTGAGTTTAAAACAATTTTAATTAATTTAAATTTTATTCTAAACTGTTTAATTGGATCTTTTTTTAAATATAGATGTATATCGAAAAACCCAACAGTACGATTATCCCTATATTTTGCAATGAATTCGACTGGATGGTGTAAAGGGCACGTGATCAAGCAGGAGTTGTATTTAAATTTGCTGGGGAGGTCTAAGGAAACATTCTTGTGCTTTTTGTTGCGTGTGGCTGGAGAGATTGCTGATCTCAGCAAGTTTGATAGAGGGCGGATTGTCATAGCCCGTCGGCTCAGAACAAATATCTCAAAATTGCGTGACTCATGGGTCAGGCTGTTGTTGGTGCTTACGCATGATGGATGAATGATTGTGAAACCAGCAATAGACACCATGGTGTTGAGCGTGTACTCGTTTTCAAAAAAAAAGGACACAATATTCCGCTTGGTGAAGCAAAATTGGTCCCAGATATGGTGCCAGCTGAAACACCAAAACAATGAAGGTCCATTTTGAATTATTTTCGGGTATGAAGTTCAGTGGACACTGTTGGATGGGCGACTACACAGAAGCAGTCCTACACATATGCATTTATTGACTAAACATCGTCGCCAATTATATCTGCACTGTGCCAGAGAACATCATAACTGGACCATGAAACAGCAGGAAAGATGAATAACGATTCATTACGTTAATGTCCATATAAGGTTACGCTATTTTATAGGCAAACAGTTTTTCCCCCAATGTACATTAGGTCATATACAGGCCGGTGGTGGCAGTATTATGCCTTAAGGGATGTTCTTGTGGGCATCTCTGTGAGCCAAGGCTACAACAATTGATGGTCATTCATAAAAGTTTGTGAAGAACTTTTAGTCCAAGAGCCTACAGCACAAAAACCTTTGTTATAGATCACAAGAAAGAAAACCTTTATTTTATAGAAATGTAGTAATAAGGGAATATAACGATCCATGTCTGCCGGAAGTGAAGTGGTACATAAGCCAAAAATTAATACCACTAGTGGTTATCTCGTAGGTTTAACACTGTGTTTGCCGTAGAATCAAAGGTATGTAAACATGGAAAACTGGGAACGGGAAAACACAATGACAAATCTACGAGTGAGCCAATAGTAGTATTAATCTTTGGCTTATGCACCACTTCACTTCCCGTAGACATGGATCATTAGATTTCCCTATTACTACTCTTCCATAAAATAAAGGATTTTTTCTTGTGCTCGATAACATAGGTTTTTGTGCTGTCGGCTCTTAAACTAATGTAGAGAGAAAGAGCAAATGAAAATACATGCATCGTACGAAAATATACGTTTGCGCGTAAGATAATTTCTTGGTGATTTTATTTCTTTTTCCTTATTTTTTTTTTCCTGTTTCTTGAGTGCTTTAGGAGTGAGTTTTATCAAGACTAGGATGCAAATCATATTTTACGGTGTTAAAATTCACATTAAAAATATCAAAATAAAATGTAAAACTAAAAATATCTATTTGTTTTGACATTAAAAATGAAAATCCTATGAGTCCCAAAACTATGTAGCTGCTTCACCAATTATTAGTGTAAAAAGCGACATTTTAAATTGGAGGGGGGGGGGGAGCGGAGAACACATATTTTTAATAGGTTATCTGGAGTATTGTTTATCATGTTATTTTATTTCTTAATCCAACGATCAATCTACAAGTCGACACACCATTCGTTACAAAGGTATGACATGTTTTATGAATGCAAAGTCGAAAATTATATTTTACTATTTAACACAGTATTGTTACATACATTTTTTATATTCAAAATGTGCTTTTTATATCATATTAAATAACCTTAAACTTATTAAATGCCTTCAAATAACAATAATCAAACTCGGGGTCATCTGAGCATTCTTAAAAGTCATCAAACCTGTCAACTTTTCATGTATTCGTAAAAACCATTTATGACTTTGTATACATAAATCTTGGTGTAACATTATATCGAATGTTCGTGTTGATTTCTGGATGAGAGGCATCTGATTACTAATTAAAAAATAATAATAAACGATACTCCACTTGGTCCACTTCAATAATTGAGTTTTACTCCTCTATGGATTAAAATGTTTCTATCCCTCCAAAATACAAGCGGTTAAATGTGATCGCAGATCGCACGAAGAGTTTCGTTTAAAGTTTCGTTCAAAACAACTTATACTTTAATTAATAAAACCAATTGTTGTTTTATAATTAATAAATTCGTACATAGATGGTAGCACTAACAAATTTAATTTAAAAATAGTTATCAAAAGAAGTTATTTATTTGAATCAAATTTAAAATGTTCAAATCAAATTATTTTTAAAAAATCCAAAATTATAAATTTTTTGAAAATTCAAAAGGAAAAAAAAAACGGAGATATAAATAAAATTTCAAATTTCTAAAAACGAAAAAAAATGTTTGAAAGAAATTTAAAAGGCTGAATCATTAATAAATCATAATATATATATATTTTTAAAGAACCTTCAATTGGTTAAAAATACGAAACTTCTTTTAATTAAATCTGTCTTAATATGAAAATTTCAACTTGCAGTCCCGGGGAACGAAATAACAGTCTTCTGTTTACTACCGAGACGCTTTACCTCCAAGCTACGATGTCTACACGCAAAGTGTTCAAATTAAGGTTCTCTTTTAAAATGAAAATCGCAAAAATGAACACATGACATTGATAAAATTAATTGAATTAAAATAATGAACTTTTTCAAAAAATTTATGATTTGTCGTGTGACACGATGAAACCAGCTGTAAGCACACAAAATTTAAAGTCTCTGACTTTGTGTAAGGACTTTGTGACAGACGGACAGACAGAAGAAAAAACTAATTGGGTTTTGTCAGGTGAACGAAACCCTAAAAATCATAGTGATGCAACTTTATATTCGGGGTACTCATCGGATCTTCATTTCCAGTGCCTAAACAAAGCCCCTCCCCCCAAATTTTTGAGAATGGGGAGCAGTTGTAATGTATTATGCAATTTTTGGTCTGATTTACCTGTAATAATTGATGAAACGGCGTTCTTAGAAACAATTCCATCAAAATACACAAAAATATATTCCTATGATTTCACAGATGCTTTGGCTACTATTCGGTGATAATTTGGATTAGAAGTTTTTTTCCCGCATTGCACTATATGTAAATATTTTAAAACTGGCACTTTGCTATTTGTCACATCTATAAAATTTTAGAAACTCTTTCTTTTCTTTTTTTTTTTAATTCTTTTATTTCACTTTTTTCTACTGAAAATTTTGAAGACAGTGTGTTTTATAAACACATAATTCTAGTAACAATGTCCGACATATTTTTCTTTTTCTTATGACTGAAATTAATTAGTTACCTGTGCTTGACGTCTTTTTTTCGATGTTATGCTTCAAAAAATTTAATCAGGATGTCATAAATATGTCACCTAGTACTTACAGATTTTAATAATAACCATCAAGGTTTTAAAAAAAAGGTTGAAAAAAAGCATAAATTAGATTTGTCCTGGCTGGACGTGTCATGTGATACTTTCAATTTTTTAGAAAAATATATTAGTAATTGCTACAATACTTATTAAATGTCTTAAGATGACGTTTTTGTATAAAGTATTTGTATTGGACATTAAACTTGTCATACCGAGAGGAACGCAATATCTTTAAAGATATTCAAGCTATAGTTCAAGAAGAGAAAACTCAAATTAAGATGTCAGTCAGATTGTTTATCTATGCGGTTTAAAAATTGATCAATTATTTTTTTTTAAGTGTGGAAGAGGTTAATTTATTTTTATGCAAAAACACTTCATTATTTTTTCGTAAAAAAGATAACTAATTCAACTAGAGATGATTAAATTAATTTGAAACATTTTTCAGACATTTTCAATATGAATTATAAGTATAATACAAAATGGGATTCATTTTATATGCTTTGTGACGTGACGTTGGGAGGCATTTGTGACGTGGTTAAAGCATCCGTGGTTAAGCAAGTGGTTAAGGCATCCTTTTATAATCTGATAATTTCAGAGCTTCAAAAGCGCAATTTTGGTATATGTCTGTTTAATTTGTGTTTATTTATATTATTTTATTTATGTATTTCTAGAGGAATTTTTACCTATATTTAATGGAACATTAGCCGTAAAAAATAATGAACTGTTTATGTTGTTTTAAGAGCAAACGAATTAAAATTTCATAATCGTGCTCCACTCATTTGAGATAAATTTAAAAGTATTTCATGCTTGAAAATAATCTTTTAATCCATAGACAAGCAGTAAATTGAGATGCACTTTGCATATAAATCCTATTTGAAAGGGTTTTTTCTTTTTTTAATTGGCTGTCTAGAAATTTTAATGTTTCGATTACAAATACACATTTTGAATTAGTGGGGTTTTTTAATACTATTATTTTACTTATTTATAATGGAAGTATTAAAATCGTCATGTAAAATTAGTCAGAAATAAATGATGAATAGATTTTGTTGCGTTATGTGCAAAATGTTTATTATTATAATTATGTATTGAAAACAAATTAAGATAAATTTTTAAAAAATCATGCTTGAAAATTATTTTTTAAACATAATAAATCAGTCAATTAAGATACAGTTTTTAAACAAATTGCTTTTAAAATTAAATGTTATACCTATACAATGTTCTAAAATTTGAAAATATGTAAGATTTCAAAAATGCAGTAACGAAAATTTCAACATAGAAATTTGATTGTGAAGTGTTGCCAGTTGCAAAGTGATGTCAGCGTTAAGCACAGATACGTTTGTCTTTTATAATATAGAAGCGTAATCAGTTCAGAATGTTCAGAAGAGATTTTAAGATGATCAAATTAAAATACTATTTTTTAAACATGGTGAAGAAAATGAAAATTATAACGAATTTAGATTTCCCATGAAACTCTGTGATCGTGTCAATTAGGATTTTTTTTCATTCACATTTATACCAAACATAAGAGCCTCAATTGATAACTTCATCATAATAACAGATCTTTATTATATTTTACTGATTACGTATATGTATGCGATTAAAATTTAATTTTAATAATTTGGATAACTACGTTTTATAGAAATAGTATTTTTTTTATTATAGCTTAAAATAATATATTTTTAGAGTTAGCCTGACCAATATACGATGCATTTTTTTCTGTAGCTAATTTTGTAGGTTTATTATAAATCAATGAAACAGTTTCTTCTTAAACATTTTTTCTTCCGTCGAAATTCGACGGGTTCCACTTTATATTAATAATGGTGATAATGGGTATAGAAAAATGATTCTATTAATGGTGATGTAGCAATGACAAAAGAATTCGCATGAACATTACTATAAGCAGTAGTTAAGTGGAGATAAGTAAAAAAAGAGCTATTATTAATAGTCAAATAAATGGGAATATAAGAACGTTGAATTATAATGATTTAAACAATTTCAGCAGTAATAAAAATTTTAAACACAAACCAATAGAAGAAAAGAAAATTTCAGTATCATCTACCTTGAGAAAACATCCGGATATACTATCTTCAGTCAGGAACTAGGAGCAAATACGGGACACTTTAGTTTCTGGCATGATAAATCAATTTAAATTTAATTAGGATGATAAATACTTTATACGAAGGAATCTGTTACCTTGCAGGAAACCCAGCCACACAAGCTGAGTACATTGAGAAATTATCAATCAAATGAAAGTCTGGATTTTGCTTTTCGAACTATATTGAGCTAATTTCCGGGCTTCCAATATTTGTTCAACTCCTCAGTTACTCAGTAATGAACTTAATTACCTAACAGCTATTGCTGTTGATCGTGGTTATTCCCCCAATATTATAGATTCAATTCAGAGAAAATTGACAAAATCCACCCAATCTGAAAGAACAAAATTTAATTCGAACTCCAATGCTTTGGTTGTTTTGCCTTTTTTCCCCAAAATCAGTCAGCAAGTTGCTAAAATTTTAAAAAGGTTCGATTTCACTGTTATTTTTTCTCCTGTTAATAAAATTGCTTTTTCAAATCTTAAGCATCCCATTTATCGCTTAGATAACTGGAGTGTTTACCAAATTACTTGCCAATGTGGTCTTTCTTATATTGGTCAGACTAAACGTGCTCTCAGATTTCGTTTAATGGAACATAAAAGGTATGTCAAAAATCAGGAGCTTAAACGTTCCTCTATTCCTCAACATAGTTGGTCTTCGCAACATAAGTTTAACTTTTCTTCAGCCACCATCATCCATAAATGTCCTTCCATTCTTGATCTTGATTTTTGGGAAGCTTACCACATCATAAAAAATTCTCACTCCTTAGTCAATGACTTATCTAGTACTCCTTATTTTCCAAGTATTTGGAAATCTTTTCACTCGCTTTTTAGTTTTTGTTTTGCTTATTCTCCCATAGATGTCGAAACTTGTCCACCCAGTTGTTTTGTCTGCTTTCTTCTCATTGGTTGCTTTTCTTTAGGCGGGATTGTTCCCATAGCGGGTATATAAGCCTGCGTCTCTCTGTCTCTTTGCTCAGTTTTTCTACTTTTAGCTCGCTAAGTTTTGCACTGATGAAGAATCGTTGGTTTTTTATCTTTAAACATTTGCTATTTTATATTGAGCTATTTACATAAATTCCTTTATTTATATGCATTAGAAATATTTCAGTTATCTCTCATAAAGTTTTTTCTTTCATTTTTTCAATCATCTATTCTTAACTCTATTTTTACTACTGTACTGACTAGACTATTTTATGTAGTTTCATACTATTAGTCCTGTTTTTAAAGTGTTTTAAGTTTTCTAACTATTCCCTGTTTCAGTTCTGACATTTATTGATGCATAAAAAAGTTTTATTCACCGCATGTGTAATAAAATATGTTAAACGGTGCTAAAAAAGAAAAATTGATTTAAAGATAATTAATACATAAGAATAATTTTTCGATAGTCATACCTGTCTTATTTCCTTTTTTGTCCCTTTCAAAAATAGATAAACTCTGTTTGGCAGACCAATTAGTTTTTATTAACTTTAATAAAGTTCATTTCAAAAAAGATCAAATCTGAAATTATTTACAAGAAGCTAGAGTATCAGATCCGTCACGAATTTCAGATATTTAGAAATACTTTTCTAATCATATCAAACCCAGTAAAATGCCGCAGGTACTTTGATAAACTTTCAATTTGTGTTGTGATGGAAAGCAACTTATTACCCCTTATCGCTAGCCGATAAGCTGCTAAAGGCATAAAGTTACAAAATTGGGGTTTCTTGAAATTACTGATAAAAATTGCATCTCGCACGGTTTTCTCGACAAAATTAATTTATTTCGCAGATATTTAAGCACACTGGTGCAAAGGCAAACTTGCATTAATGATTTATGATTTCGATTTTCATCTGAAATTGTTTACCGTGCCAATCTTGCAAAAATGAATTCCAGCCAAAAACAAAATTTTTCTTGTGTGGAGAATTTTGTAAAATATCAATTCAGGTTAAGATCGGAAATCATACTACACTAACGATGTGCGATCAAATATTGTTAAATTCACTGTAATGACATTAAAGTAAGCTTTCAGTATAAATTAAAATTTATATAATGAAGTGGAGTGAATCAGAGCTTTATAACAATGTTTTTTTTATTTGTCTGTGACTCTCTAAGTGTTTGGAACGTAATATTCCGTTCACTAAGCACCAGGTTTCACTGCAATATTTAAAATAATATAATTCTATAAATTTAATGGATTTTCAATGCATTTTCGAATTATTAATATTCTTTTCAAGGACTACATTCATATTTGTGATTAATTCTTTATACTATTGAAAATAATCATATTTCTGCGCCTTTAAAATAAAATGCAGAGAAAACAACATTACAATTTTACCCATTTGCAAGACGCTCAGAGGGCTAGATAAATATACCGTAATTTCGGGTGTATAAGCCGCAGATCAAACAATTCTTTTTGGACCCAGAAATCTTATTTAGTGATTGAAGACAAATATTTACGGTGATCTGAGTAGTTATATTTGTTTTTTAAAAAATTCTGGGTCGAAAAAGAATTGTTTGAGCTGCGGCTTATACACCCGAAATTACGATAAATGACACTTGTTTTCATTTGGTAGGTAATATTTCATGCTATTATCTATTTCGTTTTCATCCATATTTATTCTCTTAGGATGAAAGTTATTTATTTTAAAGCATCAACTACGTACAAAAGTCGGAAAGGCTGCATAGTTCTAAAATACATGATTTAGAAATTTCTCTTTAAGTCACCCAAATATTTTATCTTTGGAAAGTGATAATTCAAATCCTAGGCAGGTTTTCCAGAGTTCTACAATGAATTTCTTTAAATTTTAATTGATATAAATCTACGATATGGATCGGAATTTTTATGAAGTTTCTTGGTCAGTGATCCGTATTTTATCCATGGTTCGTACGGGTCCTGGTATTTTCAGATCAGAAAATTAATCGACACCAGTATTTTCATATAGAATGTCTCTCTTTAAATTACTCGAAATTACCCATAAGAACTTTATATCATCTAATATCTAGAAGCAGGATGCTATATTAATATGAGACGGCAAATAATGCACATTATTTCTTTAGCCACTATTATTCGTATGTCTGTCTTTAAATCTCTAGGTTACCAAAAATGACTCATTTCCCTGTTACATGAGCACTTCGCCCCTAATATAGTCCTGGATTTCCGTGCGATAGATATCATGGAATACATTCCGTTTTTCAACTTCAGTGAAATATTATACATGAAGATGAAATCGATTTCGAAAACCTTTACTTTTAGTATCAGTAATGTCTTTATTATAATTTTCTTCAGACGGTTACTGTTAGAAAATATTTCATGTTACAAAAGAGCCTTATTTATTCAACACAGAAATAGGATTCGGAAAACAAGTCGACTTAAATCGACTTGTTTTCCGATCGAATAGGATTTTATATCGAATTAATGAGATTTCACTTTAGTAATTGTTATTTTTATAAAAAAGTTTAAAAAATTCATTGATTTCTTAACACTAGAACCGCGGTGACGGGTCATTTTGACCCGGATCATAAGGAGAGAGGTCGATTCGAACCAGAAAATCGTTTATAAAAAATATTAGATTTAAGCTGAGCAAAAATATTTTCAATAAATAACATAAACAGTTTTAAATAAAAATCCCGGTGAGAAATATTTTTCTAAAATTTGAATGAATTTTCCCGCGGTTCTAGTGTTAAACCATAGTAATATTTTTTAATATTTTACCCTTTAACCCCTTTTAGCCTTTTACGAAATTTTTAATGTTTTGTCACGGGTTTTAAAAAACAGAAATTTGTGTCTTATTGAATCGAGAAAATGCTCCAATTAAATAAAACAAATTTTAGAGTAAAATTTTACTGGTGGGGATAAACGATGATTCTTAAGCATTTTGTGGCACGTATACGTTTCGCTCGTCCCCAAGGGGTTAACAGCAGTCCTCGAGTGCCGCTCGGGTAAAACGTAAACAAACTTAACTTTAACTGCGATCTTTGGTTTGTTAAATGGTATACCTTTTTCGATTGAACAAAGCCAAATATTTTAATAAAAATGGTGGGCCATAACTTTATTTTTAATTTATTGTGTTACAAAATGGAAGCAGTTAAGGGGTTAAAGCATTTTGGATTTTAATTTAATAGTGACCGAGTGTTTTAATTATACCTAAAGATTGAAACTTAACACATATTTGTCTACTGTTAAAGTACTAGTTATAATTCATGAGGTACCTGGTTTGAGTCCCGATTTTGTAATGGATGTTTGTAGTGGACCGCTTTTCGCATCACACTCTACGTCCGGTTCGCGGTTAGTGGTCATGGGAAAAAAGAATTCAGCAACTCTATAATCAATCAATGAAATCTATATCAAAAAGGACTTTTGGCTGTTATCTTATTTTTATAGTCTTGTTATTCTTGCGAGGCAAGTATTATTCGCACAAGTCTTGTTCAATAAGACATGAACACAAAAAAGCGAAGTTGAATATACATGCATTTTGTTCTTGATTTAACTGTATTGTTTTTTATTAATCTTTTGAGCTCTGGTGGATAAATGTCTACAAAATTCCAAATGTCACATTGGCACCAGAATTTTGCAAAGAAAAAATTTGGTTTACAATATACACGAAGAAATGGATTAAACTTTTTTCAAATAAATTTGGTTGAATATTCCTGTGCCATTGTGATATTTCGGAATTACAATTAAGTGGTAGAAAATCCAACCATCAGACTTTAAAGTATTAAGTATGTAAAATAGGGAAAAGCGTATTCTACTTATGAGCGTTTCTGATGAAAATTATGTCAATTATGTGAGTAATAATTATAGAATTTCAAAATTAGTAGTTATCCACTGGTAATGTTGTTGCGTTTCCACTATATAAATAATTATTATTTTATTTTTTCTTTAGCGTTCCAAGAAAGTGTTGCTTTATAGAAATGTTACCGAAAAAAACGGAATGCAAGTAATTGCAGAAAGTGCTTCATAATAATGAATACTCCATGATTTATCTTTCTTCATAGTTTTAATTAGTATTAAGTCACATTTTATTAGTTACAGATACAGGTTTTACTTGAAATATCCATATACTCACTATAATCACCCAAGTTCACTTAACAATTCCCTTTTAGTACATGTATTTGGAATTTAAAAGGATTGGTGCCCTTATGTAGAAAAAAAAAGACGTTTTTAATTTCAAATATTCAGAATAAAATTACGTATGATATATGGGAAAAAGATTACATTGAAACTATTATTTTACAATTTTGTACTTTTTTAACATAAAGCAACCAATTTCTAGAACCTTCTTTTGTTAAACGTGTTTTTATTACAGCCAGATTATTAAAAAAATCGTAAAATCTAGGTTAATTTATTTTTAACAAATGCCCGTTTAACTCTTTTTTTAACTTAGATTTTAAATCATAATGTCAAGCATATTTTTAGTGCTTTTAGGGAAAGTTCAGCTTTGTTATATCATTTGCCTCATTTGCATTTAATATAATTTTCAGAAAAATTGTAAGAGGGTTTAGCTGCATAATTATTAAAAAGTTTCTCACTTTGTTTTGTTAGTGTTTTTAAAAAAATCGTTGAATATTTTAACAATTTATTTTTTATTTTTTTAATTTAACTTACCATTTCGGATTCATTAACTGTAGAAATTATACTATTTCTTGAGAGGGAATTTTTTGAGTAGAGTACCGGTGTGAAACCTTAAATATTTTTTTCTTTTTATTTAGCCTTGAAAAGTCCACTTTTCTTTCTTTGCACTGCGAACGCCAAAATGGGGAATGATATTAATCTAAGAGCTTGCATTAATTATTTTTCTCAATGCAATTTCTGCAACTAAATCATTTGAAATGTTTTAAAACGCTTTTAAAGAAGACTTTTAATCAAAAAGAACAATATTTGGTATAAGAAGTTTGAAGATAATAGAGAATTCGTTCTAGATTTTCCACAATCAAGTAGACCATATACTTCGATTAATGATCAAAAGATCCATTCAACTGAATTTAAAAAAATTAACAAAAATAATTACAATACTGAATCAATATTTAATAAATATATTCTCAAACTTGATGACAAGTTTTACTGTTACAATTTTGCATAAAATCATTCGCGCTTTTTACTTAAATTTGTAATCTGAATGCAAGTGAAATCAAAAATTTTTCTTTTCGATGCACTCGCAGGAAAATAGTTTTTTATAAAAAATACTCATTTCATTTTCACTATGACGTAATTTCCACCAACTGAAGCCATCTGATCGCAAAATCTCAATATCAGTGTTCATGTAATGAAAAGAAATATTGAAATGTCAAAGCGTTATGAGTAAAAATGTGTTATTTTATATAGTGACATCATTTTCTGTTCAAAAGCTATTTAACACTAGAACCGCGGAGACGGGGCAATTTGACCCGTACTCAGTGAAAAGATGTCGATTCGAACCAGATAAATCTTCTTAAAGTAATTTACATATAAGCTGTACAAAAATTATTTAAAATAAGTAAGTTAAATAGACTTAAATAAAAATTCTGATGTGAATTATTTTTATAAAACTTGGGTAAAATTTTCCACGGTTCTAGTGTTAAAAGTTACTGTTAATAGTAATATGAAAAAGGTATCCGTAATGATACGCTAATTCTCATTTATCTGTTTTCCTTATTTCGCTTTAGATATTACTTTTTATCTTAGATTATTTTTTGTTATTTTATTTACATAGAATACTTAATATTATTTCTTAATAAAAAATATTTGTTCTACCGCAATTATTGTATAATTATACGCAATCATTTTATTATGGTTAAATTTTACTAAAACCATTAACTTTTTTCTTTAAAATGCGATAGCACATTCGCTGATGAAATCAAGCGTCTGATTCCTAAAAAGTGTTAAGGCAATATATATATATATATATATATATATATATACAGATATTTTTTTATAGAAAGAAAAGCTGAACTGGATTGGCACCATTTTGAAGAAATATCGTAAAAAGCTTTTCAAATTAAAAATAAAATATAAAAATGAAAATAAATTAAAAAATAGTTAAAATGGGCACAAAAACAAATGAGCAGGTTTCATATAAAAAAATAATTTTTTTAATTGGTTCAGTAGAAAACCAAAACTAATTTGATGACTAAACTTAAACTGGTGACTAAAAAAGCAGCTCGGCATTACTTCTGAAATGCTTTAAACCAATGAAAAAATATTATTTAAGCGTTCCTTCGTTTCTGTGAAGCAATTCGACGAAAACGTCTTCAAATGTGACCAAAAAAACTCAGCTTTATAGTACAGCTCTAAAAGCTCACCTGCTATAGAATCGTGCGACTATTTCTTATTTCTACAGTTAAAAGTGCCTCTTGATGGTTATGTATTGAGTTTATTAATTTGATGAAAACATTTCTAAACCTTGAAAACTGGTCTATAAATTTTTATAGACCTCTGAAGGTCTTTTTTTCTCAAAAACGACTTCGAGACATGGTTCGATGATTGGAAAAAACATCAGCAAAACTGCATTGCTGTCGAAGAAGCTTAATTTGTTGGAGATGGTATTAAATATTGATAATTTGGTGTATCGCTAACAAGGAAGGTCTCCATACTAGGCATACTCAGAATTTTATGAAAAAAATACTAATTAAAGTACTTATGTATGTAATAAAGGATCCGTCAAAATTTGCGGCGGAATCACATTAAAAATTATGTAAAAATATAAAATAATTTCGAATATTTGGCGTGAAAAGACGAAAGAGTCACTCGATTTGGCGAACAGCTCTTTTCCTTGCCAAAAGCAAACGATTATTATGCAACTCAAAACTGTTAAATATTTAGAATGTGTGTAAATCGTATTTAATAAAATTAAACATAAACAATGAGAGACTTTAATGTTTTATATACATATATATACACATTATATTGCATATATATATTACTTGTTGAAGTAGCTATTTAATTAATCACTGGAAAAATGTTTTCATAGATTAAAAAAAGATCATATTGAGAAAAATCATCTTCATAAATTTAAGCGTATTTAAAAATAAAAGCCACATGTTTCCATAGCAACAAAATGTAATCGACAATTCTCAAATAGACTTTGAGCAGGAAACAAATTTAATTAATTGAAATTATGAATTTAGTTTTAGATCTCAAATTTTGGTGATTAAATTCGAATATAAATACACACAGGGTGAGTCATAAATATCGAAACAATAGGCTATCTCCTTAAATATTGCCTTTAGACCCATACTTCCAATTGCAAAAATTCATAAAAAAAAGGTGAAATTTTTGATAAGATAAATTGCGATTCCATGGGGGGTCTAGTCGAAAAAATACGAAAATTAAATTTTTATACAGCCCCCGTTGGATAAAATTTCCAATTAGAAAAACTTTCCTTATTCAGTCCTGATTAAGACACAAAAAGTTGCATCTTCATATCTTTAAAACTCGCAAAGTTATAGCCGTTTAAAGAATTCATCATGTTCTCAGGGATTAGACAAAAATTGAAATGTGTGCAATTCAAAAAACAATGATACGTTAACAGTCCTAGGAAACGCGCAAAAAATCTTTTTCTGAGTTTGAATTTTAATTTTTTTTTATATTTTTTGTGATGGTTAGCCTTTTAATTTGCTAAGAAAATCTCATACTAAAATGTATCGTAAAAATTTATAAAAGTTTCATGTGGTTAGTACTGGTTTAATTAAAAATGGGATAGTTAAAATCGTAATAACTCGTAATATTATTTATCGGATTTCAGTTTCTTTCCATGTAATTATAGATGAAAATCTGATTTTAGTTTTCTTCCAGGGTTTTTGCTTTTTAATATCTATTTTAAAAATATGAAAAATATTTATTAAAAAAATAATATATCTTTAAAAAAATCATACTTTCAAAAATAAGTATTTTTTTTAATTTGCCGAAACAAAACTAATGTAAAAAAATAAAAAATGACGTGTTTCAAGTTTTTTTTTCTTTAAAAATTCTTACCATTTAATAATTTAAAGACAAGAAATTTTGGGGGGAAAAATTCATTATGCAGAAAAACGAATTGTTTAAATGTCTGTCATTTATTTAAAAGCATGCTTTTTCTAAGATACTGATTAAGCCTTTTTTTTTTTTTTTTTTTTTTTTTTTAATATAACCTTGACAACTTCAGGCTACCCTGGAGAAACTGTTAAAAAATCTGTATTCTGGGGCCAGACTGTGCAAGGATCGAGAGGTTACTTTTTTGTGAAGACTCGCCAGGCCGGGCCTAACGTACTCTTCATAAAGGAGGGGATTGCTTCCTTCTCCCTAGGGTGTACACTTAACGAAATTTTCAATGCCGGTCTCGACAAAACCCGTATTAAAATCACTGTCTCTGACTGGCTCAATATGGCTGACGTGCATAAAATAAATAAAATTCGGCTCAATCGAAATTTTTACAAAAAACACATAGATTTTAAAATTTTATTTTACAATAAATAAATAAATAAATAAATAAAAATAAAATTCATTTTTTAAAGAATAGTATATTCAAAGGCTAAAAAATTAAATACAATAAAACCAGTGAAAAAAAGTCTGTCTATGACGGAATTCTATCTTAAATGGAAAATATGTTGATCCATGCAAAATAAATAAATGATACCTGAGGAAAAAATTAAAGTCCAATTACACCTCCTAGTGAGGGCATCCTTCTATACTGTATTTTTTCTTTCCTATGTGATTCCGTCTTAAAATGTTTTACTGTTTAACATTTTTCAAAGTCTCCAAAAGATGGAATATGAATTAATGATATTAAACTATATGTGAAGCATTTATATATAAATAGAGATTCATTGATGAAATATAAATACTACAAACTTTTGCGCTTTTTTAATATTAAAAAGTATAAATATAAAAAACGAAAAGCTATAAAAAGAAATTTTGTTCGGAACTCTCCCATGCAAAACAATTTTTTCCCACACCGAAGTAAAAAAAAAAAAAAAAAAAAAAAAAAAAAAAAAAAAAACTATGTAGAAATTTCTGAACTGGGCTATGATTTAAACTATTTTCCAGACCGTTCCGGTTTATGATTTTAACATTTTCTAAGGCCGGGCCGAATTTTTCCCCCTATGGCTTGGTTTGGGACCGGATCTAGATATTTTAATCCATCCAGATCTCCAGTGCAGACTACCAACATATTTTGAAAACAAGTATAGATTTAATTCAATACGCAGCTGTATTGTGTCCAAATGAGAGGCACTGTCTTAAATCGGCAATTAATAATGGGCAATTTATGGATGATCCCTCAATTGCTTTGAAAATGAGCGAAGAACGCTTCGTTTAGAGGCATGGTAAAGTGGTGTAAGTCACGAATTTAGGAGAAATTTGGATTTCAATATCTCTGTCAGATTTTTAGATATTTAGATGAAATTTTTTTTGTTCATTTTAGGAATGGATAAGGAATAATTTCCTAATTGAGAATTTTGCCCTACGGGGGCCGTATAAAAATTTAATTTTCGTAATTTTTCAAATAGACCCCCATGGAGTTGCAACTTGTCTTATCAGAAATTTCATCTTTTTTTATGAATTTTTGCAATTGGAAGTATGGGTCTATTGGCAATATTAAAGGAGATAACCTTTTGTTTCGATATTTATGACTTACCCTGTATAAATATCGATGTAACAAAATTATACTTAAAACAAATTAAAACTTATAAACCTAAAGTTATTTAAATTAAATTTATCAAAACAAGTTCAACATGAAGCTTTTTTTTTTCTTGAAGTATATTTGACACAAAGTATTTTTTTTTTCAAATTACATTTCTTCGCCAACCGGCGATAAATCGCCAAAACACGAAATTTTCATT
The DNA here is from genome assembly GCA_964019185.1 of Maratus speculifer. Classification (NCBI taxonomy): domain Eukaryota; kingdom Metazoa; phylum Arthropoda; class Arachnida; order Araneae; family Salticidae; genus Maratus; species Maratus speculifer. Next base: position 185,865,776 of record OZ025299.1, read on the forward strand.
ATTTTTTTACGGTTACTGAATGGAGGTTCCGCCGAAATTTTTTTATAAACGTATATATCCACACGAGAAGAACATTCTTTATTTTTTCAGATTTTTCAGGGTACGCCCGTATGGAGACCTTCCTTGTAATATTAAAATTGTTTGCAAACCAAATTCCTGAACTACTCTGATGAAATATGTGTGATAAAGATGGTGACTGAGATCCTCCACTAAACACAACACAAATTTCATTTCTGTCTTCAAAAGTATTTTGATTTCCGTAAATAAAAGAAAACGTAATAAGGCGGAATTGCTCCCTATATTCTAAAATTTGTAGAAAAACAAACTTAAAAACAAACTAAAATTATTCTTGAAGTAAGTTTTTTTCTCAAGTACACGCTAAAAACAGCGTCTAAACTTTCAAACGTGCAGAAGATAGCACTTCGGTTTTACAATGGATTGACATCCGGAGAAAAACAGGACGAATCGTCGATCCATACATTAATTTAATCAATTAGCATAGTCCAGCGATCGTCCTTCGTTACTGCTATCGTGTGCAACTTTAATTATTTTAAAAATTTTCCTGGGTGCACCTTATATAAACAGACGAAGTTCAATGTACGTATATTTTGGATTGATATGGATGAACATTTTCCAAACATTTTCAAGTGTAAAGGAAAGTTTCGTGTCACAAAGAAACTTTTTGACAGGAAAAGATGTAAAAAATGAGCAGATTCAGTATCTTTTTCTGTAAATGTTTTGGTAAAACAACAGTTCATATATCTCAATCGTAAATCTTTCTTTTACGTCAAAGTGAAGACTTCCAATATATTTTAGGTTGAAAATTTCGTCTTTACGTATATAAATTTACGAAGGTTTCGCTGTCACAAAATAACAAGAAACTTTAGAAGTATGTGCTTTTATAATTGAATAATGAATGAACTCCTAAAATTACGCTAAACAAAATAAGATAATTGAAATGTTTTAAATATGCTGTTAAAAATTAAAGTTTTTAAAAATCTTAATTATCATCAAAAATAATTCCTTGCTGCCAAGTATAACAAATATGACACAAAACATTAAAATGGACAACTATTAAAAATAAAACACGTTTTATTTTCTTAAACTTATTTTTAATATAATTTTTATAAGAATTTTTTTCCTCGGTCACGTGCAAAAGGACTACATTTTAAATCTCAAAAATAGATCATCTATCCTTCAACTCCTTACAAACGTGCCATATATCCTATTTTTCTTCATTTCTTTCTTTGATTTGATTATGACGATTTCCATCCAGATTTTCCATTTTTATCTGCCCCTGAAATTTGATGACGCAGCTTGCATCATGATTTCCCCGCAGGCACACCTACTTAATCTTACTCAGAATCCAGGTATCAGAAATTATGTAAAAAATCGGAATTTTTCACAATGTAGTCTTTTATAGATTTTGATTTGAACATAGATAGAGAATAGTACTGATTTATTCTTTTCGGAGTAATGAAATATTTTGTACACTTTTACACTTCTTGAAAATTTTTTCACTTTAGCCCTTTGAGCTCTGGGGTGGAAATTTCTTCAAAATTCCAAATGCTACATTGGCACCAGTATTTTGCAAAGAAAAAAACCCGTTAACGATAAACATGGAAAAAAAAAATGCATTAAATATTTTCCAAATAGATTTGGTCGAATTTTTTGGTGCCATTGTGACATTTCGGAATTAAAAGTATGTGGTGGAAAATTCTAACATCAGAGCTCAAAGGGTTAACATATACACACATACATCCTCTCTCTCTGTATATGTGTGTGTGCAATTTCCCACTCACTCTATCTGTTATACATATAAATAGGTAGATGGATGGATAGATAGGTAATCAGGTAACACAAAGACCTGCAACAATCAATGTAAATGAATCAAGAACATTTTTTAGCCGATTAAAAATGTCGAAAGTTGATCTTACCTAAGTTTATGTAAAGTTCCATCTCTCATTCTCTCTCGCTCTCTCTCATATATATGCCGTAGGCTAATTGGGAAATCTGCTCTTTGCAAAGATCCCGGCTAACTGTAGAATTATCTTTACTTTTGCAATCGGACTGATATTTTTCAGTCTTATTGCAAAGAACCTTACGCAGATTTAGGCTGATTGGAAAATAATAATTCCTTTCTCAACCAGTCTGATTTTTTATGTTATTGCAAAATAGTCAGTAAAGAGGTAGGCTAATTATAAATTATCCTTTTTTAACATTTTTCAAAATTGCTGTCAATTGTTTATAACAATTGACATGCGCTCTAATTCTTGCAAATATACTTCTACTGTTCTGTAATTTAAAAAATTTATTTATATTTACTACAGCATGATCTCTGTTGAAAATGAAGCGTGTTGAATTTATAATTCCTTTACTGAGACAGCCAAAAATAATCCGTTACATTGCGGTCAATTGGACAAAATAGCTTTAAAAAGTAAAAGAGAATAAAGATTTAAATAGTAGAATTTAAAGCTGTTGCATCATTTCATACATAACGAAATTTATATTCATTTATGATGTACACTAAGGCATTCCTCCTGTAGGAAACAGGATATATAGCATTTATTTTCTATTTACAGGGCCACTCAAAAGTATTCTATTATATAATATCCTCAGAGTTAATTAAAATAGCCTGAAAATAGTTTATTTTACATTATTTCAAATGTAACGAAATTGATATAGTATATATATAGTACGGACTTCAAGATACTTACTGCAGAATATTATGAGTTTAGATTTTATCAATCATTTATAGGGACATAAAAGATTTTGGATACAATAATTTTATTCCTCTATTAGCCCTAATTGTTAGAAGCGCGTTTTCAATTATAACGTAATATTTTAACTAAATTTTTCATATTAAGGATATTAATAAATACTATAGATCGTATAAAGGGCCACACAAAATGCTTTGAAAGCATTGGATATTCTCAAGCTAGACTACATTAATTACTTTAAGACATGTTTGCATAACATAAATAAATTCATGTAAATTCTGTAAATTCTGTAAATTGGATGCGTTTCAGAACAAAAATTGATTTAAAAACGAGTCAGAAAAAAACGCAATTTCTTATTTGAATACTTCCTTCAATTTTCAGTCCCGATGACTTTCGGAAATTCTGTTCAAAATACCCTTTTTGGTAGCCTTTTTTCAGATATATATTCTGTCTTTATCAGAAAATTGACCAATGCGTCACTTTATACAGTTTCTAAATAAGAGGATCTACCATTTGGATGCGTTTAAAATCAAAAATGAATTTAAAAATGAGTCAGAATATAAGCAGTTTGGATTTGAGGTTTTTTCTCCAACTCCTATTTTGTTTAATTTCTTTTTGCTATACGAATTAGTCCTATGAAAAACTTGTTAATATAAAAGTTGTAGATATTTTTGAGAAGATGTAAAATAAATTTAATCAGATTTGATATCTTAAAAATTGACAGAGTTATGAATTTTTCTCTTTTTTCAGCGCCCTTTTTCTTTTCGTTTTTAATTTTTTTCATCGGTAAAAGTTGGTCCTATCAAAAACTTGTAAATACAAAAGCTTTAGATAATGTTAAGAACATTTATAAAAAATTTAGTTGGACTTGATATCTTGAAAATTGACGAAATTATGAATTTTTTCTCTCAAAATCCCTGTTTTTTTCGCCTCTTGAGCCCACTTCTGAATTTATCAAAAATCTGTCATGCATATACTTTTGGCCCATTTTTAAGAAGTACTATAAACTTTAAACCGATTCGATATCTACTTTAATTAAGAAGTATGGCGTTTTTTCGGTTTTCACAAAAACGCCCCCTATTCCGACCTCCTTGGTCCGATTTTGCCCATTAACGAACTTAGCCAAGATTTTATCCCCTTTGATTTTATGTACCAGTTTGGTGGAGATTGGTGAAGAATTATAGAAGTTATCGTGTCCATAAAAAAGTGAGATATATATATAGATATATAGATAGATAGATAGATAGATAGATAGATAAACTGGTGCGATTGCAATAGGTAGTATTTCTTACGAAATCTACCTAAAACAATCATAGCTCATATTTCTGTGATAGGTTACTGAAAATTCAGGCTTCTTTTTTTACAAACAATGTCAATTTGGTTGAACTTTTTCGGGTTTTTATTAAAATACGATTAGTACTTTTATTAAACAATCGCTTTTATTAAAGATAAAAAATATAAAAACATTATTATGATTAGATATCTATACATATTTACTTCATGTTTCAAATATAAGGCCAACGTTCCAGTTACCCCATAAATTTTTCAAGAATGGGGTAACTATGGAACATGGGTCAGGAATAACTGGACCATGTAGAATCCAGTTACCAGTTTCCATACATTTTTGCAGTTTCTCTTACTATTTGAAATTAATTTCGCTATTTTTTTCTTTTGCTTGCAGTAAAGGAAAATATATAATATATTAATAAAATTAAGTAATAATTTTTTTTAAAAAACATGTCAGCGGATATCAAATTTCTTTAGTGAGTTTTCTTATCCTGGAAATTTTACGATATACATGAAGAGGGATACATAAGACATAGTGACATTATTTGTAAATTATTGAAACCAATATAAATAGGTCTGTTCGATATAAAAACATGAATAAACATGAATAAATGAAACATGAATAAAAACAGGAATAAAAACAGGAAAACGCAATGAAAAATTATTTAGTAAACCTGCTCATTTTTCATGCAGTTTTGATTATTTTTTAATTCTAACTATAGGGTATTATGTACAGTGATGTTTGTCATATTTTCGGAAAAGTACTTTATTTTATATTAAGAACTTTGCAAATTATAAGCAAAATAATTGGAAAAATCGCTAATCAATTTTACTTGAACATGTGAACTAGCCAGATAGTTTCCTACACCAAAATGTTTGAATACAGAAATTGTCGAAATTTTTAGAGCCCATTTTAGATATTAGCTTGAGCGTTAGCGACTCAAAAATGACCCACTAACCAAAATTTCTCGAAACTGTGGCTTAGCCCAATATTCTTCTCGTGTTCAAAAATGGTCGTATGCAAAATTGGTCAAAGGGGATTAATCTTTTTTATATATATAATTCGCTTGACACTGACCCATAATAACCCAAAATGATCCACTAAATGAAATTGTTAAAACATCTGACCAAGTCAAATGTTTTTCTTGTGTTGGAAAACGATTGGATATGGAACTTAGTCAAAAACGTTTGAGAGGTTTTACAAATAAATTTAGCCTAAACTACAGCGACTTCAAAACGACCCACTAATCAAATTTTCTAAATCATGTGATTAATCCCAGTGATCTTCTTGTAATCGAAAACGGTAGAATACTGAATTCAGTCAAAATCGTTAGAGGCAATTTTAGATAAAATTAGCTTTAGCGTAATGATCCAAAAATGACTTACTAATCTAAATTACTCGAATATGTGTTTTCTCGTTTTGCATGCATGTGTCATTATAGTCTTCTCGTGCCTCAAAATGGTTGGATACAAAATTTAGTTATATTCGATTCAGCCATTCCTAGGAAATTATTAACTTGACTCAGATTCTTTATGATGAAAATCAATCTACTAATCAAATTTCCTCGAAGATTAAACCAAGCCAAATAGTCATCTCGTGTCCGGAAATAGAATGAAAGTTTAGTCAAAATCATTACAGCCGTTTTTAAGATAAAATTTACATACACAGCAAGACATGCACACACACAAGTTTTTCTCTTATTACACAATATTATTATTAATGCTTTACAAAATTTATAAAATCCGGTGGTTAGCTAAGATTTCTAGTCCCCAGTAAAAAATATTTATCCCCCCCCCCCACGTCAATAATTTTCAAAAATCCAAACAATTTTGCAAAAAATCGAGAAAAATAATAACAAGCATAGTTTAGATTTTTAGGTACGCAGTAGATAATTAAGAAATATTGCATAAACAAAGTTCTATAAATGCAATTCATCAAAATTATTGTTATCTCTCTTTGAAAAAATATACTGTAAAAGCTAAATTAAAAGGCGTGTTCGAAAAGTACTGATTTCTGAATGATACAGATTATATATATGATGAATAGTGGCATCAATGAAACAGTGAAGCAGATAAACAGTTTTTTGCTTACTTTTCTCTCGCAGTCAGTTAAATAGATGTGATTTTGTTATTTTAAAATTTACAGTTTTCGAATTTTTTTTTTCAAAATTAATTATTTTTTTCGTTTGAATATGATTTCTTAATTTATTTATTAATTATAGGTAATAAATTAATATTAGATAGAGATTAAATATAAAAACAACGTAAATAAAAAACAAAAACTGCAATAATTATTATGAATCAAATTTATTATTATATTTGTAACTTTGTAACAATTTGTAAGTTCTGTAATATTTTGTAACATTTATAATCAGACATGTCATGGGAATTATATGTTTATATGCAAATATATACATATTTATATGTCTAACTTTATATCACATTCTACTTCTTCATATCATCGTTTATTTTACAAAAGAGAATAAATGTTTTTCTGAATGCAACGACCTCGACCTACATCTCAAAAATAACTTGAGAGAGAAATTATGAAAGAAGAAAATATTCAGAAAATAAAAATGTCATAAGAAATAAATGTGCAGTTTTGTAAGAACAATTTTTTTTCTTATTTTAACTGTTTAAGTGCCTAGCATTAAAGATGAAGCACAATTTACTTGATGTAATATGATAGAACATGTTATTACCTTAAGTTATGACACAATACAAGTGTTGCTTTTTGATGTCATAACACGTTTCATTTTTTTAGGACTTAATCTATTATAACTACTTTTTATCTAGATTAGTAATGTATAAATACCTTACAATGCATTCAAAGATTAGAAAAACGTACAGATACCAAACATAAAACTCTTTTTAAGCGAGGAATCAATATATATGACGATCTCGGAAGCCAAGGAGAACAAGTGACAAAAATTCAATCTGTTGTCATTCCATACAAAATGAGCAAATCAGGTATGGCTGTGATGTCACAGATTTTATTGAAAAGCACCATATAAGTTGATCATACTCGTTTACGAGGAAACGCAAAGTAATAGATTTCAGACTTGTTTGTTTCAGTATAAAAATTTACATTAAATGTTGATACGAAATCGAGGTACATGCTTTGAATTTAGAGTTTGATTATTGGCCTTAGGAATGGAAAGACTGTAGTAAAAATTATTCACACTTAAGAATGTACAATAAGTAACAGATTAACATAATTTAGTAATTGTGTTTTTATTCTGTAATTTAAAAATAAATAAATATTACAAAACTTTGTGGAAAAAATTAAATATTTCTGTTACTTGTCTTAAAATGAAGGACACCTTTTACAGCTTCTTTTTTTTATGTTATAGCTAATGGAATATAATTAACACACCTACATTTTCAATCTTGCCTTTTTTATTCCTTAATAAGAAAAAAACAGTGAAAATTGTTGATTGAAAAATTAAATATTTTTATCATTTTTTGGGCACGAAGAAAAAACTTTCAAAACTTTTAAATTCTTTGATATTATAAACAAGTTAGAAATTGCACGTGAAGCGGAGAAAATTAGGTGCGTTCGTTTTGTAGCGAAGTTTTAAAAATATGCAGATCCTGCTGTTATAGTATACAGTACTACATACTATAGTATACAGCTACATGTTTATGTAATTACGAAAGCACCTAAAAATAGTCAGATGTTGGTGTAACAGTATACAGTATTTCGGAAACATTATAGTAGCCGGAATTTTTTGTGTGTCCCTGTAAATACTATCTGCTTTCTTTTACACAGGAAGTAACTTGTAGTAAACCTCATAAACGTATATCAATTTCATAAAATGTTAAATAGTTCAATACAAACAAAACGTACATAAAACAATGTTCTGCCTATTCCTTTATTTAATGAAATACTTCTGTGGGGCGCTGTAAATTATTAAAAAACACTCTTTGTACTACAAATTGTACAAAATGCATATTATAGTATACACTTCACAGATACATATCAATTTTATCTTGTTCAAAAGAGTGTAACAGCATTAAAATGCACATGAAGCTTTTCTTCCTATTGGCCATAATGTATCGGAATACTTTTGATTGTCCCTGTAATTGAACTATGAATCCGATTTTCATAAAATTTGAAATGGCGCGACAAAATTACGTAATATTTGTATATTTTAAATTTCAAACGGTTCGTTTCGATAGTTTTTGCTCTGTTACATGCGGACAGACAGACTGACTGAACAACAACTATAAGTGCTCCGTATTTACATAATTACGAACGTACCTAAAAATGTGTATATTTTAAATACATAAAGTGTTATTCTTGTTTTCAGTTTATTTTTACCTCAAGAATATTTTAAATTTGAATAAAAGAAACAAAGATTTTCTTGAACAAATAATTAAATTTTAATCCAACGTCAAACAGAAGAAGAAGATGGCAGCACATATCTTTTTTCAGCGAGAAATTCTACAATATTTTTAGAAACGCGCGTGATTTCAAAGACGGAGAGTCCATAGAATGTCTCGAATGTTAGTTTTTTAACCCATTTTTTTAAGTTAGGAATCAAAAAAGCGATATTGAATTTTTTTGTGTATCTTGAACTTATAGATCCTTATGGCTGTGCAATATTCTTAATGTCGGTACTTTCCTTAATTTATTTTTTGCGGATACATAAGAGGAAAAATTATAATTTTGTAATTATTTTTAAATTTTCAGTTTTTTTTTAAATGAAGGAAATAACAACTTTCAAACTTGGTGGATTCGATTTTTATATGTAATACTACACCAGGCATCAATTTCACAGATATTTTTTAAATGCTTTGATTTTAAACGTTTTGAAGTTTCTATTTTTTTATTATTTTTTTATTTTTTTATTTTAACAAATTTAAGATTAATCACGGTATTGCCAGATTATTACTACTCAATAAATATAATGATTGATTTTCAGAAATTGCAATATTATAAAATAATTCATTTTTGTTAAATAGTTTTGAAGATACAGAACTTGAAACTTGAAACTTTTGACGATTGCATGCATGCCATTCTATATCACAAATTTTTTAAATGTCAAAACAGCTGAAATATTTTTTTTTTTTCGTCAAGGTATTTTGCAGAGCTACATTTGAATATAAATTGAATATGTGTATCAAATTTCATTAAAATCGGCTCCTATGTATTCACGGCTTTTTTTATATTTTTGCTCATTTTACTTGGAATGACCCTTTGGAGTGAATTGAGTTTAAAGATAATTATTATTAAATTTGAACATCAATAACAATTGACTGAATTGAAATAGGAAACAGCCAGTTGTGTCACTGTGGTCTTTGAATTCTCATTTCAATTACTGTAAAAAAAAAGTAGAGTGTAAATTTCTTTAAATTTATAATTAATCAATATTAATTATTATTCGGCAAAAGTGGTTTATCTTCAGAACACAGCACATAATTGAAAAATTAATCATATTTCATTACCTGAAAAGAAAAAAGCATATTTTCAAGTCGTCTACGCAGTAAGTTTAATTTTTTCAATATTTTCGCTTAGACTCCTTGGCTTCTGGGCTTTATATGCAGAAGAGACCTTGATGATTAATATTTTATTCGATAAGAGCTTTAAACAACAATCATGTGTCTGTTTTCATTATCTCATATTGAAAATATTATCAAATATATGAAGAAAAATAAATTACAGAGTCCTTAGTGCAAAGAAATATGAAATTAGAATGGACATTTCTTTCTAAAATGGTAACTAGTGGCCGGACAAACTATTTTAAGAACATATTTTTTTCAACGCTATTTACAACACTATTTCAACACAATTAACAACACCATTTTTAGAACACATTTTTAGATAGCAGTATTTTTGCAACAGAAGACCACATTAATTGCAAATTAAGAACACAAACACAACACAAAAAGTATTTTTTGTACGTAGTATAATTGACAACACATTAATGTGCTGTTATTTGGTGACAAAAAAATGTTCTTAATTTTTTTTTTTTTTTTTTTTTTTTTTTTTGGAGAATTTGCAGTGTAGAACTAGATATAATACTAATTGTAGGACCAATAGCCAAAAACAATTCGATTTTATGGTCTAATCTGGGAAATTATCGAAAATATTGCATAAAAATTCATTATGAAATTATTTATAAAGTTTTCCAAAACTCTGAATGAACAAAATTCGAATGATACTTAATTTAACCCTTTCGAGGACTTCTATTCTCAAAATTCTGAAACTATTAAACGTCACCAGAATTTTCAATTTTATTTGAAAATGGCATAGGATTGTAACGCTCTGGCGCAAATTCCCCTCTGCAATCACTGATACTGAAGCTAAAAAACACAGCCAAAACAGTAGGCAGAAAATAACAGATGTGCTTACATCAGTAAATCATAATAATGTTGTTAAACAAATTATGCAACTTTCATCATTATCATAAAAATAAAAATATAAATGTGCATAACTATAGTGAGTTGGAGTATATAGTACAATGTTGAGCTCAATTTTAATGCAATGTCAAAAACCCACAATATATTTGTAGTGAATTAATGATAAATATATACAGTATTATAGGAAGCAAAGATTTGCGCAAGTAAAATAGTCAAAATCTGTACCTAATAAATGAATGCTGCATATTAAATGCATTGTTCATACACGGTTTTTGATAGTTTGCACGGGTGAAGAGAACGTTTTGAATGTTCCCTCTCAATGAAAAATTCCTATTGAATTGAAATGTATTAGGCATTAACGAACAATATCCAAACTAATATTGATGTATACTTCCTACACTACCACAGTCGCACCTGTTATTTGGGCGTTTTCCTATTTTAAACAGGTACTGTGGAAATGCTCCATGTGAGGAAAGAAAGTATTCAATCACTTGGGAATCGCACATAAATAAATTATCAATTTTATTTAATGCCGCATAATTATCTCTTCCTTTGTCCGAATTTTGCCAAGAAGTTTGCCATTGATCATTTAAAAGTGTGTGAGGGAGTGTCCTTTGTGATAAAGGCACTCTAACATTTTAGTGAGATCGTGACGTCAATGTTTTAACATGTGTAGCGTGAAAGCGACCTCTATCCTTTATTCAACTTTAACTTTCTAGAGCGTGTGTGTCGCCCTCGGTTCTACAGTTAGTTCGAGGTTAGAAGTAATATGCAATTTCGTAATGCCGTCTTCAGTTTGCAACGCATAAAAGCTTTGAGTTGGAGTGTGTGCAGCAGTGGTAGTGAGGAGAAGTGTGTGGTGGTGACGAGAAGGTGGCGAAAGCCAGCCAGGTGAATTGGATTTCGCTATAGTGAGTTAGATTATTAGCCTCCAGTGAATGAGATGATGTTTTAAGAGTGAGCCCGCCAGCAGTGTGCATCGAGTTAGTTTATTCAGAGCGGAGCTATCCAAGAAGATTGCCGGTGGTAAGAGATAGTTTAATTACGTTGAGTATTTTAGATAATAAAGGGTGTTTACAGCCACGGGCTGTCTTATAAAGATTTGATCTAGCGTCTAGCTGAAGTCTGAGCGAGAAGTTGGTTTGAAGTGCCCCGACTGAGTCTAGTAACGGAGTTGTGAGTATAGTTATGAGTTTAATCTTTTAGTATTGTGACTAGTTGTTGAAATTATCGAATTGACGCTCCACTTTCCCTGAGTCCTAATAGTTTAAATAAACTGTGGTTTTAATTTATATCTTGAATTATGTCTTCATTTCATCCTCACGTTACAAATGACACCCATAACGTGTACCCAACCGTTACAAGTGTTTTAAAATGACGTTTTAAAAAAGATGTTGGTGCAGGAATGCGTAGAACTTTGCCATAAAGATTATTTACAATCACGGATTTTGCTAACCTGTCCGCTCTTTTATTTCCTGTTATTTCAACATGAGATTTTATCCAGCCAATATATATAACTTTATTATGCAATAAGCGCAAATAAATGAAAAAAATAAAAATCTGACCGTTAGATGGGAATAAACGCTGAAGAGCATAAATTGATGACAAGCTGTCAGTATAAATAAGAAATGAATCAAGATACGTAGGAGAAATACCTCTTTCACGGCTTCTTGTTTTGCGCATTTTCACGTGGAATCAATGAGGCTGTTTCGAATCATATCTAGTTGACCCATCCAACGGAAATTGTTGTCAAGTAGAAATCCCAACCAATGAACATAGACTTTTACACTGATACTTTTGTCATTATACTTAAAAATTGGTCTTCTCTCACTGAGAGTGTGGCTACCAAACAGCATTGAGACTGACTTCTCTGCACTAATTTGAAACTGATGATCAGAACAGATATTAGAAAAAAGTTGAACACATGCATTAATTTTATGCTCTAACGCAGAGCGCACATCTGCACCCACGATGATAACACTATCATCGGCATAAGAAACAATCAGGAAGCCCCTTTGCCTGCAACTCTACAAAATCCTGTCAGCCAACAGTGTCCAGATAAACGGCCTGAAGCATGACATCAACCACGGAATACATGAAACCATTTTAAACTATAGGTATATTTATAGCAAATAATTCTATTGCTCATGTAATTTTTAAGCGTTTATTTTATATAATAAAAAATCGGTAAGATATTTATGATGTCAGCTACAATTTGCCAATCGAAAACCATTAATATCAGAAGAAATCATTGCACAATATTTATAATCTGATAATGTATCTCCAATGATATTTTTTATCACTGTCACCTATCACTGTAATGAGCATATCTCATTATCTTTAACGAACATTAAAGTCTCCTCCAATCACATGTCTGGAAAAATCAGAATAGAAGTCAGTCCATGGATCCACATCATCTTGAAATTTTTCAGAAGGTGGAGAGTTTAGTGAAAAAATAATAATGAAACCTTTTGCTGTCTTTAAATTTACAAAAATACTGTTACTTGACTCAAAACTTGTCACATATGCATGTTCTGGCAAAGTGTAAATGTTAGCTGCCGTACCGTCAGAAGAAAGAAAATAAACCCAATTAGGAGGAAGACCAACAAAGCAACCGTCAGCCAAATATGGATCTTGAGAAAGTACAAAATTAACCCTCAAAGAAATTACACAATTAATAAGAACATTTGTGGCTTCTGCACAGTGATGAAGATTTATATGGACAAAGTTTAATCCGTTGTTATCAGTCAAAAAGCCCGAAACAACTGTCACATTCGTTTAGCTATAATACCATCCCTAAAAGTTCTAAAAGACGGGCAATCCGGTCTATCGGCGCGATGAAAGTTATTTATTTCATCATCCCGAAAGAAGGAATTTCTACACGTAACTGTGTCCCCTGTGCAGTCCTTTATGTTATGCAATTCAGAACATTTTACACATTTTAGATCCCCATCTCATCTATTTGCAACATAACCAAAGACTTGACATTTATAGCACCACACGATTGGAATATACGCAACCGTACGGTACCTCTCAATGTCTATACAAATCCTACGAAGGTCCAAAAGATAATCAAAACTTTCTTTATCCCTGTCCAACACTGTAAAACATTTGTGTAACGTTACTCCATAAAACTGGTGGCAGCCTTGCTGCCTCCAATTTGGTGGAGTATTTTAACCGATATAATCGGTGAAACATTGCAATGTTACACCAGTAATGTCTGTTTTTATTACACCATGATGTAAGTGAAAAATTACTCACTGAAGTGTAAATCGTAGCTGCCACCAATTTTATGGAGTAACGTTACCACAAATGTTTTACAGTGAATAGCCAGTTATGCCTACGCGCTCTAGTAACAATCTTCCTCACAACCTCAAAGACATCTCCGAAGCCTCAAGAGACCTATCCGCATCCTTTCCATCCAAAATTCAATCCCTCCAAAACACATTTGATCGGTCTCGCAACATCCTTTTAAACAACAAGAGAATCGACACCCAAAATTACAAGTCTTTCTCTTTTCCTACGGGAGTCACCACTTTTATTTTGTCCTTCATTTCCGATTCAACGAGCATATTTTTCAATTTATTACTGTCACTTTTGTCTTAACCTTTAAAATAAATTGCCCAGCTTTTGTAACCTCGACATCACCCGGAGTCGGGATATTCTCAATTCCTCGCCAAATATTCTTTCCTTCTTTTTTAACATTGTCTACGGAATCCTCTCCAGGGGGTATAATGATAACAGAGTACTCAGGATCAAGCGCATGACTAGTTTTAACAACGTCTGCTTTATGATGTGAGTCGTCCAAAATCTTTCTAACAGTAGAAAAGCGCTGTGCAAGGGCCTCATAAGCCATGTTATTAGTGACCATTTTTTTTATCTTTACCTCTTTGGAACCACAGTCTCTGTGAGCTTTAACCAAACTTACAGAAATATAGTTGAAACATTATCTCATAGTTGTCATAATATTTTCGGTCACTTTCCAACTTTTACTTCGCTGACCCTCCAAAATCTGATAAAGAAAAGAATGAACTTTTATGATAGCGGCTGGAAACTCCAATTCCCCTACTTCCTCCAATAAATTCTCCAACTTTCCTATGATCAATGTGCAAATTAATATAAACCACAGAAAAGTCATCGAATGACAATTCGAAAATAAATTGCCGCAAGAGTGCGTTGAAGGATAAGCAGCTGGTTACAAGCAGAATAACGTTTCAGTTTATATACAGGGTGATTCCAATTTTTTTTTACAATAAAAGAGGTGTGATAGTACACATCAAGACAAACAATATTAAATAGGAGACCAAGGGTCCCAAACGTTTTCCAAAGGAGATAGCCGCAATTAAAGTTTAGGGACCAAAATTTCAAATAAACATAAAAAACTGAAAAATCGGTCGATTGATTTGCGATTTCCACTAAAATTATTCTTTATGTCGGCATTTTCTTGAAATTAAATTATAAAGATAAATTTCAAAAAATGCCTATAGAGGGCGCTTTAGACTTTGGAGTAACGAACAACTATTTTTTGCCGGTATTTTTTGCATTTCATTAAATGTTTTCGTAAGCGTAGACTCAAATTTTGAGCTAAAAATCTGAAAGTGGGAGTGGTTAAGTAGCACAAACTGAACTGTGTTCAGAGGGTTCAAATTTCAAATGATTATAGAAAACGGAAAAATTCGTTCATTGATTTGCGGTTTTCACTAAAACTATTCTTTATGTCGGTATTTTCTTAAAAATAAATTATAAAAATAATTTTCAAAAAATGCCGATAGAGGGCGCTTTAGACTTTGGAGTAACGAACAACTCTTTTTTGGCGTTATTTTTTGCATCTTATTAAATGCTTTCGCAAGTTTAGACTTAAACTTAAATTTTGAGCTCAAAATCAGAATCGATGGGAGTAGTTAAGTAGACAAACTGAACTGTGTTCAGAGGGTTCAAATTTCAAATGATTATAAAAAACGGAAAATTTGGCCGATTCGTTTGCGGTTTTTGCTAAATATAATTTTTAAATGAGAATTTTCTTCAAAATAAATTTTAAAGATTAATTTTACAAATTTCCGATAGAGGGCGCCTTAGACTTCTGAGTAGCGTACAACTATTTTTAACTGTTATGTTTTTAATCTCATTAAATGCTTTCAAATGCATAAACTTAAATTTTAGGCTCAAATTCTGAATCGTTGGTTGTGTTTAAGTAGCGAAAAATTGAATTGTGTTCGATGAGGGGGGACTGTTAAATTTCAACTCCTGAAGACACTTCAATTTGCGCTACTTATCTACTCTTAGTTATTCAGATTTTGAGCTCAAAATTTAAGTTTAAATCTAAGCTTCCGAAAACATTTAATAAGTTTTTGCAAGCATTTAATTACAACAAAAAAATAATGGTTAAAATTAATTGTTTGTTACTTTGAAGTTAAAGGCACCCTCTAATGGAATTTTTTTAATTTATCTTTAAAATTTATTTTCAAGAAGATACTGACTTAAAGAATAGTTTTATTTTAAACCGCAAACGAATCGACAATTGTTTTTTCATTTTCTATAATTATTTTAAATTTGATATTGACCCCCTTAAACATAGTTCAGTTTGTGTTACCTAACTACTCCCTACTATTCAGATTTTGAGTTCAAAACTTAAGTTTAAGTCTAAGCTTCCTAAAACATTTAATGAGATGCCAAAAATAACGGCAAAAATTAGTTGTTCGTTACTCCAAAGTCTAAAGCGCCCTCTATCGACATTTTTTTGAAATTTATCTTTATAATTTATTTTTAAGAAAACACCGACATAAAGAACAGTTTTAGTGAAAACCGCAAATCAATGAATCAATTTTTCCATTTTTTATAATCATTTCAAATTTGAACCTTCTGAACACAGTTCAGTTTGTGCTACTTAACCACTCCCACTTTCAGATTTGGAGTTCAAAATTTAAGTTTGAGTCTAAGCTTACGAAAACATCTAATGAGATGCAAAAAATAGTTGTTCGTTACTCCAAAGTCTAAAGCGCCCTCTATCGACATTTTTTGAAATGTATCTTTATGATTTAATTTCCAGAAGAAACCGACATAAAGAATAATTTTAGTGAAAACCGCAAATCAATCGACCGATTTTTCCGTTTTTTATGTTTATTTGAAATTTTGGTCCCTAAATTTTAATGGCGGCTATCTCCTTTGGAAAACGTTTGGGACACTTGGTCTCCTATTTAATATTGTTTGTCTTGATGTGGACTATCACCCCTCTTTTATTGTAAAAAAAAATTTGGAATCACCCTGTATATATATATATATATAGCCTGCGGATTAGAAAGAAAATAGCACAAATGAACAAAATTGATGCAAAATTACCGTAATTTCCACCGTATAATCCGCTGATCAAACAATTCTTTTTGGACCCAGAAATTTTATTTAGTGATTGAAGACAAATATTTACGGCGATCTAATAGTTAAATTTCCTTTTTAAAAAAGTCTGGGTCAAAAACGATTGTTTGATCCGTGGATTATACATCGGAAATTACGGTACTGAAATCAAAAACAAAGAAAAAACTCTAGCCACCGTCGCTTTTATGAATCAACTTACTGCCTTTTTAATGAATCAAGAAACCGCCGCTTAAATCAGTCTATACACCGCCGCTGAAATGAATCAACACAACATTGCTTTAATGGATACACACACAAAACCGCATTAATGAATCAACACATCACCGCTTTAATGGATCAACACATTGTTGCTTAATGAATCAAAACTCCCTCCCAATTGACAAAAACCAATTCGCTGTAAATACACAAGACATGTGAACAAAATAACCAAATAAAGTACAAAACTTCAAGCGTAACCTAGCAACCAAATACAATCTGAATCAAGTAGAAATTAAATTAACAAAGTATCTTTAACCCTTACCGGCGCAGTGTTACCACTCCGGAAACACCTAATTTTAATTCCAAACTTACTAACGGCACCAATAACATTTTAGTAAAATTTTACTTTCACAATGACAGCTTAAATCAGGAAATTCTTAATTTCTAAAAACGTTTTCTGTAAATTCCGGTGTCAGTCAACTATTTCTCATTTTACGATCAGAATTTGTCTGCGCCGGAAAGGGTTAAAGCATTTAAACTAGCTCCATAACACAAAATCCCCAACACACTACAAAGTTTTTATCTGAAGTAGCAAGACCACAGCTCAACTCCACATTAAAACAAGTTGGCGATCAAAACAAACACCACGTGTGACACTCACTGGACATAAAAAGCACAATTAAACTTATAATTAATCAAAAAATAATAAGAAAAACATATCAGTCTGTAGTCAACTGGAATTTAAAAGAAAAACTATTTGATATAATTACAAATAAAAGTAACTAAGAGAAATTAATAAAATAGTAAATAAACTAACGTCAGGAGGACTGAATTAGACCACGGCAATGATCAGAAAGATACAAAGTCATAAAAAATTGATCTAAAGTGGATAAATTGCCAAACAAATCACATAGAAATGTACAATAAGTGATAGGAAATAAATATACATATGCTACCAAGTCAAAAAATAAATAATTACCGTTTAAATTGAAAACTTTAATGGAGCAGGAAACACATGTCACACTCTGTCGAAAGCAGTAGGGAGGACGACTTCTTAACCCATTCGTGCCCAGCATCTTTTGCGTATATTTTATTTGGTTGCCACCACTAATTTTAGAAGATTTAAGTTTAGTTCATTAATCACGAAAATGCATCATTTAAATAAAATAATTATTGCTTTTCTTTTTTACCGGTGTCAAAAACAGTGATGAATGCACCTTTTGAAGCGTCCCTAAAAAGGGACGCTAAGCACTAATGGGTTAAAGCGAAAATTTTCATTCTAAAATTGTGATGACAATGTGGCATTTAAGGATTAGAATTAAGTCATCCAATATTAAACCACCGCTATACAACGGGTTAGGTATGCAAATGATATTTCAAATGAAATCTTTTTGTTCTTCTTGTTTGCTTTAAACTCTCTTTTTTTCCGTTATGTCAACCACAAGAAATCATCGAAAAGCTTTATATGCTACGAATAGTTTCAATAGATATTTTATACAAAATTCTTAAAAAATACAGATTTTAAATTTACAGAGGGATTTTTTATGAATGTATATGAATGTGGATATGAATGTATTCATTCATTTTTAATTGGCTTCGAAAGGTTTATTATTTCAACCAATAACTACATGTATTGAAACTCACTACATATAATATAATCCTTTAATCGTGTAGTGTGTATGCGAGCACACGTGCCAGTGACAAATTATTGTGGTGCACTTGTGTAGTTTTAGAACAGAAATAACTACAGCTATAAATGTAATGCCTATACATAGTAATATGACCGTACGTGACAATATGAAACTACCTTTAGCGCCTCTAGCCAGAAAATTCCAATTTTAATTATCTTATCGGGAAAATTATCGAAGATATGGTATAAAAATCAATTACGAAATCGCTCAGAATGGCTTTAGTGAACAAGTATGAATGGCATATAGTTCTAGAACGGAATTGTTAGTTCAAAATACACCTTTTATTTGCATCAAATTCTGTTCTTATTTCGAGATGTCAAATGAAATAAATCACTAAAATATATTTTTTTAATATGCGTAATTAGTTGATTTTAATGGAGTGCCTTAAAACTAAAATATCTGAAGTTGTCATATACATGTTTAAAACACCAACGTTTACTAAAGTCTTTTTACAATTTTTAGACACATGTGCGGAAATTTTACAGATGTATTTCATTACCCAATAATCATTCTGTTCAGCAATAAAGAGCATTTGATTCTTATCAATTTGAAATCATAAAGTAATGGAGATGTTTCCAGCTTTGAAAAGCAGATAGCTGAATTGTACGTGCTCGTTTATTTTTAGACAAATAGTATTTAATTCAAATAAACTACTACCTCTAAAAAAATCATTCAAGTATAAAAATTAAATTTTTTTATTCACGTTAAAGCTCTAGAATGATTAAAATTGACGGAAAGAATTATTATAATTTTGGATTTTAAAAAAATTCTTGATAATTTCAAGAACGGTTGTGGAAAAAAACGCCACTTATTGCTTCTTTTTTCAAAGAGGTGTTATTTAACAATGAATCATGTCAGCTTTCAGGGTATTTTTTGAAATAGACGATGGCCAACATATTAAGAAATGTACCTACTTTGAAATTTATACACTTTATTTGAATTCCTTCGAAGAAGGAAATACATAACTGGTCAATTCAATACATAACTGGTTCGAATCCTGGCCTGGACTTTTTTCACCCAATATTGAAAAATAGAAAAATTTACATCGATAATTAATTTGCCGATTGAATAATCGTGTTTCTAAAATTAATCTAATGTAATTTCGTATGCAGCGATTTTCTGCAGTTCCATATATTGACCTTCGATTCTGTTGAACTGATCCAGGGTATCGGACCAGATAAAGTGATCGTTGAGGTTAACTGGGTGAAATAGTCCTCCAGTGTTCGTGTCCGGGATAGCTCATTGGTAGAGCATTGGCGGCTTCAGCCAATACATCCTTGGTTCGAATCCTGGCCCGGACTTTTTTCACCCAATATTGAAAAATGGAAAAATTTACATCTAATGATCCATGTCTGCTGCAAGTGAAGTGGTGCATAAGAAAAAATTAATATCCGAAGTGGCTAACTCGTAGGTTTATCATTCTGTTTTTCCAACAATCAAAGGTAGAAAAACATAGAGAACTGGGAGCAGGAAAACACAATGATAAACCTTCGAGTCAACCACTAGTGGTATTAATTTTGGCTTATGAACCACATTCCCTCCGTCAGACATGAAGCATTTAGATTGCCATATTTTACTACTTCCATAATTTTTTTTCTTGTGCTTGATATCTTAGGTTTTTGTACTGTCGGCACTTGTATTATAACAGGAGATCTGTCTCTCTATTGCCAAACATAATTTCCAGCGGTCTACCTGCAAGAATACCGTTATGCTAGTTTAAATTCACATTCACGGCAAAGCGTGTTTTTTATCGCATTCCTTTACATTAATAAAAAAGTAGTATTAACTATCTAAAAATAGGTTAAATTTAGAAGCATAAATTATGTTAGTCCTACTAAATGGGATAACTAGCATTGACAACATGGGCTATTATAATCCTCTGCCTTGCAAGTATATTTTGCCTTGCATGATTCTGACCACCTACTCGGATCGCCTGTTATATACAGGGTGATCATAAAAAAACTTTGCCGATATATGGAGCTCTAGCGACCAGTCCGTTCAACCGATCGAGGTGCAATTTCAGATATAGCTATTCAGAGGTATGTGCTCGAGATTCTGTGAACGGCAACAAAATGGCGCTCACGGTTACGGTTATAGTTACAGAAACTCGAAATTTTCCGATGGCAACACCCATTTTTTTCATCGTAAAATGCTCAGCACATGCGAAAACCCTAAAGAGCGTTGGAACGGTATGGTTTTTGCAATAAACGGACGCGTTATGCTCGCACAAAATCAGCTCTACGAACGGCCCCAAAAAAACACGACCAAGACGCACGAAGAAAAATTGAATATGACAGAGAAAAAATACCAATCACGGAACGTCGTATGCCAGATAGTCTGCCTAGAAAACGGATAAAAAGTAGGGTGGGAATGTTAGTTCTTCAGTCTGAGCTCGCAGATGGCAACAAAATGACTTCGTTCGTGGTGAGTTGGTAAAACTATTATCAAAATGAGATGAATGCTGCGAAAACCTGTCGTGTTCACCGTCGAAACCATCGCCAAATACGTGGCCTATGCATTTCACAAGCTCTTCGTGATTTAGTAATGAAATTCGAAGAAATTGGCTGCACCTGTGATAGTCACCGATCCGGACGACCAACTGTTCCTGAGGTTACTGTTATGGAAGTGCATAGTGACCAGAGGACTCATGCAAACTACAAAAGGTGCATTTCGAGTATTTGATATACCAAAATCAATGGTCTTAAAGTTACTGCGCTCTGTAATCGGCATGTTTCTTTACCGGTACCAGATGTTGGAAGTGAGAGACCATCAACAACATATAGACTTTGTTAATGAGTTTCTTATCCAATATGATGGAGATAACGATCTACCTCTTCGCATATAATGAACGGACGAGGCACATTTCACTTTAACTGGTAACGTCAATGGCCTCCGCGATCCCCCGACTTCACTCCTATCGATTTCAGGTTTTGGGGATATCTAAAATCTAGAGTGTACATGTGCAATCTGCAAACTTTGCCAGATTTGAAAGATTCCATCAAACGTGAGATTGCAAACATCCCTCATGCGATGTAAAGTTCGGCTGCATTGTCCAGAGTCGCCCACGTGCAATGTGTATTTGCCTGTGATGGCACCCAAGTGGAAAGTGTGTAATCAAAATAAAAGTTTTCGCCGATCTGTGGTGTAATCAGAAATTAGTGTACTGACTCTGTGTCATATGCACATTTACTCCTTGAGCCCCAATCGTGGTTTTTATGGGGGGTGGGGGGATTCGCAGAACAGTTTTTTGTGCGTGCATAACGTGTCCATTTCTTGCTATATACGTACGGTTCCAACGCTCTTTAGGGTTTTCGCATGCGCTGAGCATTTTGCGATGAAAAAAAAATGGGTGTTGCCATTGTAAATTTTCGAGTTTCTGTAACTATAACTGTAACCGTGAGAGTCATTTTGTTGCCGTTCAGAGAATCTCAAGCTCATACCTCTGAATAGCTATATCTGAAATTTCACATCGATTGGTTGAACGGACTGGCCGCTAGAGCTCCATATACCGGCAATTTTTTTTTTATGACCGCCCTGTATTTAGCTCGGTGGCAAAATATGATAAAAATTTAGAACAACTCTAGTTTAAAATACATCGCTTATTGAAGATTTCATTTCCAGTAGTTGAAACCGATCTTAAACGCCATGACATCGATAGGGTATTTCACATTCAAAGGCAAAAACCAGAATAATAATATCAATTGCGCGGTTCTTCCCCTCATTAAGTAATATTAAGTGAGCTTAACCCTTTGAGGCGCAGAGCACTTTCATTACTTAAATGTTGAAATTATTGATTCACACCGGAATTTGAAAATAAGAAAAAGCCATATTTTAAATAAGAAAAAGCTAAAAAAAAATAAGAAAAAGCTGAAAAAAGCTTTAAATAAGAAAAAGCTATATTTTAAATAAGAAAAAGCTAAAAAAATAAGAAAAAGCTGAAAAAAGGTTTAAATAAGAAAAAGCTATGTTTCACGCAACTAATAAACCGAAGTTTTCATTACCAACATTCTGGTGCCAATGTGGCCTTTGGGAATTAAAATTAAGTGGTTTCATAGACATATCACCTCCGCTCAAGAGTTTAATAATTAAGGATGCATACTTTAAAAGGAAATGCCCATAAAAATTGCTTCAAATTGCAGTAGTGTATTTTGCGTTTGGTTTATGATACGTATGATGTTTGATTACATCACATTCATATACTATTTCTGCCGTAGAAGTTTAGATTAAACTTATTACTAGACTTTAGGTTAAACTTTTGTCGCATATTTTGGGTCATCACATTTTAGCTCATTGTGAGGACCAGAAGTTTGACTCGAAGCATGATTCAGTTTACTCAGAAATTTCGCATAAGTGAAATAAAATTACGCGAACTGTATTTAATTTATTTAATTTTGCAATCGTAAATAATGTGACGAGGGCTGTATATGAAAAAGCCTCTTTTCGGCGCTTCCAAAACTCTGGAAGTCATTTAAATATTTTCACAGATGGCGCTTTTAGCAGCAGAACTGTTTTTTAAAATAAAGCATTCTTAAAAATCTTTGCTTCAACCTCAACATTTTTTCAAACCACCAAACATTTGCCCTGCGTAGTTTTTAAGTGTCTTGAATTTAAAGTAAAGATTTGTTAAGATTTTATTATGTATTTTAATAAGAAATAACGCATAATTTGTATTACTTTTTGTGTTTTCTTTTGTAAGATATCAAAGACAGTAGTATGAAATGAGAGAATATAAAGTTCTAGAAAGGTTTTATGATATTACTAGAAAATGCAAAAGTAGTATCCGACAAGTTCTGCCAGTGAATGTTTTAGAAATCATAATTTAAATTGTAATAGAAAAGAGATTTAAACCATTAAAGTTTTAAAATACTTTCATTTTTATACAAATGCATGAAAGCATTTAGACGCTCAGTGGATTAACCCTAGATCCATGATTTCTGGTTCAATTCTTTCCTCTATGAAGAACATTAAATTAATAAATTCTGACGAAAACAGATTTGTAATTATAATTTAAAAAATTTTTAATTTTGTTAAACATCCTGTATACAATGTTCTTACAATGAACAAAAATATTATACATGTTCATTTATAATGACTATAACACCAACACTATAAGCAAAAGCTCTACATAAAAGTTCATAAGTGCAATACACTGTATAGTACATAAATACATATAGTATAATTACGTACATAAAGGTACCAAATTTTAAATAATAGATAAAAATACAAAACATATCTTCAGAATAAAAAAGGTGACGATTTTCCGAAAAATTGCGACAGAGATGTAAGTTAAAATATTTATCTGCGGGTTAATTTATTGTCTCTCATTATTTATATAATACGTATATTTATTAATTCGCCATTCTTTCAAAGTTCTTTCTCTCTATATATATAGATATTCATACATTTATTATTCGATATATTTTATAAATTTTAAAAGATATATACCTATATTTTACCTCAATTTCCTACAAAAACATAGATTTCAAAGCAATTCTATCAGAAAAAATGTTTTAGGCATTTTTTCTTTTCTTTTTTTCAATGTCAGTAAATGTAGTCGGGTATTATTTTACGAACAACGATATTTTCTTTTCTTCCTAGTTTAGACAATGATTTACGATTTCTTATATGTCTTAATCAAGCAAAAAAGGTAAAAAAAAATCCAAAAAGAGCTACTCTACCTCCTCGCCGAAACACATATTTTAAATCTCTTTCTCTAGTAGCTAATAAATCTCAGCTCCTGAAGACTCCTCGTTTAGAAGTAAATCGCTTTTCAGATCCTCTGCTGCCATCTAGTGTTGAAATAAAAATATAAGCTCTCTTTTTAAGGGACTACAGTGCGTTTGAATCCTGTTGAAGTGTTAAATAAGAATAGCTATATAGTAACAAGACCCTGATGATGAAACTTTTGCTCCCTAGGGAAACAAAATTACTCTATTAGTATATTATTACATTTTTTACAAAGATTATATTAAAAAAATACATGAAAATTTTACATCATTATGCACAGCAGCATTGCAATTATTATTAAAATTTTCTTATAAACAATTGATTTGGATGAGTGAACAGGCTATAATAAAATAAATATCAATTGATTAAGCACATTCTTATAAAAAAAACTATGCGTGTAAAAAATATATATATAGGAGTTCTACATATAAAACAGCCATGAAATGAAAGTATTCGTATAAAATTCAAAGTGTATATAAGTAGAAAGAAATCAAAAATTATTTCTACTTATAAAAAACTCAAATCTTTCATTATGCAGAAAAATGTGAATGTGCTTATACTTCTAAACCAAAGAAAAAAAAGCAAAAAAAAAAAAACATACATATATAAATTTATTTATATTAATTGTAGCTCAAAGTATGAAAAGTTATAAATGTAGTATATAAAAAGAATTAATCGTTCTTTTAAATGTCCATTGTATCAGTTTTCTTACAGCTACTTTCTATTGTAATATTACATGTTTTGCGCAATAAATAGAGCCAGTTGAATATATTTTTTATTACAATAAGTTTTTTTCAATTCCCCTTCCCTCTTTAAATATCAGTACCTTGGGTAAATTAACTGCATTCCCCTGCCAATAACAGGATGCTTGTTGTAGCTTTAAAATCTCTAACAAAATTTCAAAACATAAATAAATGTCTTATACATGAACTGCATATCCTATCCCATGTTACATTAGCAACCTAATGTCGTAAATCCGTTTACAAATATTTAAATTTTATATTATTAATGCGTGAAAGTAAGACAAGTCATATATGTATTATAAAATTAGTATTTTTGCATTTAAAAATTTTTGGGAGTTTTAAATACATTTGTCATATTTTAAACACTCATCCAAAAATAAAATATTTTCTAATTTACATTAAATTCAATAATTTGCAAAAAAAATTCATATTTTTCAAATTTAGTTTTCATTTATAAATATCAGCTACAACTCGATAATCAGTGGTGTAGCCAGGTAGGTGGTTAAATCCTCTAATTTTGTAAAGTTCTGTATGCCTTATCTATTCGAAAATAATTCTGTTATTATTTAAGCAAAGATCACTTTACAATACTACTGATATCAAGAGCATATTGACTCCCATCCTGGCTAAGCTACTATCGATAATATTGCAAAATTTTAAATATGATTTGTTGAATAGTGTTTAAAAATAATTGAAGAACGTGAAAATCGATTTTTGCATAATTAAAAGCACTGTGACTCCTTAAATAAAATTCTACGCTAGAGAAATTTTGTTAATTTTAGTATCGATATCATGTACATTATGAATAGAATTGAGTCTAAATTCATTAAAAGTAATCATATAGTAAAATTTTCTCCACTAAAATTTCCTTAAATAAAATAAATTGCAAAATGCATTTCGTAAGCCTTAAATAAATGAGAAAATTTTAATAGTTTCTCCTATCTTTCTATTTTCAATTGAAAATAAGAGATCAGAATTCACACATATTTCACAGGCTAAATTTAATTAGAAAGATACTCTAGAAGTTTCATTTTATTTAGCATTTAATATTCTCTTGAAATTTTGAGATTGGTATATTAAGGTCCACCATAAATTACACTTGTCAAGATTGAAAGCATATAAAATAAATAATATATTTTATACTTTCTTCAAATGAGATTTAAAAAAACAATGGCTTCAGGATTCAATAAAATTTTGTTTAAATAAGCATAAAAAATTATTATGTATTTTCGAAAATAACCATCCTTGTTACAATAATAATACTTTAAAGCCATTCTAAAGCAAATAATAAGAGTATATTGTATACCTTAGTAAGTTCTATACTTCTCAAATACACCATAAAAAATAGAAATAATAGCGATTCTTGTGATACGAGAGATTTTTAATTCTTCAAGCTAATGAACTTTAAGCAACTGCAGAACCTGATGATGAGGAACCTTATCACCTCCTCATCAGCCTGTATTAAATACAGGTAAATATTTAAAAACATCAATTATTATTGATTTTTAAGTATTTAGATGTAGTTAAATCCCACTAAGACTAATCGCATTTCAAATAATTGTAAAAAAGTAAATGGGCATTTTCTTAAAATTCATCACTCCCTCACAATCACACCCGCATAACTCTTATTTTGGCTATTTAGAGAGAATTGACCATCTACCCCTGTGTTTCCAAAGTGGCGCATAGAGTAATTCTTCCGGATTACTAAACATATGGCATTTCCCTGCAGCCAAGACGTAACTAAATCAGATCCTTTAGTAGTATAATACTCAAAATGATTTTATTAGAATTATGTTAGTTTTCTTCCGTGCGAGCAAAATGTAAAATTTAAAAGAAAATAGATGATATCATAAAAGAAAATAGTCTATGTTTATAAAAGTAAATTAAAACCAATATTAAAAAGTACAAAACATAGGAATTATTGAATAAACCTGTGAAAAATACGTTAATGAATTCTTTGAAACAGAAGCAAAATTTTCGGCAGCTATATCTTCTAAATTTGTTCTGCAGATTTCACTCTTTTTACATTTCAGTAATTTTGGCGTCCTGTAGTTACTGGTTGTCCATATTAATAACTGAACAAATTCTTTCCTTTCTCACATCTTTCTTTGTCTTTTTAATCATTTGTATATTACTCATACCTCTATTTCTGTAGAGATTTTCACATGGCCGTGCACGTTCTTTCATGATGTTCCAATTTCGTTTTTGGTGAGTGTACCTATATAGAAGCAGGTATTTTACGTGTAAATTAAGATGCTTAAAAATCACTATACACCTGCCATTTAACAGAATATAGAAGTAACAGTTCTATAGCAGATGATCTAGACGAGCAGCAATTTATGTGTCAGAGTTATAATGAACTTGTACGCATGTTCTGTTTAATCACTTATCATTTTTTTAACTTTCAAATAATGCCTATTTTTTCATCTTTTTTTCAAAAATTTTTATCTTTTATCACCGGTTTTTCAAAACAGAAGTTTTTGCTTAATGGGAATTTTAAAAAATGCTTGGATTAAGGCAAAAATTACAATAAAAATTTAATATTGAAAATAATAAAACATGACGGGAATATCGATGCCCGTGCATGGTACGGGCAAATCTTAATTGACAAAAACATATTATCCATAAGTCGTACGGGCAAATCAGGGAAGCTGTTAAAGTTTTTTTGTGGCTGGTTCATTTTTCACTTATTTGGATTGTCAGCATTTCCACAATCCCCAAGTCACCGGCAGAAGTAATTTAAACAAATTATCCCTGTAGATAACTGACTCATTTATGATGTTATAAAACTGTATGCCAAGATTACAAATTCCTTTTTTGAAGCTCACACTATCAAAAATCGGTGAGATTTTTAGAATAAAATGTAGCCGAAAACCCGCTAGAATAAGGACTGTCTCTAAAAATCCTTGATAAATAAATATTTATTTGTTTTATGCAATTCGAATTTATCTTCTTTTTCAACATTTCAAAGTTTAGATGATAGCATCAGATTTTTAGAAATGGTGCACTATCTTCAGCTCATTCTGCAGTGGCAAAATAATACAAAGTGTAATCCAATGTCTGTATTCACATACATTATGGAATACCAATCTTATATATATATATATATATATATGTATATATTTACTCTTTGGCTGCTTAATTTTGTTTTTATACATTCACCTACGTTTTATTTTCAGGAAGTTCCTTTCCATTTTACCAATCCTCACCGTCAAATAAGAAATTTTCAAAATACAATAAAAATATATTTAAACTCATTAGAAACCCTTTGAGCTCTGATGGTAGAATTTTCTACCACATAATTTTAATTCCGAAATGCCATAATGGCACCAGAAAATTCAACCAAATTTACTTGAAAAAGGTTTAATGCATTTTTTTTTTTCGTGTATATCGTTAACCGGTTTTTTTCTTCGCAAAATACTGGTGCCAAAGTGACATTTGGAATTTTGAAGAAATTTGCTCACCAGAGCTCAAAAAGTTAAAACAACTCACAATGTTCAACATTTATAAAATTTACTGTAGAATAAATTAAAAGTTAAAAAGTGGACAATAATGAAACAATTTCATATTTCCTGATTCATATATAGTGATCAGGTGGAAAATGTTAAGTAAAACATGAAATAGGCTGTCTTACAAGGAAAAGACAAACTTTGATAATCACAGATTTTGATTATTTTTATGTAAAATTGTTGTAAAGTAGAGGCTTTTTATTCTCAGGTTCAACGGATTTTGTATAACGTTCCTTAGT
Organism: Maratus speculifer; assembly: GCA_964019185.1. NCBI lineage: Eukaryota > Metazoa > Arthropoda > Arachnida > Araneae > Salticidae > Maratus > Maratus speculifer. The sequence goes on from OZ025299.1 coordinate 185,894,625, forward strand.
TCTCAAGAAACAGGGGAGTCTAATATTATAAAACAAACTCAGATTCAATCTTAAAACAAGCTACGCTTTTTTTTGTACGTGTAATTGTATTTAAAATTTACTAAACTCATTGTCAATTGAAAATTGTTTTCTAATTATAATTTTAGCTTATTTATTTCTTTTAATTTGTAACTAAATCTTTACATAAATTGGTTAATTTTTAAAAATGAACTAAAATATATTTCATTTAATGTTTCTCGGTGTAATGTTTCTCGATATTGAATATTACGTCAACACGTGGTTTTAAAGAATCATCCTTTATGCATTTCCCTAATAAAGGAAATAAATAAGATGAAAATACTAGATTATTGAAATGTGCTACATTTGTTTTCTCTTTAACTGTTTTATTAATTAACTTGTAGTTATAATTTAATATCCTCAATTTAAAAAAATTTAAATTGTACATTAGATACAATTTAAATATCTAATTTTTATTTAGCTTTTTTTATTTTTTTAATCATTATTAAACTTTTTCAGCATTTAGGGAAATTAAAAAAATGATCTGTTATGATTAGCAAAAATTGCAAAATCTTTTGTGGCACCCTCTTGTTGTGGCAAAAATAAAAATAAATGCAAGAAGCAGATAAAGGTGAACTTAAAATGATACAAAAAGAAGCATATACGTATAGCAATAAATTTAAAATCTTTAATATGCAAAAAAAAAAAAAAAAAAATAATAATAATAATAATAATAATAATAATAATAATAATAATAATAATAATATAATCCTTATGCTACTTTTGAATATAATTATGCTTCTTAATTTGAAAATAGATAAATAGAAAATAGTATTATCATTGTATCTACTTCCCTTACTGAAACAATATATAGATGGTTTTTCTTTAAATTCACGAATTGAAACAATTGTTAGATATCATTACATTGACAAATAATGTATGCGATACTTTTTACAAATCATTATTCTATTTTAAAATAACACTTTAAAAGATATATGAAATATATTTTAAAAGTTAATTAAAAAAATAACTTTCAATTAACAATGAGTTTATTTAATTATAATTAAAAGTATATTTATAAAACAAAAAAAAAAAAAAAGAAAAACAAACGTAGACAGTTCCGAGATTGAAAAGGCTGCCCACAGATAAAGGAGTTAACGCTCTACCGAATAAGCTACACCATCGTAAAAACTGTGTTACAAAGAAAGAACTTAACTTGCATTATAATAATACACCTCTCCCCTGTTTCTCAAGAACTAAGGAGCGTTGAATAAAAATCGATGAATCTCAGACTAAGGGGGATTCTACCCGATAACATATGCAAAAATAATCAAAAATTTAATTATCAAATTTGGCTATCTCCTTGTTAGAGATCATAAGTTATGCAATTCTACATGCGATAGAATGTTAATTCCTAAAGAAAATGAAATTTCAAATTTTAATCTTTCAACATACTAATCAACATCTAAATGCAGTTTAATAATTATATATTAAATGGGTTCATTAAAATTAAATAGGTCTCTTCTAAATAATTGATCGAAAAGTAGGCAATACCTAATATATACGTAAGAAAGAGAGAGATGTAAAAAGTGGCTTAGTAAAAATGTGTCTTTAAAAATACTGATAAATGTCAAAATCCTGTTTTTAATTAATTTTCATTTGAGTATATTCCTAGCATGATACTTCATCTAAATAACAATATTAGCTATGTAAATCCAAAGCTGGATAGATTATTTACTTCTTTATACAACCTTTCTAGTGAAAAAATTACATTTGATATAATTATAAATGAATTTCTCCTCACTAACAACAAAGAAACACAATGCTAAATTAGAGAAAAGAGTTAATTTATGTCCTCAACTTCCGTCAAACTTACTTGCCAACTGACATAAAGAAGAAAAAAAATCATTTTGGTACTGCCCTAATAAAGACTTTTCTTTCTTTGAAAGCAGAGTGTAATTGTTTTATCTTATTGTTAAATTTTGTTCTTCTGATAACATGAAACTAAATTGCTTAGTAACATTGTTATGTTTCTTGCCAACAACGTTTAACTAAATGATTCCATTTATCAAAATAAATTTCACAATAGATTTATTTTCTATTCAGTAATCTTCATTTTCTTATTTTCTTAAAAAACGCTGAATGGATTATTATAAAATATTTATTTCAATTTTTGAGATTTCATTTTTTAAATTACAAATATGATCATTTCAAAGTGTATCAACTTTAACTGCGTTTATTTTATAACTGCAAAATGTTATTTTGCTGCAGTGTATAGTAGGTTTTTTTTATAGAATTAGTCTGTGTTTTTGTATTAAATTTAAAAGAACTAAAAATTATATTTTATGATATTTAATGCTTCAATGTTAAATAGTATCTGCATCATTTTCCGAACTTACGTATCCATGTATTACGTATCCGTTAAAATCCATGATTTGAAGCATTTTACTTTGAGTACCACTTTTTCCGACTAGTAAATCTTATTACAGAATTTGCCTTTAAAAGACGTATATTTCTATTAAAAAGTAATGGTAATGACATTGAAGGACTATTGAAACCTGCGTAATTTAAACGATAAATGCATCGTACCTGCACATAGTCAATCATATATATATTTCATAATATATATATATATATAAAGTAACCTTGAATCTGCATAATTGTTACAATCTCACATGTACGACAGGAATGTATAGAAACTCATTTATTAAATAAATTAAATAAAAAAGAACCGGTTTTTTTGCAAAAAATCTAAAATAAAATTTATTCTTTATAAAACACTTTTTTGAGAATTTTTCTGCGAGGTAGTAAGTTGAATATTCTGTTCTCTTATCATTTTTGTTTCTTTTGTCTCATAATTTGTGTATTTATTTCTTTATTTATTTTTATCGTATCATCTAACTTTCACGATCGTATTAGTGATAACCCGGGTTCTTGTTTATTAAAAATAAATAAGTAATACAATACATATACAATAAATGGCAAAATAGTTAAAGGAATTTCTATCTTTTAGAACATATTATTTCAGTTTACATAACTGAATGTGCATGAAAAATAGCCAGAATTTTATGCAATTACATCGAAAACTTTTCCTATTATAGAAAGTGAATTTTTTATACTAAAATAGTGGCATTTAAAAAATCCGAATGTAAGGAACTATGAAAAAAATCTATACAAGTAGTTGTAATATGCAAATATATTATTTACAAAAATGTTTTTAAAAATCCAAATTAAATTGTCACATACCTAGTGTATCTAATATCGCAGCATCTATTACATAAAAATTGTATTTACTCTTTGCATTTAACAACTACTTCACCAAAAATAGAAAACACAGCACCAGGAAAATAACACCTGTTATCTGCATGGATCTAAATGATTTAGAATTTAAACAGATAGTGAAGAAATATCTTGATTTAGTTTAATTTTCAAAAAAAATTCAAAGAAGTAAAATGGAAACGAAGAGGTAAATTCAAAGAGAAGTAAAAAGAAGTAATATGCTCCGCGTTTAGTCGGACTTCGGTTAGTGACAGTAAAGCTCAAGAGCGGTTCAACCGATTTTCGCCTCGAAGATAAGACCGTGATGATCACCCATCTGCCTAAGCAGAGTCCAGCTGTTTTAGGAAATTAAACAGAATATTCCTCAAACCTGCAAGGAATTATCATGCAGGCTTGGAGTACATGACGAAATCATCCAGTTCTTTTTGTTTAACGTTGGAATGACGTGTCAATTCAACAAGTGGGTTCCTCATGTTCTGCCCGACGAAATTAAGCTCCGACGGTTAAAATCTGCTTATCATTCGTATCAAGATGCAGCAAACCCTCGTTCCTGCACAAATAGTGAAGTGTGACAAAAGTTGCGTCTCATATGATAGCCAGAAGAAAAAAAAACATTGGTCGACTTTTGATTCTGTTTCATTGGCCACCAAACCGGACATTCATAAAAAAGCTAAACCTATGTATTTGGTGGACCAGTGGTGGTATAGTGTACTACAAATTCATAAAAAGCAGAAAAATCATCACGGCTGAAAATTATTCGTCACAATTTCAAAAAATTTCAACTGCTGTGATCCAAAAGCAGTAAACACTGGTCAAAAGGAAATGAATCAGAAATATCTTTACGACATAGGGTAAACGTGACTCTCCTTCTCTGTATATTTGGTCACTCTTCTACCTCACGGTACTACGGACTGGAATGTCCTCTGACAACATATTACCACGTTAAAAAACACAAAATATAGCCATTCCGGATTGGACTAGTTATGTTAGTGAAAGTTTTGTTCTTATGAATAGAATATCACCACTAATGAGATTGATAGAAAAAAATGAAGTCATATGGAGTCATATTTAGAAATAATCAGCCATATATTCCTCAGACACTTCTTCAGACGATGATTTATGATTTTTTGTCATCTTCATTGGTTTCCATTGTACATAAGTTTTCATTTATATTCATTAATTATTACTTTTTTCATATTAGTTATTAATTTATTTGTGTACTTATTACTATTATGTAGTATTTATTATAAATTGTTGTGTTTAAAACTAAGCAGCTGTGTTAAAAATTTTACAGTTTTTTTTGTTTTCTTTTCTTTTCTTTTTGCGAGAGAGAGAGACTAGAGTATAAATTTAACATCGTACAATCAAGAAAAAAGGAATATATATATATATATGTAATAAAATAAAAAAATAAAAAAATTGCGCCATTTTTTTTTATTCTCTCTTAGCTTCAATTCTAAATTTGTGGAACATATTTCAATCTTAGTTTCGTAACTTGTAACAGCTAAAATTCTTTTTCTTACTTTAGTTATTAATAAATTATTTCTTGCTTCTCAAAAAGGCGGGAAGTATTTCGTAAGCTTTTTACTTTCTGGCATATTCCTGCGATTTTAATTTTATTTTTTATTTTTTAACATCGCGTGACAAGTGTTACTACACGTTGCTAAAGGGCTTAGTGTTCCGAGGAAAAAATATAGTTCTTGCCAATAGACCGCCTATTACGGCCAATTAGAATTGATCATTTTGTCCGTTAGAGGCTCGAGTCCATCCTGATTGGATTTTTAAAATGATTGACGCGGAGTAGGAGGGCGCTAGTTTTGTCGTGAAAATGATTTTTTCATTTGGCTTTTCAGGAGAGTAGAATGCACCTTTTCTTTAAACTATCAAGACGCGCGTTTTATTGCTCCGCTGAATTAGAATGCATTTTTTCTTAAAAAACTACTCGGAAGCCATGTCATGTTTCCCGAGAATGCGATTGACTTTCAAAAATTATTAGGATGCTGTTTCTTCTTTCTCCCCAAAATTCTAATATTGTGGAATGTAGCTTAATCACGGAGTTGGTGAAGTGGAAGTTATTCGATGAGAGTGCCAAGGTGATTGCGTGAAAGAACTTAACTTATTTATGAGTTCTAATAAAATTAATTTAAAGACTGCTTGATTGAACTTTCTTATGGGGAAATAGCCCAATAAACTCATCCACTGCTGGTCAAATTGCCGGAGCGACTGCTCAGCTCGTCCCACTGTTGATTCTTGGTAGTAGTAATCTGTTCTGCCTCATAGATGGTGTGCCACTGGAACTTGTACATTGTTATGGAACATCGATCTCGTCGAATCATTACATATTAGTCGACAGGATTTCTTAAATGAACCTGCATACGTCTCTAGAGAATTCTTCGCAACGCTGTGTGTGCACGTGCCATTTTCGCCGAGCTTGAAACTAATTGCTGGAACTTCGGCCTTTGTTTATTACTCATCTTGAACCGACATGAATCAATCTGTGAAAAAAGATCGTCTTATAAAGTTTTGTTTGTAATTATGTGTGGTATCTACATCTACAAATATTTTAATTGTGAAATATACCTCGCATTCTAGTGAGAAACTTTTCAACTGTGAGATATGCAACCAAACTGTGAGATATGCAAAATAAAAATTACAAAAGATCACCTGCATGAAATCAATTCAACATCATTTTCTTTTATTTATTTATTTACTGTATTTTCTAGGTAAAAGTGCATAAATATTTTGATAAATTTTCATTTCATAATAAATGAACACCTGCTGTATGGTTGCGAAACTACGGTAGATTCCATCAGTAATACAAGATAATTGAAATTTACACCTGTGAGTCATATCTACGAAGTTCTTTATTTTTGTTTAGTTTAATAAAAAATTAGGTATTTGAACAAGGCCACATCGAACATGTCTGTAAGTTATTATTTATTATTTTATTGTTTTATTGATTAAGAAATTTAATGATAATTTCTTTGTTTAAATTCTTGATTTTTTTTTCTCTCTTTTATTACAGATATTAAAAAATAAATTTGTTCTTAATTTATAATTAATTAAAATTTTCTGCTCATAGAAATTTTTAGTTTTAAAGGTGTTATATATATATATTTTTTTAATCGAAAGATGGATTAATTTGTTGTTAAAAAAATACTCTGTTGCAAAATTTATTTTCCATACGTAAAGAAAAGTATTTTTGTTTTTAAAATTATTTGTTATTTCCCATGTATGGAAACCCGATATTTATTATTTTATTACTTATTTATTTATTATTTATTTATTTTTATTATTATTTATTGAGGTATTTGAAGTATAGTAATTGAATTTTAATAATTGAAGTATAGCATTTAAATATTTTCCATATGAATTATCCTTCTTTCATGTTACTAAGGTCAGGATTAGTAAAAGAAGAAAAAATGTCAGAAAATAAACTTGATATTGTCCCTTTTGAATTTGGGTCGGGCATGGATATATTTAAATGGTTTAAACATTTTGATCGAGAATGTTCGGTAGAAAAGAAAGATAATGAGTGGAAACACCAAAATATTTCAAAATATTTAAAGGGGGAAGCGCTAAAAACTTATATAAATGATTGTTTGGATTGTGCTACTTATGAAGAAATTGTCGAGATTTTAAGTGAAAAATTCATTCAAGTTAGAGTTCCAAAATTTTCTGAATTTACTTCCTTAAAGTTAAATGATCTAAGTGATTTGGATTCTTATTTTAGAAAGAAAGTTGAGATTGGAAGGCAACTTCAGCTTGAGGAAAATTTAATTATACAGGGATTAATTGATGGCCTTCAGCCGGAGTATCAAAATTGTTTGATGGTTAACCCTCCTTCCAATACTCGTGAATGGTTTCGCATTGCTAAACAATTAGCAGCGATTCCAAATCATACCTCTAATAACGGCAATAGAAATTTTCAACAAACTAGACCAATGCACAACCCCAATCCTCAGCCCAGACATTGGACTCGACCTACTCCAAACAATCCATCCCAAAATTTTAATCCTAGGTTTTTCACTCCTAGAATGCCTGCAACTCATTATCAAAACAATTACCCTAGTCGTCCGTGCAGAGTATGTTTAAACAGAGGCATAGAAAATGCATATCATTGGGAGAGGAGTTGTATATTTAACACAAATTCCTGTCAAGCTCAAACTCCTGCTCATATTCAACCACCCCCTACTAATAATGTCTGACAATTATTTATCCCTGGATATGTGGGCAATAACAAAGTGTATTGTGTGGTGGATAGTGGATCAACTGTCTCAATTTTACCCCTCAAATTTGTTCGATATTTAAATGGTAATTTACATAATGTTACCCCTATTACTATCAGACAGGCACAAGAAACTCTTACAATTAATAAATCTTGTCGATTATGTATTAAATTTGGTAATATAAAGAGATATGTTAATTTTTTAGTAAGTCAACTTGATTTGGACTATGCTATTTTAGGTTTACCTGATTGTGCCAAATTTAAATTGAAAATTGATTGTGCAAAAAGCCAGGTGTTACAAGACAATATTTCGTTAAACCCATATGTCAACATATCCAGTGATAACTTAGAATTGCTTCATTTTGATATTATAAAAAATGATACTACTGTGCAACCCGATTATGGAAATACCATAACTCCTCAATCCTTGTCGCGAACTAATAATGATGATTATAATCTATTGGGGGATCTGAATGCTATTCAAAATAAAAATGTAAGGGAACTTTTAAGGGATTATTTAGATATTTTTGCAAAAAATAAATATGATGTAGGGAGAATTAATATTGAACCTCAGCGTATTTATCTTAAATCTGACCTACCAATATATTTGAGGCCTTATCGTACATCCACTGCTGATGAAAAAGAAATATCTCAGCAAATCCAATCATTATTAGCTGCTGGGTTAATTAAAGAAAGTTATAGCCCATACTCTTCTCCAGTTACGTTAGTAAATAAACGAGATGAAGGTAAAAAAACCCGAATGTGTGTTGACTACCGAAAATTAAATTCTATCATGAAAAATGACGCTGAACCTTTACCCCGAATAGATGAAATTTTAGACAAATTAAGTGGTGCCCAATATTTCTCTACACTAGATTTAGCCTCAGGCTATTGGCACATACCTATTCACCCAGCCGATTCCGAAAAGTTAGCCTTTACTACTAATTGTGGGCTCTGGGAATGGAATGTTCTCCCCTTTGGTGTAAAGGTAGGCCCCCCAATTTTCAACAGGACAATTAGAAGAATTCTTACAAAATATAAAATAGACTTTGCTTGTTATTATTTTGATGATATAATTATTTTTTTCTAAATCAATAGATGAACATATACAGCATCTCATCCAAATTTTTGATTTATGCCGAATAGAAAATATTAAATTAAAATTATCTAAATGTACTTTTGCTCAAAAACAAATCAATTTTCTAGGGTATGAAATCCAAAATGGAACTTTAACTCCAGCTAATACTAATATAGAAACGATTAAAAAATTAAAACCTCCTACTAACACTAAAGAATTACAAAGATTTCTTGGTTCTATAAATGTGTATCATAAATTTATTGACAAATATGCTGAAATTAGACACCCCCTAAATAAATTACTTAAGAAAGATACTATTTGGGAATGGAATACTGAATGTCAAAACTCTTTTCAAAAATTAAAAGATGCCCTCATTGCTAAACCAATTTTAAACATTTATGACCCAAAATTACCCCTACACATGTTTGTTGACGCTTCTCAGGTAGCGGTAGGTGCAGTATATATATATATATATATATATATATATATTGTAAAACTATTATCAAAAAGATGGACGATCAAATGGGTTTCGGCTGTTTGTAGAAAAACATTCCATCAGGCTTACAGCTTGGAGCTACGTTTCGGATTTACCTTTCCCTTCCCCAAGATAATGCCTTCGTCATACAGTGAATGCAAGCAGGGACGTTATTAACCCTTTCAGTACCAACACTTTAAAAATGAAATAAAAATTATAAAGTTTTTACATATTGTTAATAAAGGTTCTAATAAGCTTAAAACCACCTAAGAAAATTCATGACCATATTTTTTTAAATTAGAGAATGCCCTTGATAAAGGACATTTGTATTCAATGGGTGTATTGTAGACTATAGAGCAATTCACATCACGTGACTTTTAACGGAGAACAATGAAGAAAGCTGTAGGACACACAAACACAAAAAGCATTGATAAAGGTAGCGATGTTTGTCCTACAGCAGCAGCAAAAACCTGTTCGTGACGTCACCTTGCACAGCTCTATAATGAAAAGACACTGTTGGTGGATAAACAAATTATATTTTATTGTTACAAAATACTGTTTTAGAATAATACTGTTACAAAATACTGTTTAAATTTCAAATAATGTGATAACTATGCGTTTAAGTGGAATTCGTTGAAACAATTGCGTCCTTTACTCAAACATAAATGAATTTGGCATTTTTCACACCTAAAATGTGATTTTCCCTTGCACTGTTTTCTTTTACAGCGTCCTGCTTCCTTGCAGCCGTTATGGATAGGGATATGATCTACTGCATCGAGTTGTATTGCCTTATATGGTCTTACTTCTGTGCTTTAGCGCGAAATATCGTGTTGAGAATTTTTTGGCATGTCTTCAGTTTTACTTGGTCTATCACTTTTACTTGGTGCTGATGGTTTTCCAGCTTTCACTAGATAGTTCGCCATTGTTATTCTAAAGTGTAACAAATCCATAATTTCTGTTTTTGGAATATTACACTCAGTAGCATCTCTTTTATATCCAAGCCAACTATTACATATAGCCAGGTCTACTGCATGAAATATAAGGCGAAGTGTCCATTTTCTTGATCGAATAAAAATTCTGTACAGGCCAATTAGAAAATCCATCTTATCAACTCCTCCCATTGATTCATTATATTTCTTCACAACTTCTGGTCGAATCACATCAATGTCTAGCTTAGAATTTTTGTCCCATCGTTTAGCAACATCAGTGTTGCCTTTACCTAAAAAGTTACTTTTAATACACACACTTTTGTTATCATACCATCTAACAAAACCTTTTGTAATTTTTTTATAGAAATAACAACAACGAAAATAAAACATAGAGTACACTAAATGAACAATATACAATAAACACTAAATGAAAGCAAACAACATCATAAAGTGACAGTATAGTGGTACACACACCGTTTGAAAACATTTGTCCACGATCATGGACACGAGTTTTTAAATAATTCTATAACAAAATTGAAAATGCTTTGAACTTTCAAAATAAGCTTGAACCAAAGTTTGTAGTTTTCTTAACAAAATAATAAATATATTTAGCTACTGTTTATATAAAATTACATCAAAATAATATGATTCTAAAAAGGCTTACCGGGACGAGAGCTCGTGTTTCAACATATCTTGATATAAATATTCCTAGGTGCTGTCATCTTTCTAAATATTAGTGCTTTTAATAGGGAAATGATTAAAAATGCATGCAAAAGTTGAAAAATGACTTTAAATTAAATTAGAATTCATAAAAAAAAATTCTAAAAAGTATGTCCTTGATCATGGACGCCAATTGCGAAAGGGTTAAAACACTGCTCTGGTAAGTTTTGCCTCATTCACCTTACTCATTGGACGTCACCCCACCGTGTTTTAATCTGTTTTTTGGCCAAATACCTATCAGACAACTATCTATGGGAACAGCAATTCCAAAATGGAGACACAGTTACAAATGCTGTTATGCGGTTTTTCTGACTCTATATAAAAAAGATTTTACAAAAAGAACATTTTTAAGCTTCTATCTCATTGCGAAAATGTAATTGTATTTCATGATGAATATATTAAATGTCAAAACATGCATTTAAGAATTTTGTGGTTTTTTTTTATGTTGATGATGTTTTTTTATGAAAACCGTACGAACTTTCATGGTTACCTGATACGAAACATTACATCGTAGATATTTTGCATTGCCATTTATCTAAGAGGAAGATATAAACTTTTGGTATTTAGGTGCACAATTATTCGTGCTTATTTGCAAGAATTGATAATAATAAAGATCTTAATGTTTTTTCATTTAATTTTTTTAAAGGGTCAAACGTTTCGTCAAGACATTAAAAGTAAAACGGTTTATTGGGAAAAAATAACGTTTTCGTTTCCTTGTAAAGCATTTTTTAGTTCAAACAGCCAAAATATCTTTTGTGATTCTGTCAATGTGACGTTATTTTCATTTCACCAGCTCAAAAATTTGAAATTACATTTTACTGTTGACAAACATCTACATCAAAAATCATGTAATCTGATAAATGTAATCTTTGTAATTTTTCTTTACATAACAATTTAAATAAGATTTTGTTTTTCTTGAAACTTAGTAATTAATAAAATTAATACTACAATCCTTTATACTCCATAAAACTGTCCTATTGACATCCAAACACTAAAAATTCAACCTTTTTTTTTTCTTTTCATGTTAGGTACTACAATAAATTTTCTAACTTATTAAACATTAATTCTTCTTTCTTGATGTTACAATTGTAGTATTGGGAAAAAGAATATTTTTCTTGTGGGAAGACGGGGGTATTCAAAATACCGGTAAGTACCGAAAGTGCAGACAATGCCAACAATAATGCGAAGCTTTCTTTGAATCTGATTGGAATTTCCATATTTTCCAAACTAGCCTATTATATTCAAAAGAGTACATAAAACATAACAGTCTCCTTTTATCACCTGCAATTATGGAAGTATTTTATGGAAATATATTAGGATGAGAGTTAAACTTCAGTATCAGGTTATTTTCAATCTAAAATTTACCACCTCTCTAATAAGAATAAATTTTGATATCATTACCAAATGCAACAAGATACGGGAATTTAAATCAAATCAGCGATAAAATAATATATCCAAATTCCTTTCCCATATTATCAAAAGCCTCAAACGAGAGAAAGTTGCTGATGCAGTAATTTCTGAACTGATATTAAAAAAATTATAGCTCTGCCTATCTTTCGTTTCCACTGGATTATATCTGTAAGAGGTGAGGTTCGTTTATATTAATTGTGAATGTCTTTATAAAGTCAATGAAACTTTAAGAAATTATTTGAATATTATAATATTTCTGTTTATAAAAATCTAGAAATGTGGCATAAAACAGATATTATAAACAGATATTACTCTAAACATATTAAAAACAAAGCTAATCAGAGATTCTTTGCGAGAGAATTTTGACGTTTTTCAAATGTGCAGCATGCTTTTGACTTGAAAGCCTTATTTACCACTTGCATTGTAGTATTTCTTCTGTTATTTAAACGCCATTTAGAAATTTTAATATTACTTACATTTTTTCATATGCATTTTATCTATATTATTAAAGCTATCACAAATAAATCTACAGCAACAAATCTTATATAATCAAGAATATTAATCTAAACCACGTCTTGTAAACAAGTTTGACCTAAGACTAACTCAGTTCACAATACTCTACTGCAGTCATATTTTTCAAATATACTTTTCTTGAACATATCGCAAAATCTTCCCGTCGTCTGTTTTTTGATTTACACAATCAAGTTTTTTTCCATATTCATAAAGATTTCAGATTTCGTATATCGCCTTTTATTCTTTTATTTTATCTCTGCTATACTTTTAAACTTGAAAATGCGAAAAACTAAAGGTGAAGGAGCATATATTTTTCGTATAAGGAGAAAGACTGAGATTTATTTCACAGTTTTATTTTATTGCATGGGTTCAGTTTTATGAGTTAAAACTAAAGAAATTTAAATAACATAAAGCAGAATCAATAAACTGTTATATTACTTCGAAATTTGAGGAAAAAACTGGATTTCATTTTTGGGTTGTATATTTTATATTTCAATATTTCTCTGAAATATTTTCAAAGATAAATGTATTGCGAATTTTGCAAAAATATATATGATATTTTCCTGAAGTGTAGATCTAAAGATAAAATAAAGTCCTATGTTTATAGTAGCAAATATATTCCGGAGGTCGAAAATTGTAATAAATAAATTTCTTGTTAAATCATGTTTTCAAAAATTCCACTTATATAATTCTTTTTTTGTAAAAACCCTTGTAAAAACGGATAAATATTTTCGGACAATGTTAGTATTTTAAAGAAATAAATATCAATATTAAGAGACACTATTCAGAAAAAAACCATCAGTAATAATAATAATAATAATAAACTGTAAATAAATCAAAAATATGTTCTAGTATTAAAGAAATATTTGTCAAAAATTTGGTACAACTTACCAGTTACCCATGATTCTGAAAATAATCCCTTTATCCTAAAAGATTTTTAGAAGTTGGTCCAACAAAGACTCAAAGAAATCAACATGTTTAATAAATTAAAACACCTCTTTTCGAGATATTTGTTTATCCAAAGACATATTTTTTCTCGAAAAACGTTTGCGTAAACTGTAGAAATATGTTGTTTTCCGATGCAGGTTTTCCCGGCAGTCTTTTTCTATTGGTATCAGAATTTAATGTGAATGTTTCTGAAATTGGCAGTGACAGTGGATTTAAATGAAATGTTTTCAAATTTCTACTACGACAGGAAAGAATTTGTATTTTTGCAGTTAATAATAATATTATACTTATCATAGTGACACAAAAACCTATTAATAATTTCGTTAAAAAATAACTACATATATTACTAAAATAATAGTAAATAATAGATATCTGTTTTTCCATGCTTAAATAAGTTGCTAATGTTACCACTCGCAGATAATTCACGCAATCAAAATTGGGTCTTCAGTAGCCGTCAAATTGTTGTATAGTTAAACAAATTATAACTGAAGCATCGTTATGCATGCATGCGTATTACTTTAATTATTATCTTAAATATTAACCGTTTAATATACCGATTATGTAACTAAGGAATCGAATTGAATATATATATTGCTGGATATACAATATTTTAATAGGAAGAAATATGTCACATTTATTGCATTTCTATACGCCAGGAAACATGAATTTTGGCAACAAAATGCTTTATTCATGATAAATTAAAATATACCTAATGCAATATTTATTGTCTACTAATGAATATGGGTTCTTTTAGGTATGTTCGTAAGTATGTGAATACATAGCACCTAAAGTCATCATTCAGTCCGTCCGTCTGTTCGCATATAACAGAGCAAAAACTATCAAACCGAATCATTTGAAGTTTAAAATATAAAGTTGTCGCATAATTTTGTCTTGCCATTTCAAATTTTATAAAAATTGAGTGCATACTTTAATTACAGGGACAGTCAAAAGTATTCTTTTACATTAAGGTCAATAGGAAAAAATCCATCATGTTTCAAGTGCATTTTAATAGTGGTACGCTATTTCGAACATAAAACAATTTATGCATCTATGAGGCATATACTAAAATATACATTCAGTACAATATGTGGTGCAAAGAACATTTGTTATTAATTTACAGGGCTACACAAAAGTATTCCATTACATAATAATATAAGGGGAAACATTTTTAGAGCGTGTTTTAATTATATTAAACTATTCACCTTTTACGAAATTGATATACTTTGCTGAAGTTTAATACAAGTTACTTCCTGTATAATAGAAAGCAGATAGCATTTACAGTAACACAAAAAAGATGATTTTAGGTTTTTTAGAATTGTCTAAAAACAGCACGTAGAAGGAGGGTGCATCTTCTAGTCATAAATGGCGTCATTCTGATAAGTGGAATTTCAGCGGTAGATGGTGTCAGAAAGGCAGAAGTGCAGCGGTCCAAATATGGCTCCCCTACTAATATGGAAAAAACACAACAAACCGCGATAAACGCTAAATGTCGCAAAACATTTATTTTGAATACTGCAGTACAAAATTTACAAAACAATTACTATACACATGAAATAATTTTTACATTACACAAAATTTACTATATTGAACTGAGATTTAAACATGATTTCTGTTACGAATTTTGAAAAATCATAGCAGAATACGAACAAACTTATTATTGCAATACAATTTTCGAACAAACTTTACTGAAAAGATGACAATACTTACAATATTGCGCAAAAAGATGAAGAACTAGTTATTTTTACTATCGAGGAAATACGCCGCGAAACAAAAAAATCACATAAAAATGACAAAAATTCAAAATTCGCTTAGGACAGAATTTACTACATTGGATTAAAACATTGCAAATGTAAAAGAACTAAAACATTACGAATGTAAAATAATAATGATAATAATAATAAGTAAATAAATAAAAATACGCGAAACGAGAAAAATTATAAAAACCCACATTAACAATTGAAGAAGACAAAATATACCACGTATATAGGCTAAATGTTTTAAACAAAATTACTTTTTGAATATCAAAAATTCTCCGCGGAACCCAAGAAAAGTTAAATGTCGTATTGACAATCGCAGAAACTAAAAAAAGAAAAAAATGCGGAGGACAAAGTTTATTATATTCGGTTAAAAATTTTAGTCTAAATTCTTTTTACGAATGGTAAAAGTTCAAAATTCGAGAAAGACAAAATTTACCATATTAGGTTACAAATCTAATTCTTTTCACAAATGTCAAAAAATTGCCACGGAACGCAAAAAAAGGAGAAAAATTGCTAAAAATTCAAAAGCAGCTAAGAATAAAATTTACTGTTTTAGGCTAAAATTTTAATTCCTTTCACAAATGTCAAAAAAAATAAATAAATAATAAAAAAATAATAATAAAACGAAATAACGCAAAAACAGCCCGCTAAAATTAAAAAATAACTGAAATTTTGACACATTGTGATTGATAAAATTTTTCATATTAAGCTAAATGTTTGAATGAAAATCCTTTTACGAATTTCAATAAAGGTCTGCTATATGCAAAAATAATCTGAAAAAACCGAGTAGCAAACCGCTTCAAAATTGCTAAAAACTCAAACATTATGACGACAAAATTTACTAAATTAAGCTAAATGTGTTGAAACATGATTCCTTTTAAGAATGTCAAAGAATTGCCGGATCGAAAAAACGTTAAAAATTGCTTAAAAATTACAAAAAATTTAAAAACCTTAGAGTTAAAAATAAATGTAGTGAGCAAAAACATTTTGACAGTAATTATTTCATGAATGTCATAAAATTTGTTCAGGCATGCAAACAATCGGTAACAATCACTGAAAATCATTTTAAAAATTGCTAAAATTTCAGAAATCATGGAAGACACAATGCTAAATTTTTTTAAATTTAGAATTCCAAAATGAATAATAGACGCCACCGGTTTTAACCCTTTTGAGAGTAGTGGTTGATTTTTGGACCACCCAATTTTGATTCCTAAATACCATATTGACACCAGTATATTGGAATGAAATTTTTCCTTTTATTAAGTACGAGCACAAAAGTTTTTGCTTAGATTGAAATAAATTTATTTTAAAATTCTAGTGTCAATCACTCATTTTAGAATTTTACAAATGGAAGTACTTTGCATTAAAAGGGTTAAATTAAATTCCTTTTACTAATGTGAAAAAAATTTTCGCGAGCTTTTTTATGTAATTTTTCAACATTTGTAAAAGGAATTTATTTTCAAACGTTTAGCCGATTACAGTGGTTTAGCTGAATGTAGTGATTTTTTTACTCTGCTAATATTGAATTTGTAGCAATTTTTAAGCATTTTTGGTGATTTCTGAATGAATTCCGGTTGCAATATATTAGTGCACCGCAGTAAATTTTGTGCCTCTTTATTTTCTTCTATATTTACAAGATAAAAGTATTTGATTCGTGAGAATTTTCGAATTGCGGTTTTCGACGAATTCAAACGTTTCAGATATCAGAGAATCCGAAAAACATGTTTTTAAAAAGTGCCTGTCGGTGAGCTTGTCTGTCCGTCTGTCTGTATGTCTGTGACGCAAATTTTGTGAGCACTCTATCTTAAGAAAACATGCACGGAATTAAATAAAATTTATATTCAGTTAGTCTTTGATATAAATTGGTGCTTATTAGTTTTTAGTGCAAATAGCCCAACAAGTGGTGCTGCTATGCAAAACCTTTTCACAATTTCCGCCGTAGCTATATCTCAAAAACTAATGCACTTTCATCAAACTTCAGATTCTGTTAGTACACTGAGAAAAAAAATATGCCGCCTTCAACTAGAATGAATAGTTAGTCACTTACTGAATCTCTAAACTAGAAATATAGATGTCCAAACTATGCGAGTAGGGTAAACAACTAAGCTGAATAGGCGAAATGACTTGACATTTCTAGTCTCTTGTTCTCTAGGAGACGAAACGACATTGAACCGTTTCAGTAGCGAGAAATTATCGCTTGATTTTAGGAATGGTTTCTTAAGCTATAATTCTAGGTACTAAATCAAATCTATTGTGTTCGCATCTATTTGAAGAGATTTTTAGATAAATTTGACAACAAAAATATAGGAAAACGCTCTTGAATTCTAGTAAGAGACTATGGAACTCTCTAGGAAATGAAACTAAAATTTATAAGGATGACATGGAACTATTTTTTCTAGAGCCATTACTTAGATTCTATATGCCAGAACCATATTTTTTTCTCAGTGTATATAACAAGAATTGACGTTTTCTGCATTTTGGTGTAAATAGCTCAAGAGGTGGCGCTTCCGTGATATGCTTTTTACGATTTTCGCAACAGCACAATCTCTAGAAGTAATGGATGAATTTTCATCAAACTTCAGATTTAGTTAGTCCTTGATATGAATTGACGTTTTCCACATTTTCGCTAGAAGAAGTGGATTGATTTTCATCAAAATTCAGATTTAGTTAGTCCTTGACGTTTTGCACATTTTCATTCACATTGTGAATTTTTTCGATCTTTATCGCTATTTTTACCTATTTTACATTTTCAATTTCAATTTTTGGACATTCGTAAAAAGAATTCGATTATAAACTTTTGGTCTAATGTAGTAAATTTTATCTGACGCAATTTTTGAAGTTTTTTACTTTATCTAATGCGATTTTCAAAGCTATTTTTATAATTTTTCGTATTACGACGCTCATAAAAGACATTTGATTCCAAACATTTAATCTAAAATAGTACATTTTCATTACGCGATTTTCAATGCATTTTTAACATTTATGTATGTTTCTTGATAAGTTTTTGACTTTAGTGAATGATTTACAGTCACAATGTTTCAGCCCTCTGTAGTAAATTTTATCCCCTGTAATTTTTAAATTTTTGCCAATTTTTTATATGTTTTAGTGGGGTATTTTTGAGTTTCGCGTTGATTTTACCACATTAATACTAGAAATCATGTTTCAGTCGATAAATTTATGAGATAATTTCAATAAATAATTCAATAAAAATAATTACAAATGAGAAATACAAATATACTGAGCTGCTAAAAAATAATAAATGATATACTACTTTCTCCGTACATATGTTTAATAATATGTTGCTTCTGAAATTGATAAATGAAAACTTAGTATTTTTCAAAGTTACTAATTTAACTGGCAAATAAGATGTATTTTTATCAAGATCTAAAACTGAATCGGTATTATTACAATTAGATGAATTTAGAAGAATTTATTGATGGGAATAAATTTGAATATAGAATGATAATGTTCAAGTATGTTATTCCTAGCAAATCAATGAAAGAGACATTAATAGATAAATTTTTATTTTCACTATAAACTTTAATAATTTATTCATCCGATAATTTCAAATTTTAAGTTCAAAATATCAAGCTCTTTATAAATCTTTTAAAGTTATTAATCGATTCAGAGAACGAGCTTTATCAACAGATTTATAAGAATTTGTAACACGAGTATTTCAAATTATATATTTAATTCATATTATAGTTCTGTTTTGGTGAAAGGTTTGATTTTACCAAATATAAATTGATTATTGACACTCGGGCTGACTAAAAATTTATTTTTATGTGATTATTTATGTGATATAAATAAACATACATTAAATAAGGTAATGTTTAGAATACATGGGTAATATTAGCAGAAAAGCATACAGCATTTAATTGCAAAGATAAACTATGACATTTAAAGAATAACATGTAAATCTCTCAATATATATATGTATGTATGTATATATATATATTACAAATTCTTTTAATTAATGAAGTGGTTCTTCCCTTTTAGGCGCATTCGTAATTACATAAATGCGTAGTACTTATAGTCATTGTCTGGTCCATCCGTCTGTCTACCTATCTGTTTGCATAAATCAAAACAAAAACTACCCAATCAAATGGTTCGAAATTTAATATATATAATTGTTGAAGAATTTTATCGTGTCATTTCAAAATTTATGAAAATAACCCATATTCTCTTGGACCGCTAGCATGTAAGTTACCGCTACGCCACGAACTCACATGCAGAAGCTATACTAATGGGTATTTGAAATATATGCTGAACATTGAAACCAAAATTCTCAAAATCTAAGGTTCATTTGAAGAAACCCATTCATCAAATAATTAGTAGTATGACCCCTACAACATGCTTTGAAATTTTTAAAATTTGTACGCACCATGTTTTGTAGTTCCCTTGTAAGCTGATTAATAGCAACATCATTGTGCTAAAATTGAAGGCATTCTTATAAACGCAGAGATGCAGAGTGTAAGTGCTGTATATTCCTTCCTATCCCTTCAATATTCCTTCTGGATTTTTTAGTTCAATATGTTCACTTTCTCTCAAATACTAATACCATAGCATATACTTTCATAAACGGCCTTAGCCTATATAGTATAGATCTATTTACTGCTGCATACTGATAGTATAAATTGATAAATTTTCAACCATTTAAATTTTATTCATTATATACCGCGGGTGCAAAATGATAGGAGCGATCGTGTAATTGCCTAAATAAAAATATAATTATATTAATCCTCATATAAACCCTATAAAATTTTTGCATCATGCTAAATACTCAACATAAACATAAAGAAAACATTCTAAAACAATTGTTATAAATATAATATAATACATTGCATTTTTACTCAATATCCAGTGGGAGCAAAATTGTAAGAGCGAAACAGGTTTTTCTAAATTATAGAAATATTACATATCATTGGGTTTCTTTCGTTTTTAATAATTCCAATACAACATTGTAGAATCGAGTTTACATAGTTTTGAATTTGTTGAAAGGGACAAAACACGTCAAATTTCAGGTTTTAATTCTCCTTTCAAGTGATACTGCACGATTTGACCATCTTTCATTATATATTGTGCTCTATAATACCACAAATGTTATTCATGTAATTTAGGTTTAGAGCATTGGATGTCCAATGAAATTTCAGAGTCTTATTTATTTTCAAACCATTTTTTGTGTCTTTTTCTGAGTGAATTTACGCATTGTCTTGTTGGAAATTTCGGAAAAGTCGGTAATTTTTTCACACAGGTTCACCAAATGACATTCTAATATGCAAATAAAAGTATGTCTATTTTGTTTATTCATCTAGAAAAACAATTATAAGCTTACCTATCGAGGAAAAAGTAGCCCAAACCATTAAGAAGCCTCCACTTAACTGACTTGTGGAAAATACGTCTTTTTCATTTTCAAGGTCATGCAAATATGGATGAATACCGTAATATCGAGATTAAATTTCTTTTCAGCACTGAAGATAATTTTAGACCAATTCATTTCCTGCTTCATTTGTTTCTCTGCAAACGGAAAGCGGGCTTTTTTACTGCCAAATTTTAAATGCGAACATCAACGTGGTTTTATATTTTTAAGAATTTCCGACATTTTTCTTGTTATTCGTACGGTCAATATTGTTACTGGCATCTTTATCTGGCTTCCAAATTCCTTTGCTGTGATTATTTTACTTGGAATAGTACGAAAAATCAAACTTTAGGATTGTTTGTGAGAATTTGTGGCCTCGCTGTAGATTTTGTAGCGACTTAAATATCTGGATTCTCTAAACAATTAAAAATGACAGTCTTTGAAAGTTTAATTTCATGAGCAATTCCTTGAAAGTACAATCCGATGTTGTTAAAAGCTAGAATCTGCTCTTTTTCAAAGTTACAAAGCATTTTGATTCACCCTGTAATCCAAATGTCTTGCAAACTAAATGAATGTGCTCATAATGTCTTTTAAATGTGTTTTTAAATGATATGCGAAAATATCTGTCAATCACGTTCTGCGGTTTTAGAAATATTTACAGCGTTCTTATCATTTTGCGTAAATTTTGCAAAATACCTATTTTAAAAAATATCAAAAATTATGTACAATTTTTGTAAACGATTACGTTAATAATAATTTGAATAGAACCAGCTTGTATGAAATTGATTAATTTCTCGAATTTCCCATTCATATACAGTATTGACAAAACAAGTACTGAATATTGTATTATTGGTTTCCACTAATTTGAGCTTTGTATGGTTGAATAAAATAGCTTATTATTATTATTTTTTTTTTAGTAAAAAAAGTGAAAGCTACCTCTTCCTCTCGGTACTGCCGGAAGGACTTTTTATGTGCAAATTTCCACATTTATTTATTAGAGTGTATATTTATCTGTATTTTTAAAGTAAAAATATTTCTCATGAAGGGAAACAAATAACAGTATCGAATTTTATATGTTACTACTAAAAAAAAGTCCTGAAAAAATATCAAGCCGTTACATTTTCCCTACGGAATTATAACAATTTAAAT
Organism: Maratus speculifer; assembly: GCA_964019185.1. Lineage (NCBI taxonomy): Eukaryota > Metazoa > Arthropoda > Arachnida > Araneae > Salticidae > Maratus > Maratus speculifer. The sequence goes on from OZ025299.1 coordinate 185,916,467, forward strand.
TTCAAAAATTTTCAAAAATCTGCATTCTTGAAAGTTTGTACGTCAAAAAGGGGAAATAGTATTCCTGTAATTTTTTCTACTATAAATAACGTCATATACTGTTTACAGTTCGGAAGACTTTGCAAGACTACTATTATTTCAACTGGTCTAAAAAATAAATAATACTGAAATTGAAGAATGGATGTCAGCCAAGCAGAAAAATAACATTTAGAAACAAGACTTATTTTATTAAATAAGTTTTAAGTGTTTATTTAAAGAAATAATCCTGGAAAGAAACTGCAATTCGTATTATAAATAAAATTTCAAAAAGCGTAATAATTCCTTGCCAACAAATTTAATTAATAAAAATATTGAATGCATGATGTTATTGCAATTATATTATTTTGTTCATGCCATAAGATTCCGTCAAATATCTTTTTCTGACCACTTTAATAATACAAAAATCACTAAAGTAATGATTTATTTTCTCAAAATCTTAAGATATGAACATATGGATAACCGTGTCAATCTGGTAGCAAGAAATTCTTATAACTCTTGAACTTTCGATAACATAAATGTATATTGAATTCTTGGAGTATCTATATTATAAAGTACAAATATATCCGTGCGTAATACTGAGATAATTTTGACGGTGACAACAGCAAATGATTCAATTTGCTTTTATTAACTTTTATTGCAGATTTTATAATTCTAAATACCGCACAATTTCAATTTTTACACCGTCGAAGACGGGAAAATGTTCTTTAAAATACAACTTTTTTGAAAACTATATCGCAATATATTCAAAAACTGTATCGCAATTTACTCCATTTTTATTTAATTTTTAATTTATTTTCTAGTATTTATTTTTTTGCAAATCTGTCTCCATCATGTGCAGACAATTACGAAAGATATTTAATTTAATAGATTTAATATATTAAAAAGATATTTAATCCATTTGCGCTAATATAAATAGCTCATTATCTGATTCCAGCTTATATTCCCTAATAAAATTAAAATTTCATCAATAAATCAATAATACAATAAATTAAGAATAAAACGAATATTTAAGATATGTAATTAAATTTTACTTTTCGTTCCTCTTAAATGAAAAGAATTAAAAGATGTTAATTGTAAATAGCGATTTTTGGGGATTTCTTCGGCTGTTAACACCTAACGTGAGGTCAATATGAAAAAATCGCATTTAAGTACCCACTAAAGTGCCACATTAATGTGCCCTCTAAAATTCGTTGTCACCCGTTGTCAATCCGATGTCAATGTGAAATCACGAAACTTGAACGAAAGGGGTAAAGATTATCTTTCCGACAAATGTGCATCCAAAAGTGCTTTGGAGCTGACGGTGAAAAATTTTAGCGCCTTAATTAAAGGCATATTGTTACAACTAGTTGGTTTTTTTCAAAGATCCATTTGTCACATCACAGTATAGGAAATCACGAAAACAAATGCGCATTTTATATGGTTGATATTATATGGAGGTTTTTTCTTTGAAAAATTTCTTATGAATGTCACTTACACTTTAGGTTGATTTTTTTTAGAAATCTACCTATGCTTGTATGCAGGGTGCTCACTAAAGTACATTCCTATCCTCTTAACTACGAAAGAGCTACAGCTATAATAATAAAAGCTTTCTCTAACTATAAAAATGTGGTTATTCACTACTAGATGAGACTGCTTTCAGCACCAAGTTGTAAAAAATGGCATTAGCGTTTCTATCTCAAAAACTGTACGAGATGCGAGAAAAAGTAAATTACAAATTTGTACAGCATCATCGATTTAATAAGAAAAGACTATAAACACAGAATGCTTAAAATGCGAATTTTTCTGTTAGCTATCTCCGACGCTGTAACGTAACGAAATGATCTTAGCGAGAAAGAAAAGACTAGTTTTTAGAAGATACCTTTATTTTTGTTTTTCAAACTTCTTTCCATCAGCTACAATGCACATCTCTACTCTTGTCTGAACATCGTTTTGAACACGTTGCAGCATAGCGGGTGACACGTTCGTGCAAGCATCCGTAATCCGTCGTTGGAGATCCCGCAATTTCCCCAAAGGTGTTACATACACCTCCTGTTTCAGGTATCCTCAGAGGGAAAAATTCATTGGATTTAGATCAGATGAACGGGGATTGCACTCTTCGAAATCCCCATACTCGTTTATTTTCCCCCTAATTTGCCCTATTGATTGGGAATTACAATCAAAACCTCTGTACAACGATACGGGGTCGTTTTTTGTCGGAAAGATAATCTTTTTTTTTTTTTTTTCAATTTTCGTGACGATATAATTTTGGAAATCGACGAACAAACATATGCACATTTTACGCATTGCGTTTTTAGCATTGATGTTCACAAGATGTCTTTTCATACCAAATCAATGACGCTCTACAATTTTGTAATTCACTTTTTCCAATATCTTGTACTTTTCCCGTATAGCAATTTTAACTTCGCCGTTTGGCGCCAGGTGGTATTATAAGCGGTCTGCTAGATGCTACTGTAGCTACTAGATATGCACTACTATGCATAGCGCTAGCTTTTACTATACAAAGACACGTTTTTATGACTATATATGCATACATTCGGCAGTTAAGAGAATGGCAACAGACTTGTGGACACTGCGTGTATACTACAAAGATACTATGTAGAAAAATTATAAAGACAGAAAAAAGTATTCATAAAATGCCTTTAGTCAACGACGTTGATTTAAAAAAAAGGTGTTCTAAGGTTCGTATTATGTTTACTTTTGCATACCAGTAATTTAGAAGAGTAAATTTCATCTTATTTAATTACAAAATTGCGCGATTTGAATAGAAAAAGATTTTTTTTCCTAAATGCTGATATTTAAAAGTAAGTATCTGTACGAACACCTTTATGCTTGTGATAAGTCAACAAAGTATTAATAAAAGCATCAATGCTTATCTCTAAAAGGTAATAAATTTTGAATTAATTTGAATGCGTTATATAATACTAACCCTCTTAGATATGTAGCTATAATTAATTTAAAACTATATCTAAATGAGATGATTATGTAATAAAATTGAAGCATGAATAAGTCTGAAAATTTTGTTAAAATTTATAAATTCAATTCCTAGATGAAGATATTTTTAAAGTCAAGAGGTTAATTCAGTCAAGCTAGAAGACCTGTTTGCTAGTGCTAATCCTATGAAGGACCTCGTTTGAATTTCAACATTTTTAAATAATATTTTTGCATTGAACAGTTGAGATTATCTGTATAAATGTCATTTTTTAATTTTTGGATTTTATTAATCGGTATTTTTAGTGAGGACACTTTCATTTTCGGAACCGGTTTCAAATGTGAAAGCATTCTCCTTAAAAAATGAGCAATCAAAACCTAAAAAATTAAAAACGGCTTAAGGGCGAAAAATTTTTTTTTCAATTTAGGATAATGGGTAGTGCGGATAAATTGCCACTGGTGGCACTAAGTTCCCACAAAAGAAAAAAAAAAAAAAAAATTCTTTGGACAATTCCTTACCCTGCCACCAATGACTTGAAATTTTGTTCAAATGCTGCTTTTGAACATTTTTAACAAAAATTTAAAAAATTTTAAATTAATTATATTTTAGCTCAATTTACTTGAAATGTTATGATTATTGAACGAAAGGTTTAAATAAACTCTGATTATGCATTATTTAATAGTTATGTCTATTTTGAATTAGGTAATTTTTATAACTTTTTCACGCATAAGTGAGCAAAAATTTTAAGCATGTTTGGTATGTTCGTCGGTTTTTCTCTTTTGTCTTTATTATATTCGTCACTCTTCCTTCTGTTTTTCTATCCGCTTAGAGTCATATCCCGTAAGGCATGGTGACGTCACTGCGACGTCGTTGTGAAGTCACACTGTGACTTTATGATCATCGGTTGTCGATGTGACGTCACGTGACGTCGATGTGAAGTCACTAAAGTGTGAAGTCGTTATGGTCGTTTTAGAGCTAATTTGTGACGTCACATTGTGACCACTTTGTGAAGTCACGGTGTGACAAATTTGTGAAAAATGTGTCATTTGTGACTACTTTGACATTAACATCGTGACGAAACTGCAACAAAAGCGACGTTGTGACAAAAGTTTTTTTTTTTAAAGTAAATAACATGTTTTGAAGAATTTTTGTAATTTTCTAAAGATTTTTAAGAAAGTCACATCTCAGTCACAATGTGACGTCACTAAGTGGTGGCATTTTGGTCACAGATGTGATGTGACCACAGTGACTCGCAGTGACGTCATTGTGACGTCACTGTGACGTCACTGTGATCATGCATGCTATGAGGGATATTTGGATGACGACCACAGCATGTCTTGACAGAAATTTTGAAAGAAGACGGGAATGTGGAACAGAGACCAATGAAAACGCAATCTTCATGATGAGACATAAGGAAATAGGAGATAGTAGAAACTGCCAGATGGGATGGCTAATTTTCTGTTTTAAAATCGATATTTTCAGAAGATTCAAATAGTGGGAACTTTGAAACAGGTAGTTTGTCGGAATCAGAATTGAACCAGGGCCTTCATAAACAGACACTCCAAAACGCATATCCTATTCTCACACAATGTTCGCCTCATTTAGAACTGATGTATCAGATAGGGAAATTGCGTTAAGATCTTTATCTATACTTTAAGATGTAGGAATTGTAACAGCAGAGGAGTAGAATCTTGTCATGGATAAAGACAATGTTAGGTGGTAGAAAAAGAAATTTTGAAAGGAGATATATGAGATGAAATATCTTGGAGCATGAAAAATTACAACTATATTCTTTTATGGTGGAAAAGAAAAAAAGATCTTCATAGAACGAAAGCTACAAGTGGTACTGTCGAGAGAAAGACTATCACATATCACTAATGGCGTGCAAAAATGTACGTGTCGCTTTCTATGAACCTATTCCTATTTCATGAACATCAGAAATGAAAATGCCTGAAGATTTGAGTACTCTGTTAATCTATCTTTCATTGGGTTTCTAAAGGTCTTAGGTCAAGAGGTTCTACCATATAGTTTATGCACTTGATGTCGGCGTTGCAGAGGAAGCTTGTTTGTATAAACAATACATATCAAAAAATGCTGCAGTTCTCTTAATTTTTTACCAAAGCAGGTTTTATTCTGTCTTAAATAATATAATGATTTTTCTAATTCTTCGCAGTGACCAGAAGGAGGTGTCAAGTGAACCAAATACTCAGAAACACATTGAGACTACATGGTGATTTTTTACTTTCGTCGCAACTTCTCCCATCTCCTATTTCCTCCCTCATCCTTATGATGACTGGTTGCGTTTTTGTTGTTTTCCGTTTCACATTCCCCTCTTCTTCCAAAATTGCTGTCAAGTCATATAAAGTCCATCCTCCAAATATTTAACTCAAAAATGCATAAAAAAGTAGAAGGAAGAGCGAGGAACATAATAAATACAAAAGACAGAAACCGACAAATGAACCAAACAAAGCTTATACATATACTCAAAATACATATAACTATTAAATAATAACAATGGCAACTTTTCCGCTTTACCCATCATCGAAAACCGAAAAAAAGTTTTTTTTCGGCCCACCCTACTGCATACAGATCGACTTCAGATATCCAATGCAAAAACAATTATTTAAAAATATAGAAAAGTAAACGAGACATCTTTATAAATGTCTTCCATAAGACTAGCATCAGTGTGCGGATCTTTTTGCGAGTTTGAAATAGCCCCTTAATAGAGATTTTACCAGTTAGTTGGGAGAATCCAATTTGTTTCACTTTTTAAATATCATCTTTACTTCTTCAGTTTATATATGACGTCAAAAATATTTAGCTAGCATTTATTTATTGTTATAAATTAAAGCATATTGGCAACACATTATATAATTCTGATATCATGTATGAACTTTGAAACATCAGGTTATGAAAAGTGTAAGCTTTCATAATTACTAAAGAGAAGGGACAGCAGTGAACAGCATGAGAAATTAAAACAATAGTGAAAATGCATAAATAATTTTTCCTTTCTTTGATATTCCTTCCGCTTCTACAAAAGAACATTTAACTTGACTAAAGATCTAATATTCGGAATAAGTTTTCAAAAATGTGCCAAGAATTTATATATTTGAGATCTTGATAACCTTCAAAACAAACTGTGAAAATATTCAGAAGTATAATCAATTATAATGTATCTCAGAGTCAAATAAATGACGTGAAGATTGAATGAACAAAATCCAGACATTCTTAATTAATGTATAACAGATAAGGAGTGGATGTTATTTTTAAAAATTTGACTAAAACTTCTAATTTTAAAATTTTCATATATAATTTCTGGTACATCGATGTGTAATTTCTTTCATTCCAAAAAGTATTGAAAATGACAGAGAATAAAAACAGCAGATGAAAAGTAGATTCTTGAAAGTGTAGTAAGTCGTGAAATATTTTAGTGTGAGCTAAATGATAGAAAGCAGAAAGGCTATTCATTTATTCTTATGAAGGGGTCGGAGCATGTAGGACAAATTTTATTGTTCGTCCAGTATCTTTTATCGATAATCATCAAGATATATTTTTATAATATATGCAATAAGAATATATCACAAAGATTACTGATAAGAGATACTGGTAAGAACAATAAAATTTTTCCTGCATGCTCCGACCCCCGTCTTATGTGGAAAGTAAATAGCGAATGTTAAAATTTTACTTACTGAACTAAGACTGTTTATTTAAAATTTTTACAATTGCATCTGATTTGTCCATTTGATATCATTGGTTTTATAACGCATTTTCAACGATGAAGAATAAAAAAAAAATAACTTAAAATAATAGTCTTGGGGAAAACGCACTCCCTGATGCTATCCAAATACAAATTTTGGTGTTTGTTTTAAATTACAATGTCATATTTAAAGAAAATAATCAAAAATTCATTTATAGATATCACAATTGTTGGAAAAAAGTTTAGGACTAATATATTTAAAATCTAAATTAAAATATTATACCACATATCTCTGTTGAAATTGAAGATATATCCAGTCGGACCCCGATTTAACGAAATTTTCCCCGACGAAAATGAAAACAAAAACCCCTTTTTAATGAATAATAAACCCCAATTAACGGTCTTGTTGGCTTGTTTTTAATTCGAACTTTCATTAAGTGATGTATCTTTGGGGTTATAATACTACAGAGTACCAAGATTTTGGCTCGACACATTGGGAATCAAATTTGACGATGACTGATCATTTTATCTCTGACCGCTCTCATGAAAGCATGTAGAGCAGCAGCGGTTTTGTCTGTTATACCGGGGGTCACCCCGCGAGAGTGCAAAACTCTCTTCTTATTAATAAATGCCACATACATAGTTTGATGTATTTTTATTGAGTCTCTTTTACCTGAGGTTTTGCACATACGCAAATTAGTTTTAGTTGGTACGGCTTATTTTATACGACTAAAATAACTATTAAATTTAAATTATCTTCCTTGTTAAAGTATAAACGAAAATAATTCTTCATACAGGGTCACGCAAAGAATTGGATACTTGATCACTCGTGGATGACAATTTCTGGAAATAAGATTTAAGTAATTTTAAGAGATTTTTTGTTTGAACTGAATTTTAGCAAAATGTTGGCGAGTAATAAACCTACTAGGGTACTACAGGGCTGAGCAAAAGTATTCAAGTATGTTTCCATCTATTAGTATGAATTTCTGAAAGAGAAGTTTCAAACAGTAAAGAGTGTTCTTGCTAAACAAAATTTTCCCATTATATAGTATATTAATCAATAGATAGATCAAATACAGGGCTAATCAAAAGTATTGGAATGCATGTTTGGCTATGCACAGTAATACCTTATTTTCCTAAATAACGAAGTTTTGATAAAGATTTCGAAAAGTGTTGGAAAGTGTTTCATAATCTATGTTTAACGCATGATTTTTCTTATTTTTTATTATTAAGATCGTCATGGTTGTACAGTTCATAAAATGAAAGATTGGGAACCATTCGGGGCTAATTTATGTTCAATGTCTTTGTAAACTTGATTAAAATCGTATAATTCTGTTGCAATAATTAAAAAATAATTCAGTTTTTTCAGTAATGATTCAGGAGCAAAAAAAGGGAGAAATGGAAGAGAAAAAGACAAGTTAAACAGGCAAAATAAGATATCACTAAGCGAATTGAATAAGAAAATAGATAAATAAACTATGATTAACTAAGACCAATTGGATAATACTAAAATAAGTGTTTCAAAAATAAATTGTGATTTTTCACTAATAACCCTTATCAGGAAATATGTAATTTTAAATCATTCTTTCAAAGAAATTTCAACTTTTTACTTCAAATATTTTTGAAAGATTGGATTGGGTTATCTGTTGCACATGCACGTATATCCATTTTCAGTTAAAAGCCCCACCAGTGGCTGGGAGGTTCTGTCCTCGAAACTAGTAGATGGCAGGTGCTAGATTCGAGTCCAATCGCGGCCGTCGGCCTAATCGTTCGGAGTTTTCCGCGGTTTTCTTATAACTATGGATTTTTTAGAGTAAATATTTGTTACGTTCCCTTAGAAAGACCCCACGGAGGATAATTCCCCTTAGGGTCTATATCCCACGCTTTAATAATTGGCCGTCATAAACACAACCACAACCATTTTCAGTTAAAACATAAACACATTGCGAACAAGAAAATTATTACAACAAATTTGTATAATTTTAAAATATTCACAAAAGAATAATAATCGTCGAAAAATCTGTTTTTTTATCCGTTTTTAGATTTGATTTAAACTGTTCAACCCTTTTCTGGCGCAGGGCGCTTTCATTGCGAAACTATTGAAAAGATTGAATGGCACGTAAATTCATGTACTTTTTTTTAAAATACGAAAAACTATTTTTCCCATACATAATAAACGGAAAATATTTATTCCACAATTCTGGTGTCACTCTGGCATTTCGGAAACATGTTGGGTGTTCCAGCGTACTGGAACATTGGCACACAAAAAATTAAGAACAGCTTTCTTAATATCAACAAGTTGGAAATTGCACGTAAAGCGTAGCAAATGAGGTGCGTTCGTTGATAACGAAGTTTTAAAATATTCAGATCTTGCTGATATAGTAGAGCGTACTTTGGATACAGTATAGTGGTCGAAATCTTTGTGTTCCTGTAAATATGCAGGGAGTAATTTTTATTATACTTCATTAACGTATATCTTATTCATGAAATGTGAAGTAGTTTAATATAATTAAAACACCCCCCAAACAATGTTTTCCCGTATATCATTATTTAGTGGAATACATTTGTGTGGCCCTGTAATTTAATAATAAATATTCTTTGCATCACAGATTGTACAAATTGTATTTTTAGTACATATTTCATAGATTCATGTCAATTCTGTTATATTCAAATGAGTGTAACACCATTAAAATGCATTTGAAACTTTTTTCCCCATTGACCGTAATGTAACGGAATACTTTTGATTGGCCCTGTAATTGATCTATCCATACGATTTTCATAAAATTTGAAATGACTCGACAAAATTATGTAATAAATATACGTTTTAAATTTCTAACGATTAAAATGCATTTGAAACTTTTTTCCCCATTGACCGTCATGTAACGGAATCCTTTTGATTGTCCCTGTAATTGATCTATCCATCCGATTTTCATAAAATTTCAAATGACTCGACAAAATTATGTAATAATTTTGTATTTTAAATTTCAAACGATTCGGTTGGGTAGTTTTTGCGTTGTTATATGCGGACGGACAGACAGACAGACGGACGGACTGAGCGACAACAATAGGTGCTACGTATTTACATAATTACGAACGCACCTAAAAATTGATTTCCTTCACGGAATAGAGCTATTAGTCAAAAGTTTTGAATTCATTTATTTCTCGGTGTATACACTTGCCTTGTAATAGCGCAGTTCTTGGGCGTGGAATATCTCAAATTTCAATAATATATTATTCTTACATAAAATGATCAACAGGAAATAAGTCCTTTAAATAAACATCAGTTTTTTTCTTTTTTTCACAAGTTAGTTGTAATTAAATATTATTAATTTCAACATTTATTTGAAATGAATTATCATTATAAGCATTATAATAGTAGGTCTGTTTATCTTCAGATGAAAATATATATAGAGATAGATAGATACATATATTTGCGCGATATGTCATCTTTACGAAATGACAAAAAATAATAATAATAAGTACCTTTTTAAAGAATTTTCAATTTAATCTCACAAACGGTATCGCAGAGCTATGTACTTCCAGGTAAAAGATATACACAGAACAAATAAGGGAGATATTCCAGAAAATTTGAAGATTTTTAAACTTTTTTTAAAAAATCAAACATCATCGACGGCAGAACATTTTTTAAAATCAGCAAATAGATTGAACTTGAACTCTTTAAGAATCGTCACTCTCTTAATTTCAAAATCTGATTTTTTTCAGGCGGTTGGGGGAGAGAGTTGAGAGATTCGTCATAACTGCAGAATTCAATTATTTCTCGGTGTATACACTTGCGTTAAAGTGTAGTGCCGGGGCGTGAAAAACTCTCAAGTTCCAAACAAAACTTGCTCCCAAAATAAATGCTTCTGCATCGAACTCTATTTGCTTTAACCTGTTATTTCATGCCTTGTCTCCCGGCTATGATATTTGAGAAATAACAACCTTTGGAACGCCAGAGGGTATTGGATAAAATGGCAGGAAATATGTAATACTCCCTAGAAAAAAAGAAAAGATAGAAGAAGGGGGAAAGTGGTAAGAAATCCATTTCTTCGCAACCAAAAAATAGAATCAATTTAAGAAACTGGGATCTGGGGAAAAACCGCTAGAGGGTGCTCAGATCGATCAAAATGCTTTCAAGCCAGAGTGCTTGTGGGGTGAAGTATTTCGGACATTATTTTTTCTTTCCACGACCAATCGGAAATCGAGTTATAGTTCGAAAACTACCCTCTTGCACATTCTCCTAACCTATTCCTTTCCCAAATAGGGCACCTGTTTCGTTTTGCAGTTTCTAGTTTTTCTCTTATTTATAGCTGTCAAATTTGTATTTTTTGAAATCTGAAGAACTTCTATAAGAAAATATAAAGATTTAAAAGTTTTGGGGAAAGAATTATTCAAGTAAAATATTGCTTCTATTCTTTTTGCTATTTGAAAGTTATGAGACAACTAAAACAATGATAATGAGCATAAGATGATCAATAAGTTATAGATAAGCGATACATATATCTCAGAATATAAAACAAGCGGATAAGTGTGATCGCAGATCGCACAGAGGGTTACGCTTAATAGTTCTTTCAAAACAACTTATCCTTTAATTAATGAATCCATATTGTTAATTTATAATTACTAAATTCTTACATAGATGGTAGAACAAATAGATTTAATTATAAAATAATTATAAAAGGAAGTTGTTTATTTTAATGAAATTAAAATGGTAAAATCTAAAATTTCAAATTTTTTCAAAATCCAAAATTAAAAAAAAAATTAAACGGAAAAAATTAAAAGATTTAATTTTAAAAAATAAAGAAAAATTTACATTTCTAAAAATGAAAAAAAAAATAAACAAAATTTAAAATCCTAAATCATAAAAAAAACACAAAAATTTTTAAAATAGAAAAAAAATTGAAATCCAAAAAATTTATGAATATCTGATGAACGGAACCCTAATAATATAAAATCTTAAATTGGCAAAAATAAGAAATTTCTTTTAATAAAATTTATCTGAATATGAAATTTTCACCTTGCAACACCGAGGATTGACCTAACAATCTCCTGTTTACTAACGAGACGCTTAACATTCAAGGTCTACGCGCAAAACATTAAAATTAAGGTTCTCTTTTAAAATGTAAATCGTAATAATGAACGGATGACATTGATAAAATCAATTTAATTAAAATGATAGACTTTTTCAAAATTTTATCATTTGTCGTGTGACATGAGGTATTCCGTTGTAAGTACACAAAATTTCAAGTCTCTAACTTATACAGTTTTTGTGTACGGACTCTGTGATAGACTAGCAGAGACGAAGAAAGTTTCGTCACATGAACGAAACCTTAAAAATATTTTTTTCATTATTTTAACTTTATTATTCACGGTGTTTTAAAAAATGAATACAAAATTTAAATGATTATAATGTAGTGAATTATCACGGACCTGATCTTTTTCAAAGGTGGCTTAGACTAATTTTGCAAGGTATCTTTTCCAATGTAGGTGCTTTAAACGGTGATTGTCATTTAATTTTTTTAATCTCCAAACTGGTAGTGGGTAGGTACTGGGTTCGAACCCAATCGCGACCGTCGGCCTAACCCTTCGGAGTTTTCCGTGGTTTTCTTCGAACCTTGGATTTCCTTGCATAAATACGGGTTAGGTTCCCTTAGAAAGACCCCCACGGATGGCACCCTCCCTTTAGGGCCTATATCCCACGTGTAGATAATTGGCCGACATAAATACAAACAATCAAACAAGTATTTTTTAAAGTCCTGCCGAACATTACTTTGAGACTTATTTCATTTGAGAGTGTTTTTGATTACCGCAGTTTTCTCGAACGTTGTTTGTAAACATTTTGAACTGTTCCAGCTGCTTTAAACTTATTTCTATATCAGAAATTAGATATTGCAAATCGCGTAGAAGGATTTGTTTCCAAAATTTCCTTTAAAGTGTACTACATTTTCTAAATTAAAGTAGGTTTTTTGCATAATTTTCTGTTACTCAAAACTTAGTTTGGTTTCAGTCATTATTTCAAGTTAGATAAATCTGAAAGGAAAAGAAGAACATGTCAGTATTTAGTGAATACATTTTGCATACATTATTTTGAAACATCATGTACATAATTATTATTTTGGGACAAATATTTTTCCTGACCTACAGATCAGTGAAATAAACAATTTTTGAGTTAAAACTTTTATTTAATAATCGAAATATGAGGTATAAACTACCAGAAGTATGTTACAAATAATTTAATAAAATTTCTAGTTGTAAATATGTTTCACGACACACATATTATAAGCATGAGACATTTCATTATCTCTGCACACGTTTACTCTTCAGCAAAATAAGTTTTCTTTTATAAACTGTGATATTTTAACCTAAGTTAAAATTAAAAAAATACATTACTCATAACAATTAATTTTAAAACATGTTTTCAACAACATTAAAAAAATATTATTAATTATTAAATATAATTTAATATAATATAATTTAAATTTTATAATTGAATATTAATATATTCCATTTTTATAAATAAAATTTTAATGTAATTTAAATTTTAAAAGGAACTTTTAAAATTTAATAACCTGTTTTTAAATAACTCAGATTTAGAAAAATACATTTAAAACTTGGAACTGTGTAATCGTTGAAAAAAATACCCCCCTTCCCCTCTTCTCGTACAATTTTATTATTACATAGTAGCAGAAAAAACGAAAATAGCTATTTGTTCGAATATTTTACCCTCATTGAACTAATGTTAAAAATAAACTTACTGAATCATACGTATGTTAAAATTGAAACATTTTTTTAAAATTTTCAACACTAAAACAAAATTTTGACATATATTTGGATTCTTCGATTGCCACACAAGAGGTCATTTGGCGAAGAAGTTCAGAAATAAATTAGATGTAAATTTTCAACAATTATTTTGAAATTCATTTTTAGTAGTTTCAAAACAACCTGCAATACAAGTGATTTTTTAAGCATTACTCAATAAGTACATGGCTTAATAACTTGGCAGTTATAAATGTATTATTTCAAAATTTAATATTCTCAAAATATATTAATACTTTCGAGTTTAAAACGTTATTTTAGTCACACGAACTCACTCGAACGCTAATGTTACATCATTAATAGGGGTTTTTTTTAAATATCTCGATTACATTTCAAAATTTTTAAACAATTTATTTTTGTATTGATTTACTTAGGCTGATCTCAGTTAAAGTGTTTTCATTTATTTTTTTATTGAAGTTTTGTATGAAAATATTTTAACTTTCGGAACCTATTTCAAAAGTGAAAAAAAAAATTACAATTTCAATCGAAAATATAAAGAAATGGCCTTTGCAGAGATCGACATACCGCAATTTCGTGTAGATAAGCCGCAGCTCAAACAATTCATTTTCGAACCAGAAAACTCATTCAATAATTTAAGATAAATATGTACCACAATACAAAATGTTACATTTTACTTTTGAAAATTTCTGCGTTTAAACAGAATTTTTTGAGCTGCGGCTTATCTACACGAAATTACGGTAGGCTGCTCATTATTAAATAAAAGGTCAAGTGCAAGTATTGCACTCACAGTGTTCTTTACCCTAAATATATAAATTATTAACTGTATTATTAAAAAAATTGTTGCTAAAAGAATAATAAGGTAAATACTTCCAACGTAGGGTTGGGTATAGCTGTCTGTAATAGAAATTTATGAATGGGTATACCATAAAATGACATAAACAAAACCTTTGTTAAAAGTTTAAATTTGGCATTGTTCTGAGCGCGCTTCGAAAGAAGGTAGCAAATTTGCAACGCCTCCTTGGTCAGTATCACGATTTTCCAGATAGGTTATTAATTAACATTTAAAGACATGGGAGGCGTGTTGAGAGACCCAAACTATTTGCAAAGTATTTGCAAATCCGATAGCATTTATGTGATTAAATATTAAATTATTCTGTGAATAATTTGACGTTTATTACTTTTGTACTAATACTGAGCATGGGCATTGCATTAGCCAATGGTTCCCAATGGGGGTGATTGAAAATTTAAAGGGGAAATTTCTAATTTGTAACTCAATTATTCGCTGTTACGTTTTTTGGAAAAGTAATCTTTTAGACTAAAAATAAAAGTACAACATGCAAAATTAAGATAATAAAAAAACCCGTTGAATTCTAAAAAAAATCCGATTCGAAGCTTAAAATAAGATCAACACCAAAATAATTATATGATAAACCTTTAGAAATATTTTAATACCTTAACTTAAATTTATAATTTGTCTGTTTAATAGTTTATTTTACAATTTTTCTCAACTTTTTCGATTCTTTATTAATGGAGATTTGCATTTACGTTTGTTTTCCTGTATGCTACATGTATAATAAAAGAATAATAACTTTTAGTTAAATTACTTTAGTGTCTATCTAAATTTTACCGTCTTGACCATATTTAAACTAAATATATTTGTAAAACGTAAATATGGTACTATAAACTTTATATATATATTTTTTAATCTTAAAGAGCATTAGAAAGGGAAGTGTGTAAATAATAAGTATTTGTGGCAGCAGTGCATGCCTTCCTGGCGCAGAAAAAAAAGTTATAAAACATTTGATATTTTAATTTTAATATCTAATAATACATGACAGTCACTAAGTCAAAAAAGAAAAGTAGGGGGAGATAAATATGTACTGATAGGGAATAATGACAACTTAAACTTGATAAAGATTAGAATCTTCAAATACATCTTGAGCATTTTGTAATCCATAGAAATAACAATTTTTCCAATTTCATATAAGATACTAATGATTATATCAATATCTTGTTATGAATTTCAATGCTAAAAGTAAAAATATCTTCAAGCATTTTGCAAAAATAAAAATGCGAACATATGATATTTTTCTTAAATAATCAGGTAATTTAGAAATGCACAATAAAATAATTTTTGGCATAAAAGTAAAAATATAAATTGTGTTAAAAAAAATTTGTAAGCTAATTCATGTTTTTAAAAGTTTTAAATAATATGAAATTTCTTGTTATTATTAAGACTCTGACGAGCTTTTTCTTAGTGAATAGAGTTCATTTTCAAATAATAAGAGACATGTTACAGAAAGTGTGCGTGGAAAGAGGAAGAGAGGGATTTACAGATGTTTCTTTGAGGCATGGTCAATAAAAGTTTGGGAACCAATGCATTACACAATTATATCATTAAAAGTCGTTATCTATTGGCTTTAAAGGCTAATGGAACATAGAGTACGCCGCATCTGTAATTTTGTTTGTCCAAACCGTCCGTGTCTTTAAGGATTACTCTCTCGGCTAGTTACCTACAGTTTTTTTAGAAAATCATTATCTGCAATGCTTTTATACTTCTATTGCGATAGATGCCTCAAGCGCTTCTCAACACTTTTTTTGAATGCCCGCAAATGGAAATTTTTGTATAACGCTTTTATCAAAAACTGTATACCTAGGGTTATCGCTATAGTTTTCCTGCAAGGTTTAAATTAACATCTACTACCTCTAAATTTTTCATAATTTTAGTTTCTCTAGATTCGGAAATAGATGGGGGGAGGACATTTTTTTCTACATTTTCGTTGATATCTGTGAAAATATAATACCTAAAATTAAAAGAAATGTATTTTGGAGTTCAGCGTTATAAAAGCTCTCACTAGATACCCCATACTATATACAAAGAACATATTTTTATCAAACAACTTAAATATCCCCTCTGCATTTTTTCTAAATATATTTGTGAATGTTTAACAATGTGTAAATATGTCTGTCAATATAGTCTTCATTACTTCTCCCAATTTGAACTTCCTACATTCAATTGTTTACGAATAAAGATGCTGCGACAGACAGACAAACTCACATACAGACGCAGGCGTGACCTTATAATAGTTCCATTTTTCTTTTTAAGTACGGAACTCTGAAAAGAAAAAAATATTGAAAAACATTGATAGGCACACGAGATATTTTAAAAGTACCCTCCCATATTTGTTGCAAGTGTTTTCCAGTGTCTGAAGTACCCCTATTATTAATATTTTTACCTAAACAGCGAGATTTCTATATAGTAATACTTGCAAACTAAAATACCTCTTTCAAAAAAGATGCTTATTTTTTGCACATACATATCCGCTTTTTTTTAATGTGCGCCCGATGATGCAATAAGTTTTCTATTAAATACTTATCAACACTATTTCTAACGGCGTCAAATGATACCTTATTAAAGTTTTGATTTATGTTTATGTTGCTCGCAGTTTTTGAATGTAATAAGTAAAAAAAGTCTTTAGTGTAATAAAGGTGATTTACATTTGTTTCAATCCAAAAATTACAAATGAAAACCATATATTGAAATCCTTTTATATGTGTCATTTAACCCTTTTCTCTCGAGAGCTGATTCTCACAGACCAGTAGTGTCCATCGTAAATGGATGCTCCAAATGTTCTGGACACTGGTGTTTTTAACTAATTTTCTTCGCCTTAGCTAATGGCCGAAAAATCTATGATAAAAGATGGCAAAATAAACCGTAAGATATTAGTGGTGTCCAAAGTATTTGGCGTCCCGATTTAGGAGGGACACCTCACAACACTAGTGGTGAGTGAGAGTCAACTCTTGAGTATAAAAGGTTTATATAAGTAGAAGTAGTGTTAAGGACACCGCCCAGTACAACAGTACCACATGTAGAGAAATAAAAATGTTGCAACACTGCAGTGTTATGGAAAATGCAACGTAATAAAACCGTAACTAATATTATCCCTCCTTTATTCCTTATTTTTTTCTTTCTTATATATACAGGGTGAGTCATAAATATCGAAACAATAGTCTATCTGCTTAAATATTGCCCCTAGACCTATACTTCCAGTTGCAAAGTTTCATAAAAAAGGATGATTTTTTTTATAAGTTGCAACTCCATGGGGGGTCTATTTTAAAAAATACGAAAATTAAATTTTTATACGGCCCCCAGAGGATAAAACATCCAACTAGAAAATTTTTCCTTATTCATTCCTGAACTGAACAAAAAAAATTTTCATCTTGATATCTTCAAAACTCAGAGAGTTATGACAATTTTAATAAACCGTGAGGTTTCAAGGGATCAGACACAAATTGAAATGCGTGTAATTGAAGAAACAATGTTGCTGTAATGGGTACAGGAAACATTTATTTTATTTATTTATTTATTTATAAAGTTGGAATTTTGAATGTTTTGTGATGGTTAACCATATAATTTGTAAGCATTATCACATCATAAGACTTCTTAATATTTTTTTTTTCAAAAAAAAAAATTTGAGTAAATTAAAATTGTTATAACTCAAAGTATTATTTGTCGCGTTGAATTTTTTTCTTTTGATTAAACGAAAATGTCTAATTTTCAATTTTATTTCAGCATTTTAAATAATATTTATTTAAAACAAAATAAAAGTATTTAAATAGCAATATTTAAAAAAAAAAATATTTTTTGTAAACAAATCATATTTTTAAAAGTAAATTTTCTGAGCTGAAAAATTACCGTAACCGACAATTATTGACGTATGTCAGTTTAAAAATGAGAAATACTGAAATAAAAACATTTGATGCAGTAAAGAGGCATTTAGTTTTAAGATGGGCAAAGATGGGCTTCTAACGTTTAAATGCTGTATAGTTTCGATTTCAGATTTTGTTTAAGTTTTGCCATTTTCACCTTCTTTAATTACTGTTTAAATGCGTCAGTTGATTTAAACTTTATTTTTTTATCACGTCGATTTCAAATTTTTTCATTGTGCTGTGACTCACAGACAAACATTTCATAAAAACACGTTTTTCGGTATCTCTGAGCCCTAAAACGTGTGAATCCATCGAAAACCGGAATTCAAAATTTTCATGAATCCAATACTTTCTTCTTGTAAAAATAGAAAAAAGCAAAAATAGGTTTAAAACCTTCATAAATTTTGAAACTGAATACAGTAAAACATCCAAATAACGGACACCTCTCTAAACCAGAAATTGTCCGCTATTCGGAGGTGTCCGCTATTGGGAAAATCAAAGATATTCAAAAAGTGCTAAGAAACGTTTAACATTTCATTAATTGACTTTTATGTGTTTTAAAACCTATTTTATATGATTAATCAGAAATTAAAATTATTTTTTAAGCAATGGGGCTAAATAAAACTGTAACACACCTTTACCCACTGTTCATTACATGCTTGTGAAAAAACCTTGTTACAAAAGTTAACTTTAGCTTGCGATTACATGTAATTTGTTTTTCAAAGTGACATTATTGGACATTATAGAGTTCCGGTCGGGGAGAGGGATTGCACTTTTTGGCTGTTAAAAGCATAAAATCTCAATTTTCCGAGGGGATATTTCAGTGTTCTGGAAGATGTCCCTCCTTGGCAACCCCTTCAATTCAACTCTGAACGTGGGGGGGGGGGGATTTTCCCCAGCTCATTTATCAAGAAATTCCCTGATAAATTTAGAGACTTTTTAATTTTTTTGTCCTTAAAAAATACTTTTTCATCCTTTATCGCTTTAAATAGTTTCCACTATTCGGAATGTTCGTTATTCAAAGGTTACGCATACACGAATTTAGGTTTTGAGAATGGGGATTGGAAAATAGTCCGTTAAACAGAGGTGTCTGCTATTCGGGAGTGTCCGTTATAGCGGTTTAACTGTAGTATAAAGTAGATTTTTGAAAATATTTCTATGCAATTTATTAAAATATATTTCCATTGATTCCGCTAATATAAGAGTCATTTTCGCTATTACTATATTTACTAAACTTATTGCCTGAGCCAATAAGTTTTTAAGGCACTTTTAATGAGAGTTTAATTAGTATCACTTAATTTGATAACACTTTTAATAAGTGTTTAATAAGACGGTCCGTTCAATGAGTCGTGCCAGTTACGAAGTTGGCGGCAAGGTCGAAATATTGCAGACATCTAGCATATTTCATCGAAGTTTAAAGCAAAAACCTATACGCTTTTATTTTATATCTAAAAGTTTAAGTGTTGTCTCGGATCGACATTTAACAATACGTAAATTTATGGTCGATCCCTTAATTGTACTTCAAATGAACTGATTTTGCTGCGCTCAGAGGCATGCTTAAGTGGCGTAAGTCAGGAGTTTTGGAAAATTTTGGATATTAATATCTTTCGGGGATTTGCATATATCGAGATGAAATTTTTTTTGTTCAATTCATGAAGGGATAAAGAAATTTTTTCTAATTGGAAGTTTTATCCTCTGGGGGCCGTATAAAAATTTTATTTTTGTATTTTTTAAAAAAGACCCCCCATGGAGTTGCAACTTATCTTATCAAAAAATTCATCTTTTTTTATGAATTTTTGCAATTGGAAGTATGGGTCTAGGGGCAATATTTAAGGAGATAGCCTATTGTTTCGATATTTATGACTCACCCTGTATATTTTTGTAATAAGGATTTAACCTGTCTAATCAAAATATTTTCTAAAACTTCACAAAAAATGTTACTGTCATACAAACTACTGATAAATAGTTTTTTTTATCAAAATACTTAATGGTTTTGGCCATTGATCCAAGTATTCAGGTTCAGACACTCCACCTGAACTGGACCTATGACCCCTTCGTAAAAGAATAGTAAGCATCAGTGGTTAGCACCTTAATTAAAAACATACTTTTATATTTGGTATCTTGTCACTTAATATCCTATTTCATTAAATTTGGGGACATTTTTTGAAAAAAAATATTAGAACTTTTTTTATTTTCTCTTACACTTTCCTGCTTTTTCGTTTTTCCACGGAAATATTTTAACTCATATTATGCACTGAACAGGTTTAATGTAGCCATTCTAAACAAAAATCAAAAGTATTTCTTTAATAAATCAATATACACAATTTTAAGATAATTATACATTTCTAACGAGGGAATTCTAAATTGTTTAATCCTTAATTGCTATGGTAGAAATTATCACATAACTACAGTGAGTTATCTGTTAAACATTTTCATCGAACGAGGAAAAAAGTCTCAATTAACAGATATGATCAGTGTGACCGTTTTTGGATTGTTGTAAGAAATCTGGACTGTTGTAGGACTTACAACAAGCTAAATCAAGCTAAAAACTCAGGCTAAAAGATAGTTGTCAGTCTATTGATGTACTGGCCCTCAATAGATGGCAGGACCATCGAATTTATTTTTAGCTTGTCGTCAGTCCAAATCTAGCCTGATTTTAGCTTGAAAAAACGGTCACACTGGATATGATACTGCTTTTGTAGTAAATATTTTACATCATATTATTATAATTAATTTTCACCTATTCAAAAATATTTAACGATAGAACTAGGGCTTAAAGAAAAAGAAATGGCACCGGTATTTGTAGTTAAATTGAAATTACAAGTTAAACTGTGAAAATAGCCAAAACGCAGAGGGCTGTAAGACGACTAAAAGAAATTAGGGGATAATCTAAACCTAGAAGTGGTAAAATCTAGCCTTCTTATACAAACTCGTAAAATAATAAGAAGACGAATTAAAAATCTCTAATACACATGAATTAGAGATGAATAATACATGAATTAGATTCTACGTAACATAATGAATGAATTCAAAATGATTTTTATGTTCTACGGAAGGTTGAACTTCTGTAATATCAATTAAGAGAAGGTAGGAAGGGGGTGTCACCAGTACAAGAACTATAATTTAAATAAATGAAGAAGCATAAAAAGGGATTATATCTCTACGTATGATATATGATGCCTCTATATGAAGTCTTTAAAATTTTGCTTTTAAATGATACGCTTAACCCTTTCAGGGGCTAATCACTTCTGTTCTTAAAATGCTAAAATGATTGAATGACACCAGAATTTAAAAGCAAATTTATTTCAAAATGGATAAAAATATTGCTTTATGTATTTAATAAAAATAAAATTTTCATTTGAAAGTTCTGGTGTCAATGTGGCATTTCGAAATTAAAATTAAGTAAGATATATTTTATCCCACCGTCCTTCAAGGGGTTAAAGGAATTTTATATTTTTATTCTGTATTTAGATTTTCATTTAATGCTTCTGAATATATTTTGATATATAGTTGTGCCGTAGCGTAGGTGACTTGCAATGACATAAAAAGAAAAAAAAACGTAAAAGTGGCCAGAAACTTTTATTTACAATAGATAACATGCTTAAAAGTGTTTTTTTTTATTTGGGAAGAAATTTATATTTCAGTCACAACATAGCGTGAATGAGTAGTGTCATTTCAATCACAAATATCACATGAGATTCCTGACTTACGGTGGTGTCAATTTAACCAATCTTACTACACGAATATAGAATATTTAAACACTAAATGAAAACAGAAGCAAGAATATTTCGCAATGTGAGCCAACCACCTTTCCCGCATTATACATTCTTTTCCCTTAACTGCATGAGAAAAATTATCACATAACTACTATGAGGCTGCTTGATCGAAGGATGAATAAAGGACTCCTTAATTCATAGGAATCTGTTTATATACAAGACAGTTATAGTTAAAATTACCTTATTCAGAAGTCTGTAATTATAGTGCTACAACTCCAAATAAAATAAACGTTTACTACTTTCAATAGTTAAACTGGAAATTATAAGTTAAACTGTGAAAATTGAAAAAAGTAACGATCTGTGAAACTGCTAATTGCCATTAAGTGTTAAAACAATTTTTAATTCTGTTTTCTTTTAAATGTACATGTGCTGCTAATTTAGCTGAAACATGGAAGTGATCAGAGCATCTTACAAAAATAAATAAGTAAATAAATAAACATTTTAGTTCTTTTATTTTTAAAATGTTGTTACAGCAATGCAATAACAGCATGTTATTTATGGAATGGAATTGCTGAAATTAAGAATGAAACCTATAATTATATTATATGTAAGTCACCATCCCTTTCTTAAAGTATACCTTAAGATTTACGCACTTATAATTTTTGTAACACACCAATTATTGTAAATCTCCATTTACACACTTGTCTGAGTTTATCAACTGTTAACAAATTACAGACTTAATGCCATAAGCTAAATACACATAAAAACAGGTTTTTTTGTGCTAAATGTATAATTTTTATGACAAGTACATGATTTTTTTAATTTACACACTTACCTATGTATATATAATTTTACAATACCACACACACCAATTAAATTACAATAACACACCAATTCATGTAAATTCAGGCGTTTGTCACAATTTACAAGTGTTTTTGTGTTTTTCAAGTGATAAGAAAATACACACTTATTTTTATAAGCTAAAATACACATAAAAACAAGAAAAACTTTGCAAAAAGTGTGTAAAAGTGTGACAAGTGTGAAATTTTAGAAATTTACACACATATATATATGTAAACTTGACTAATTTACACATTTAGTTTTTAGAGTGTATATTGTTTAAAGCTGATGAAGTGAACATTTTGTCAGCGGCACGAAAGTACTACAAAAAGAAAAGTATGTTCGAAATCATTTTCAAACATCCCCGCCTTCCAAGTCGACCATTATTAAATTAGCTCTGTAATTTTGTATTAATAGACCATTCAGCAATAGCATTTAAAAGCTTAAGTAATACATTACGAATAATTGTGAAACTAAATCTGTAAATTATTTACTCTAAAGAAAAATGAAATTCCAATAAAACGGATGTGATGAAAAAATAATGAAGCGTTTTTTGAATAGGTAAGTGATTTGCGATTCCATCTGAATATTCATGATTCTTTCTGTGATTTTTTTTTACCTTTTAAAAATTCATTTACCTACCATCAATATTTAAAAATGTTAATATATGAAGATTTACTTAATAATAATATGGAATCCGCATATCTTTTTCTTTCAAAAAAACACTTTTTCCGAAAGAACATCTGAAACTTTGACATCCTACCGCAACCACAGGCAACAGCAGGTAAAAGTTTCTGTTCAAACAAGCACTCATTAACCAACTCTTAATTCTGTGCAAATAATCTCAGTTAGTATTCTTTCTTCGTCAGCGACACTTTTGAATGATATCAAACTTCTGCAAACTGAGATAATTGAAGTATCACTAAATTAGAATTCCAAAGAGATTTGTAATCTTATGAGTTTCACAGAATATTTTTGTGAATTCAAAGCAGCCATTTTTCTACTGCCTAATAAAACAGAAACAGTTTTCATGGAGGTTTTTTTCTTTTTTCTCGAGAAAAG
This sequence comes from Maratus speculifer, assembly GCA_964019185.1. Classification (NCBI taxonomy): domain Eukaryota; kingdom Metazoa; phylum Arthropoda; class Arachnida; order Araneae; family Salticidae; genus Maratus; species Maratus speculifer. The sequence goes on from OZ025299.1 coordinate 185,940,237, forward strand.
TAAAAAATCAATTTCCGTTTGAATAAAGTTAAGAAATTTGTCGAACATATTATTTTTCTTTACTCAGAGTATTTGGAATTATAGCTGGTAATGGATTTTCACGTTTTTTATTAACAATTGAAGCTGTGTTATTATGATCCTTACTAACCAATATCTATACTTCTTAATTTCAATCTAGTTTGAATCAACATCAAAAGTGTTTGGCACTCTTGAAATTATCCTCCTTCGAGTTCTGTGCAGTTGTTGATTCTGTAAGAATGCCACATACTTGCATGTTAATCAATAGTGTATAGAGTCCTTCATCTCGAAGGTGTTGATAAATAGAGGTATTACTGGTTTGAAAATTGATTCTATTCTTGATTCCGTTAAGAGTCAAAACAGCAGATTAAAAATAGAAGCCTAAGGGGTAGAGTTCCGCCCCTGTGGTGGGAATCTAATGGAAAATGTAGATTCCCCCTTGCCCAATGCCTTCGAGAACTGGTTTGACACCGCGGTTACTGAGGAGGCATGTAACTATAACAACATTGTTATCAAATAATATTTAAAATCTAAATACATTGTCAACCAAATACAGGTTGATTTTTTTAAAGTTGTGACTGTAAAAACCTTATGCAAAAGAACCACTTATACAAATAACTTGAAATTTTACCAGTATGCTTCCAAAGCAATGTGACTTTTCTAGGAGTAGTTTAATAAAATCTTAGAGGACGAAATGGATTCTCCCCGAGATTACACTTATAATCTAAAGCGAAATATGGGTTCAGAGGGATTTTTAGCTTTCCCTTTCATCCTTGCTTTTAGAGCTAGTGAAATTTCAGATCATTTAAATGATTGATACATTTGTTATAGGGTTTTACTTTCACCAATTTTTAAAAAATCACTCTGTAGAAACAGATTAGTATTTGAATTGCCTGCTATCGATTCTGATATGAATAATTTTATACAGATCAAAATTTGTAATATTTTGTGACCATTTTACATGCATGTTCAATAACAAAAAACCTCTACCAAACAAATTTTTTTTCACATCTCAAACCACTCTCCTCCTTTACGTATTTGTGCTGGTGAACTCTATGCGTGACTTTTTTTTTCCTTAAAATATACATTTGATCCCATAGTAGACATAAATTAAATGAAAAATACAGAAAATAATTATCAATCTTATATTTTTCAATATATTTTTTTTTTGTTAACATATGACAACACCTTGCATAAAATGAATTTTATGGTGCTTCCCTGGACTTTTTTTATTCAGTGTAGCAGCACGGGATTGTGTCTCTTCTTATTATTCTAAGACGCGAAATTACTTTTGATATAAGAAGTGTCATTAAGTTTGCTAATATATAAAATTTACTAAAATACAGTTTATTACATATTCAACAAATGGTTTTTGTGTAGCATTCACTCAATGATTAACACCCGTGTCATATCCGCTTAGGAAACTGGTTTTTTTTGTTGTTTGTTTGTTTGTTTGTTTGTTTCACAACAGCATGAATATAAAAATTGTATTCAAATACGGATATTCCTGAAAAAATGTTTTTTTGGCATATACTTCATAAGATGGTGAACCTTTGTCGCACATATTTGCTTATCACCACATGGAGATCCTTCCACGGGAATGGATAAAAAAAAATTTCCAATGCTCCGACGCTTGGGGTGAACTTGAATGATTTCATTTCCCCATGAGACAAAAAAAAATGTCGTATACTTTCAAATATGTTCAAGGTCAAGGTGTTAACGAGTGATACACCTATGAGAGGGCTCCCAAGCAATCTTATGTTTTTAAAGTTTGCCACTTTACTTGAGATACAAATTCTTCGATATTTTTTTTACATATTTTATATTTATATAGTGGCTTCACAATACGGAACCTTGTGTGTTTACCAATTCTGAAGATCGACTTTTTGCCGCTTCCTTATTTCTCATAATATAAAAAATATTAACAGTGGTTTTCTGCAGCAAACACCAATCTGCCCTATTAGACAGACACAGCCATCCATGCATTCAAAGAAACAGTAAATTTAGTTTAGTCAACCTGTCCTAAAAGGACTGCTGGTGCAGTTCGAATGTTCAGAAAATGTAGTCAATAAAACTGTTTTCATAAAGCAATTTCTATTTTGCTTTATATGCATTTGAGATGCTACAAGAAGACATTTTGAAGTAAATGTGACCAAATTATCGTTCTGATACGAGAAAAATATCGAAACCCTTTCACAGTCACCATGTCCAGACTGCTCTAGTATGGAACTGGCGAATATTATCCAGAGATGTTTTAGTACAGAATGCTATCCGCCAGGTTGAATGCCCCCAAATTACAGTAAAGGTTTTTAGCAGCTCAAAACTGAATAGAAAATAAATTAATAAATTTATTTGTAAGTGTTTTGAAGCAGTTAAGCAAGGCGTGAATCAGAGACACAAAGTATAACAGCAATAATAATGAACCAGAGATTCTTTCGAAATTAAATTTAATTAACTCAAAGGGTAAGCAAAATTTTATGCCCATTGTTATAAATTTAGAAGCTTTTTTTCTTCTCACTCGTGGGTGGAAAGAAGCATTTGAAATGTTACTGCACTCAGAACATATACACGTAGTCTTATGTCATAAAATGCCTCAGATTGAGAAAGAACTAAAGTAGGTTGATAGATCCGAATATTTATGACAAATCCAAGTGGGTTGAGCAAATGTTATTATTCTTTCCAGAAAGTGAGAGGTTGTGGATGAAGTATTGGGTCATTCCATACAAAACGAGCAAATTAGCTGTGGCTGTCATGCCACAGATTTGAATGAAAATTGGCATATAAGTACAACATGTTTATTTAAGAGTAAATGCAAAAAAAAAATAGATTTCAGAACAGTTTATTTAAATATATAAACTCGCGTTAAAAGCTGACACAACATTGAGTTTTTGTTTACGTGCTTGAAATTTCAATCTTGATTACTAACCTTAGGAATGAAAAGACTATATCATAAATTATTTTTAGGTAAGAATGGATAATAAGTAAGATATTGGCGTAAATTAGGATTCGATTTTTTATTCCTTCATAAAAAAATAAAATAAAAAAGGAAAAAATTCAAGGATAAAATTGAATATTTATATTACCGTAATTTCGGGTGTATAAGCCGCAGAACAAACAATTCTTTTTCGACCCAGAATTTTGTATGAAACAAATATAACTAGTTAGATCGCAGTAAATATTTGCCTTCAATCACTAAATAAGATTTCTGGGTCGAAAACGAATTGTTTGATCCGCGGCTTATACACCCGAAATTACGGTACTTATTTAAATACTAAGGATATCAATCATAAGTGTCAAATTATTTGACGTTGTAGATAAAAGTACGTATTTTAAATGCATAAATTTTCATGTATGCCTTTTTGAATCCTTAATGCTAAAAAAATAAAGAAAGAAAAGATTGACATGAAAAGGCAATATTTCTATTGCTTTTTTTACAAGCTTTTATATCTTTTCAAATTATTTAATATTATAGATAAAAGTGTCTATTTTAAGAATTCAAGCGCTACTTCTCGCCTTTTTTTTTCTTTTCTTTTTTTGCTTCAGGTTTATATTAAAAGTGGTGAGAATTGAAGAATTAATTATCTAGTAATGTTAAATTCGTTTAGATGGCAGCACAATTTTACTATTGAAATCGTGCAATAATTTTTAAATAACGCGCAAATTTAAAGAGAAATTTTGCGTGAAATATAACAAAATTACCTGTTTCTAAGTTTTATTAATGTTGAAGGAAATAAATGGTAACTTTCAAATTGGGGAAGTCGGTTTTTATATATAATATTACACCAGGCATCAATTTCACCCATGATTTTTATTTCCTCTAATTTTTATAACCTTTCAAATTTTCTCAAAATTCACACATTTTCAATTTTTACATCTTATTTAAAATTAATCGTGGCGTTACCAGATTATTATTATTAAATAAATAAGAAAATAATGTTTCAGAGGTTATAATATTATAAGCAAAATTCATTTCTGATAAATAATTTTCAGATTATATATAAAACTTCAAACTTGGACGATTGCACACGTATTCTATATCACAAATATTTTAAATTTCCAAAACTGCTAAAATAATTTATTTTTTGTCTAAATATTTTGCAGAGCTCTATTTAAATATCAGTTGAACCTGTGTATCAAATTTTATTGAAATCGGTTACCAGGGGGCCACGACTTTTTTTTTTTTTAATTTTGCTCATTTTACGTGGAATGACCCATTGTAAAATAAAGAGCCTTCAAAAACTATGTTCAGTGGCGTAGCCAGGGTGAGAGGGGCCAAATGTTCTGTATACCACTAATTATATAAACTTCTGTTCGCCTTACTTAATTGGAAAATTTACTGCTATTAATAAAGTGGGAGAAAACTTTTCAATATTGCTGGTATCCAGGGCATTTCAACCCCCTCCCTGGGTCCGTCATTGTCTCTGTTCTGGGCGTCTTCGTTTTTGCCAAAGTATAAAATATCCACCTAAGGCACAATGTTACACACTAAAAAATATATGTGTAAATTAGACATATTTACATATATATGTGTGCAAATTCCTAAAATTACACACCTGACATGAAAATTACCCACTTTTTGCAAAGTTTTATCTGTTTTTATGTGTATTTTAGCTTATAAAACTAAGTGTGCATTTTGATATCACTTGAAAAACAGAAATAAATATGTAAATCCTGAAAAATGCCTGAATTTACACAAATTGGTATGTTACTGTAATTTACACATAATGATATATACATAGGTAAGTGTGTAAATTTCTAAAATCATCCACTTGTCATAAAAAAATACATAGTTCCTACAAAAAATACCTATCTTAATGTGTGTTTAGTTTATGGCATTAAGTTTGTAAGTTGTTATCAGTACATACACTCAGAAAAATGTGTAAATGTAGATAACACCTGAAATTACACTAATTAGCATGTTACAAAAATTATAAATGCGTGAATTTTAAAGTAGACTTTACGAAAGGCATGGGAGGCTTACACATTATTCAGAGCTACACTTTTTATTTCAGTTATCCCATTCCATAAATAACATGATGTCATTGCATTACTGTAACAGCATTTTTAAATAATAAACTAATATATTTATTTATTTTTATAGGATAATCTGACCACCTCTCTCACCCTCCTCTTTTCAGCAGCACGTGGACATTTAAAAGAAGTTTAAAAAATTTTAATCTCGACACATGTAATAATATTTCGTTACATGTAACGTAATTTTTTTACATTTAATTAGTTAATTTTAATTTCGTTTTCTCAATTATCTTTTGAAATTTGTACATCAAATATAAGAATGCTTTATTTTATAATTTTAGATTTTGATTAAATCGTAATTTCTTTCAGCCGTCCCGCAGACCGCTGTTTTTTCACAATTTTACTTGTAATTTTCAGTAATAGTGTTAGATTTCATTCTTAAAATGAAATTCGGAAGACTTCATAAAGAGGCATTATAATAGATATATAATCCCACTTTATGCGTGTTCATAAATTTAAATTATATTTTTTGTACTGTTGGTAATTTTTCTGCTACCCTCCCCCTCCCCTTAATTTAAAGGACAGTAGTTCAACCTTCAGTAGAACCTAAAAACTATTTCGAATTCATTTAATGTGTACCATAAAATATAATTCATGTTATTAAGATAATTCTAAATTCGTATCCTGAGTTATTTTTACATTTTGCACATCGAATATAAGTATGTCTTATTTTACCCTAAATTATTTTAGCCATCTCATAGCTTATAACATTTTACCCATTTCAAAGTTTAACTTGTAATTTTAGTTTAACTTCAGTTCGCAGAACAATTTATGGTTCTATTCACGAACTATTTCGACCCTGAGTTAGACGCGAATCTAGCATTAAAACCTAAAATCGTAATCATCGTTGACTTGGCTTTATCAGGTTTAAGTTGAAAACTAATTGTGGGTCCAACTGAATGCTAGCGCTCGCGTTGAGAAAAATATAGAACTTATTCTTCTATAAAATATAAGGTATGTAATCTCATACGTTCGTATTACGTTCAATTCTTTTTATCTGATTTGTTTATATTTCTGTATAAATGTGTATGCTATATGTTGTATTGGTTTTTTTTTTACATAAAAGAATTTTTTTACACGAATAATTTACTTGTCTTAAAAAATGTCAACATTACCTAACTCCTGATAAATGTCTATTAAAATAAAAACTGTTGTATCTAAGACTATTTATTTCTTGAAAAATTTTCCTCTTAAAAATTTTTTTATGAATGTATTTTAACAGTAGCAAAATAAACGTTAACACTTTTTTGTGTGGGGGGTGGGGGGTGTGGTATTAAATTTTGTCTCAGTTGTGTGAAATATATTATAGTTTATTTATAAACTTTTATACAAATGTATATCATATCTATAAATTATATATTCTGATTTATAAGTTAAACAGTTCGTTTGAATTTTATTTATTTATTGAAATTTTTTGTAAGGTTTTTTTTTTTTTTTTTTTTTTTTTTTTAAACTATGAAACTTATAATGTTAACTAAGTTTATCATCGATTAAAACTATAGCGTTGTTTTTGAGTTTCTACGCAACATTTTCCAATTTTGAGAAAATTCGAATATTTATTTATCTTAATTAAATTTAATTTTCAGTTGTGTTTTAATTTGAAAATATTACATCAGAAGAACTATGTTCCACTAAAATAATCATAGAAAAGAACACATAATTTTTGCTTGTTAATTATTGATTTAATAAAAATACACAGAAGTAAATTGCAAAAGGACACAAATTCGTTGATTTAAAATAACCTTAGACCAAAAATTCTGAAGAAAAATTATATTACAGTAATGTCTTTTTCTTCAAATAAATGTTTTTCCATTGCAATTTTGCCTATTATTACAGAATTTATATGACCTAAAACATATGATTGTATGTGTATAAAAAAATTATAACAGTTGTGTCATAATGGGTATTCAAACTCGAACTTATTAGTCCCCCCCTACATAAATCTCCCGCGCCGGGTGAGTTTTATACACTTAAGACACAAATATAATTGTCAAATAAATTCTATGAGCATTAATTTCGAAAATTTATAAGAATCAATTGATATTTGGACGTAATCACAGTATTTCTTATTTTATTTTTTACTATAGCTGATAAATAAAAATACTAATTAGTTTGATATCTAAAATTTTAATCAGAATATCTGAAATATTCATTTATGAAAATACGAGTCATTTCATTAATGTTAAAGTATATTTGTATTTTTTTAAGACACAAATTTCTAAATATAATCTTAAATGCAAAAGATGTTATTTTAATGATTTAACAGCTTTTTTCATAATCTTGATAATTTTTAAATGTAAATTCTTTGTAATGATGAATATTTATAAAAAGAAAACAATTCAACATATAATATAGGTGATTTATGTATATATAAACAAATCAGCTAAAATTTTTGCAGGTAATATGTGTATATGTGTGTGAGAAGAAGATTACATACCTTTTTCTATTTTTTATAGTATTTTAAATTTTACTTTTATAACTGTATGTAGCACAGTATCTTGAGTATATTTGACTTTGTATCTTGAGTCTGAATAATAAAAAATGATAGTTGAGTCTGAACTCTGAAAATAAAAAGTGTGGAGATTGCAAGTTTGCCAACTATCATTATTCCAGCTGACTAGTTTAAAATCTATCATTAATTAATTAATTTTTTGTTTATCTTAATTTTTAATTGCATGTACTAAATAATATCTAAATGAGGGGAAAATATAAATTTAAGAAGCAATGAAGAATATAGAAAATAAAACAGCATTTTTCATGCGTATATTTAGAGGAGAGTGGGGAGGAATAGGACACATTTTACAAAAATTATAAAATCAACTTTATTTGACACAAATACAAAAATTTTGATTTATAGAATACAAAATGAAATATTTTCTAATGCCCTTGAACAGTGTAAAAACATAATTTGAAGAATCAATTTTATAATTAAAGAAATTGTAAATTTCAAAATGTGTCCCATACTTCCCTATTAACAGAGAAGTAATATTTGTACTACGATGGTTGATGAGGAATATCGAAAGCTAATGTCTTAAATCGCAATATGCTGAATTTTAGAACTGTAGCTGCTATTGTAACATAGTTTTAGAGGAATGGATAAGTTCTAAAAACCTATTTAGAGAGAGTTTTTAAAAAGGAGGGAGTGAGTGTGATAAACTGATTTGGAGCTTATGAGGCTACACTTGTGACAGTGGATGAGAAGTGGGTACATCACTATGATCCCGAGTCCAAACACCATTACTTTTATCTCATCCACTGTTATAAATATAGCCCCATAAGCTAAAAATCAGGCTTTCAACTACACCCTCCTCCCCATTTCACTCCTCCATCCAAAACTATATGAATAATGCAGCTACGGTTCTGAAACTAAGCATAAAATCAACTAAGACATTAGTCTTCGATATTATACATCAATTCATAGCAGTACAGATATTCTATGTATACTAGACACAATAGTTATTGAACCTCCATTGAATATGCGTATTTTACATATTACGCAAAGAACTGTGTAAATTACAATAACACAATAATGTGTGTTTTTTGCCTAATACACATTTATCCGTGTAATCACTGAAGATTACAAAGATAAATGAGTAAGAATATTACACAGATATATGTGTATTCTTGCGCAATTTACACATTAATGTGGGTATTTCATGAGTGATCATTGTAACTTTTACCCAATTAGTGTTATCATCAAACTACTCACTGAAATGTGTATTTTGAAATTTACACATTAGGCGTGTATTTTGGCAATTTGCACACAAATTTACACATATAAACATATCGTTTTTGTATCATCGGTTTGCACATTTTTGTGTGTAAATTTACAGTTTCATTTTTTAGAGCGTATCTGTTCGGTTTATATTCGGAATTTGAGCTTATTCTTAACTATCTGCGAAGATTTTCGTTTTCGCTTTGAGGTCTCTGTTTTGAAATATTAATTACTGAAACATTTACATATAAAATTACAAATGAAACATTACATATTACACCGATTGTGTAATAGTTCTTATTCCCTCTTTTTCTATTCTGGCCTTTAAAACATTAAAATGATTATTTTTTATCCCAAAGAATTATTTTTACCCGACTTTCAATTAAGAACAATTAACTTGTAAAAAAAGTGTCCATAATAAGTTTCACAACAGATAGATTTTTATTTTAAATGGACAATTTTATTAAAAAAAAAGAAGTAGGTTGGTTTGGTGTCGTAGCTGGGGGCTTTATCTATGTCGACCAAATTGAAAGTTCAACTTAACTTATATCAACAATTAATCTAATTAAATGCAAAGTTAACTTACACAATGGAAAATTGCTGATCAATCATTCTGTGCTACTTCGATATTGCAGAAACGATACTTTATTTTACTCTAAAATAAAATCGAAGTTCCCAACATGTTACTTGCGAAATATAAACCCGTGGTTTCCCGAAATGCATTTTATTGTAACTGTGATGCAGAACTTTTAGAAAGATTGGTTTCATTTTTATTAGAAAGCGTTAGCAAACTGTTTACTCGTACTAACTAGGGAACGTTCCCAGGTGTAAGTTGTGGATTTGGACGAGTGTGGTATCAAAAGAAAGATCTTGTCATGAACATTATAAAGTGCAATGGAGCGTCCGAATCCAACCGTTTACGAGATATCAACACTTGAAGTGTGAATGAATGAATAAATAGCCAGGCAGGTATATAAATTCTTCGCAAGATAAACGTTTCTTTGCATCGTTTTTAGTTCTTCTTCCAATAACTTTTCCCAAGCTACGAGCAAAATCCTTTACAAACCACGCATTGTCGGCTATTTCCCTACTTTTAGACAGGCACTTCGCATTCTACGAAGTTTTCGCGTAAGGCTTCATTTACACTTCAAATGCTGATATCTCGAAAACGGTTGGATTCGGACAGGTAGTTCCATTGCACTTTTTAACGGGCATGATGAGATCTTTCTTTTGATACCACACTCGTCCAGATCCACAACTTACACCTCGGAACGTTCGCCAGTCCCGATGTCAGAATCGTTCCAGTGAAAATTAAAGAAAAATAACAGATGGTGCGACTTTCACGCTCACAGATTAGACATCCGGACCGCACTTAAAAACTAGATCATCTTTAGGTGAATAGCTCTAGCCAAAATAATAAACTCTCGCCTTCTATAATAATATCTTTTGAATTCAGAACAATATCTTTTGAAAGATTTAACTACCTTTATGTGTGAAAAAACAAAACATGCAACTGACAAGGAGAGGGTCCGAGGCTTCTGTCACCGAATACAGTGAGACTTGGATATTGATAGAGTATAGTCAATATATAAATATATCACAAAGATAAAGTGCAATATTCAGGGAGGGGCTTAAAAAACGACCCCCAAAGTTCACCCGTTATTGACGCTTTAGTATATAATCAGATAAATTGAACTCAATTGCGCGGGCTGAATTGTACAGTTGACAGCGCCCCAGAAATTACTTTTTTCTCGCTACGGCTGTCGGTAATTTCAATTCCCGTCGAGGTATTTTTTTTTCACAGATAAATTAATGATTAGTTATTTTCAAATTGTAATATCTAATTATTTAAATGTAAGACAACTATAAATAGAAACATCCTTCTGCACACATGCACACACATATATATATATATACATTCTTATTTATTTACAGAGAGATTGTAGTTTTATGGATCGAATGAAAAGCAACCCTGATTTATTCAATCGAAAAAAAATTTATTTTATTCACTCTTATTTATAGATTTTTCTACGAATATATCACTGTTCTTCTCACAGCGAAATAAATTTAAACACGCTACAGAAAATTAAAATATGCTATTTTATTTTTGTCTTGTCTAATACTTATCAATTTGAAATATTATAATTTTTTGATTTTTTTTTCTTTTTTTTTAATTTTGAAAATGTAATTGTCTTTTTTATCATCATATTTCATGTTTCGAATAAAAATAACTGTTTTCGGTTAAAAACCTTTTCGGGTACATTTTATTATGTAGTTTTACAACTAGTTGTTAAATAAAAAAAGCACACTATAAAAAATAAACAGCGTGGGTTTAGAATGTTTATTCTTTCAGCAGTCACATGCTGCCAAGCGAATAAAGCTGGTAGTTTGTTTTTAAAATTTTGTGGTGATTAGACCATTTTTCTTTATTAATTAAAATGAAAAAAGTTATTCTGTAAAAAATGCCTCGTGAAGAAGCTTCAAAACTTCAATTGTAATTGCACACATTTATTTTTTAAACGCAAAGTATAGAATTGAATGTAAATAATGTAAAATAACTGTACGTAATTTTAAAATATATGAAAGTTATTCTAAAATAAATATAAATAATTTCCAAAATCCGAAAATGTCGAATGCAAAAGAAATACGTATATATAACATAAGATTTGTTTTTACTTTTCTTTATATCCATAGCGTTTTAATGAAACTCTCTCATTGTTTGTAAATAAATACATATTAATGAGCATAGAAAAAAGTTCTTATTTATATTTGTCATACGTATGAATAATCAGATACTGTAGTCTAAATATAACTTATCATTATTTTGCCTGTAAAAAAAACCCTGTATGGGAATTGAACCCACCGATAGCCGAACGCGAGAGAAAAGTAAATGTCTGGCGCGCTGTCAATTGTACAATCAAACCAAAAATTGAGTTCAATTAACCTGATTATATACTAAAGCGTCAAAAATGGGTGAACTTTGGGGGTCGTTTTTTAAGCCCCCCCCCCTCCAATTATTGCACTTTATCGTTGTGATACGTTTATATATTGACTATATTCTATCAATACCCAAAAGTTCGCTGGATTCGGTGACACAAGCCTCAGACCCTCTCCTTGTGAGACAAAATAAAACTCAGCTCACTCCGTATATTGCAATGTCTCTAGAAGATGAAAACATGAATAATTAACCTATGACTCCTTTAATTGGTTGGATATATTTTACTATCAAGGCTCCCAAACGATCCGCCAACTGAACATCAATATTTTCTTAGAAATATTTTTGCTTTGGATTTTTCTTGCCATCTGCAGAAAAAAAATCTTCGGAGATTACTTTTAGCGCAAATTCTGTAGAAACCTGAAATGAAATTTTCTGTTAAAAGATATTGGTGTTCAGTTTGGCGGACCATTTGGGAGCCCTGTACTATCTACTTATTTTACGCCTTTGCTTTATATTTTACATTGTTTACAAATAAAACAACATATATCTATATATGATATAAATTAATGTGATAATATTTATAACATTATATAATATGATGATACTTATAAAATAAAATAATATAATATATAGAGTGGCGTAACCAAGAGGTGAGTGTCCAAAATCCGTAATATTGTAAGGTTTTCTTCTCCTTGATTCATAGAAGAAATTTTTCTGGTTAGATAAGGTGAACAGAACTTTTTAAAAAGTACTGATATTGAGAGCCCTTGGGCACCTACCCTAGTTACGCCACTGATATATAATATGAATAAGGTATGAATTGAAAAACTAATATTCCGAAAAACATATAGATTTTGTAATCTATAAACGTTTTATCAAAATTTAATTTCCAAAAGCTTGAAATATACCAGTCTAAGTTTAAAACAACTTAAAACGCCTACCCCTATAAAAATATAAATTCATTTTAAATATGTATTAGATCGTTCGGAAAGTTGCTTCCGTTTGGGAAAAATAATTCATACTAGAAAATAATGCCCATTAATTGTTACATTTCAAATATTAGCATAAATGCCTGGTAATTAAATCATAGAATTTTTCAGCGCGAATTAATTTTCCCAATGGGAAATTTTTTTTTTAATGACTTACTAATTTACCGATAATTATCTCATTACAAGCTGAATAAAATTTTATCTAAAAGTACACCATAATTTTAGAAAAAATGTTTCAGCTTTATAAATGAAAGTGTTCAAATATCAGGTCACTTTCATCTGCGGAAATATTTCTTTTTTTGTATAGTTAAGAATTAGGCTTTTATTTATTTATAATTTAATATTTTTTTCAATGCATAGTATTTTGTAAAGTGATCTGAAAGCCCACCCAAGTCTATCCACTCAAGCTATTTTTGCACATATATATATATAGGGAAGTACGGGTTGTTAAAACTTACCGTACCTGAATTCTTAAATAAATCTAAGCTGTGTGTGTTTTATAGAAAGCAAAATTCTCACAAACCATAATAAAAATAACTCACATCGTAACAATTCAAAATGTTCTTTCACGATAATCGTTCGTGCTTAAAAGTAATATTTTTCATTTCTCATGCCGAATAAATATTCTTAAGGATATTCGTTCTTCTTTTCACATCTCACTAAGCGATCAAATACGACATCCTATTTAGCAAATTTAAGTGGAAACCATTTTTTTAATTGAAATGTTGAAAAAAAATTACATTTGTTTTATTTTTTATATTATCCACAAAAAACACCAGAAAACCCTTTTATATGAAAAATATCAATAGTGTATTCAGATAAAGTTCTGAAATCTGTTAAAAACGTTATTTTCGTATTAGCCGTATGCCAGAAGTTAATAACCGAAAAAAAATGTCAAAAGTTTCTTCACTTATAACAGCCTTTTTTATTCTCATAATTTCAGTGTTTTAAACGCGTAATATGATTATATGTCTGTTTAATTTGTACTTTAATAATATTATTATATTACCTACTTGTTTATGTATGAAATTTTAAATTCGTTATGGAATATTAGCCGCTAACAAATGCTAATCTGTTTTTTTTTTTTTTTGTTGTTGTTGTTTTTTGTTTTAAGTGCAAAAGAGTTAATATTTTAGAGATTTTTAAAAAATCATGATTGAAATTTACTTTTAAAACCTTAGAAGATCATTACATTCAGATGTAGTTTTCAAAGAAATTGCATTTGAATGAACATTGTCTTTCTTAATCGACGTTGTAAAAAATGAATTTTTTCAATGTTTAGATGCAAAAAAACGCCCACTTGCATTAATTTTACTCTAATATTATATACTCATTTATTACATGTAACTAAATTTTATTCAAGTGTCTGTATATACTTTATTTAATGTGTTTCATAAGTCTGTGCAAAAACTTCACACAAGTTTAACCCATTCGTGCCCAGCATCTTTTGAGTAAATTTTATTTGATTGGCACCACTATTTTTAGAAGATTTAAGTTTAGTTCATTAATCGCGAAAATGCATCATTTATATAAAATAATTATTTCTTTACTTTTTTACCGGTTTCAAAAACAGTGCTGAATGCACCTTTTGAAGCGTCCCTAAAAAGGGACGCCAGGTACTAATGGGTTAAAGTATCAAAGATTTTAGCTTTCCGAAAAATTATCCTTTCCAGCTAAAAATTCCATGAGCTCCTACACTACTCGACCAATTTCTATAAAAACATTTTTATTTGTAGAGTATAAATATAAGATTACATGTGGTAGACAGTTTTTAAAATAATTAATTAGTTTCAGAAAAGTAATTTCTAATAAAATGGAAAATTTCTGAAAAATTGTCATTACACTAAAAAAAAGTTTTAGTTGCAGAAAAAAGTCTGCCATAAATCTTAATCATAATCCAGTGAATATGGTTTCTAAATTTTACGAAAATCGGTCGGGTACTTTTCGAAAAAAAGGATATTAACCCTTTCACTCCCAGTGAGTCCAAATGACATCATGACATAACTTTTTTTCCATATTTAATTCGGATATTCGAAACTTATACCAGAAAATTGAAATAGATATAAATGTTTCATTTAATAGCAGACATTCCATATTTAAATAAAGCGAAATTTATCAATGAAATTTTCTGGTGTAAATTCAGATTCTTTGACCTACGGAATTTCTAGAACATATTTTACCATGGGACTAAAAGGATTAAAACTCGTATATTTCTTATAGAATCGCACCCAGTGTTGTCTTCTCTTAACCCTTTGAGGGGCAAGCAATTGCGTTCGTGTAATTCTGAACTCCCACCGGAAATTTGTAAAAAAGTTATATTAAATATAGGAAAAGCAATTTCATGGCTGTTTTCCACCAAAGTTAGAAAAGGGAAAATTAATGAAAATTTTCTGGTGTAAAACTTCATCGATCGTAGGTGGTATATAATATATACCGCCGCCCCTCAAGGGGTTAAAAGTATTAGTTTGTTTAAATGCTATAGGCCAACCAAAAAGTTCTGTCGTAGAATGTCATTTCACACCTACTTTTATTTAAATTCATATTTCTTAATTGACACCTTTTTTTTAAATGTTAAAATTCCTATAGTTCTCACGTTTCACATTAAGCTGAAAACAATAGGAATTTTACTGTTTGGAAAAAGTGGTGTCAAAGAAAAAAAAAATCTGAATTTTAAAAAAGTAGACGTGAAATAATATTGTACGAAAGAATTTTCCAGTTGACCTTATATTATGCCTACACAAATAAGTAAATAAATAAATAAATAAATAATATAATAAAATACATACTTGCGGGGTGATTTGACTTTAACAATTTTATAAAAGATACAGATTAATCAAGTTACACATTTCTTAATTGTTTTTTATCCAAATAAACGTAATGATTTTATCAGATATCACTTTTATGATTATTTTGTTATAAAATTTTTGAATGGGTATTTAAAAGACAAGCACTCGTCAGCTTTTTTAGTAGTTAGGGCATTAGCTACTAGTTAAGCTCGAGTCTCAATCCATCAAGATATATATACATTAGATCAAATTTCACTAAATCTCCGTTCCGGTATTTTTAACCTTCTTGAAATATGTGTTAGTTGTGTTCCCTAAACGACGAAAATATGATCATCAAGTATTAAATTTTAACCTTTTCGTATATGTTTTAATATTTATTGTAAGATTAATTCCATTCATTTACGTCAGTGTAGTCTACTACACAGCCCGCAGGTTACTGTTGTTGTTCTACTGGCCCGTCTTTTTAAAGATTAGGATTCATTAAGACTAAAATCGTGGTAGCTTTTTTCAACAACTGAAACAAAAATGAATTTTTTGGTAAGTTTTGACGAAAATTGTAAAGATTTTTCTTTTTTTTAAAAGTGGTGTAAAATAATTAACCGAATATGAGCCCTGCACTATTTTCTATTATATTTTGAATAATAGTCTTCATTTTATTATTCTCAGACTTAATAAGACGAAGATTACTGTTTGGAAGCAAAAATATTCTTTGGAAACAAGTTAGACAAAGCGGAACAATATTATTGAAGAGATGTTTTTTACCACTTTACACTCGAGAGGCGATTCTCACTGACCACTAGTGTCCTGCGTAAATAGGTACTCCAAATTCTTTTGACACCAATATTTTAAACTAATTATCTTCGCCTTATCTATAGGCCAAAATGATCTGCGTTAAAAATTGACAAAATATACTGTAGGATATTAAAGGTGTGCAAAGCATTTGGCGTCTCGATTTACGAGGGACACCTGACAACATGAGTGGTGAGTGAGAGTAACTCTTGATTACAATGGGTTAAAAGTAGATAAACAATAAATTGTAACTCAACATGAAAGGGATTCTAAAATATAATGGAGACAAAACTTCCGAATATCATAACAATGCTTCTATCAGAAATGGCTTTTCTACACATCTTCTAGTTAGAAATGTTACATTTGTGTATCGTGTATTTAGAAAAGACAATATGAAATTGTTGTACAGACTTCCAATAACACACTGTGCATCTGTATTAACCCTTTGAGCTCTGGGGTGTAAATTTCTTCAAAATTCCAAATGGCACATTGACACCAGTATTTTGCAAAGAAAAAAACCGGTTAACAATAAACACGAAAAATTGCATTAAACCTTTTTGAAGTAAAATTGGTCAAATTTTCTGGTGTCATTGTGACATTTTGAAATTAAAATTATGTGGTAGAAAATTCTACCAGCGGAGCTCAAGGGGTTAAGTGGTCATACGTATACATTACCTGATCTAGAATTCGTAACTACAACTTTTTCCTGCACAACTTTGATGCTTTTAATATTAAAATCTCATTTAGATCCCGTCATATAATATCAAAACGGAACTTAAACTGGCGCATTTTTCTGCGTAAAAAGAAAAGAAGTTAAGACTGGTTTTGCCCCAGGAACTTGAACTTGAAAATGAGGTCAAATGTTATGCTAGTGAAGAGCTTT
Organism: Maratus speculifer; assembly: GCA_964019185.1. Taxonomy (NCBI): domain Eukaryota; kingdom Metazoa; phylum Arthropoda; class Arachnida; order Araneae; family Salticidae; genus Maratus; species Maratus speculifer. Next base: position 185,957,389 of record OZ025299.1, read on the forward strand.
AGATAATGCCGCTCGCATCACAACACTAGCCGTAAATTGCCGTACACTCTCGCGCGAATATTTAATTGAAAGTTTGTGATTTATAGATATTTTGGATATAATAATAGCTTTTAAAAAACGCAACATGATTGCTTCCAGATTATTTATAATTTTATTCACTTTTAATTTTTGCAAATGTATCAAATGTTTTCCCTACGGAACGCCGGATAAGTGCGAGACTTTGAGCTTGACAAGGATTAACCCTTTAACCCCACAAGTACATGATGCACCCTACGTTTTGTTGCAGACTGCAATTTCCTATAAACCTGGCCAAGTAATAAATGGTAAAATACTTTACATTATTTAATATGTTATTTTCTATTTAAAAACATTCAAGAAGATTATGTATTGATTATTTGTATTTTTTTTTTAAGATTGTAGTTTTTTATTTCATATTTTTAAACTTTATATGTATCTGAAATTTAAAATTACAGTTTTGCACATTTGTCTACATAGAAATCATACAATATTTCTGTTATATTAGTTTCTCTAAATTTATGTATAATTATACTTTTAATTAAAATTATTATTTTCAATCAATAGCACATGCTTCTAAAATATTTAAAAGTAATTAAAATTTTATCTCATTTTACATTGGTTAAAGAGAAAAATCTGCTTTCACCTTGAAATATTTATTCAGATTTCATTACATAAATATTCATGCTATTTCTCAAAAAGCTTATTTAAAACAAGTGGATTCTAATCTAATACATTTCAGAAATATTTGTTTATAAAAGCTCTTTTACCATCACATTTTGTTCGTAAAAATCGCATAGTACTTAACATAACACAGTTCCTCTAAATTTATTTTGCCAAAATTGTAAAGTTGACACTTCATTTATTTTTATAAAATTTATTCTAATTAGTAATATATGTTTCTAAAAAATGAGAATTAATTAAAATTTTGTTGCTTATTTATGTAATCTGAATTTTGAAATCATTCTCTATTTTCCAATTTTTTTTTATTTGCATATGATTATGTAAACATCTATCTTATATATCTGTATAATATTGTGTAAACATGTGCATAATATCCTGTAATAAATCTGACTTATCTGTAACCATATCATTACATTTAATGGGATTAAGTAACTCTAATAAATTTCCTAAAGGGTATACCATTTCGAAAGCAGTTGATCAACAAGTAGCTTGTTTTCTTCAACTCAAAATGTATGAGAAGAAAAATGATAAATAGAAAATAATTTTTAACTAAAACGAAATTTATCTCTTATGTTTGAAATATTTAAAATTCCAGTGTAGCTAACTCCTGTAATGTAAAATCGTTTTTAATGAGACAAGGGACCACCTACAAACTAATTTTTTATTCCTTTGAAACTGCACTTTAAATACTATTCTAGGAAAAACCATAATAATTATGAGACATATTTATCACACAAGAAATTTTTGAAAAGTGGAGAAATAAAATGATTTTTTCTGAATATTTTAAGTTTTATGAAGAACTTTTCAAAATGTCCATGCGCATTTCAATCCATTAAAATCTCCAGTGTTTTAAATGCGAGTTTGATTTTTACATATGCAAATAAAACTGAGTATCAAATTTCACACATTTGAATATAGGGGTTAAAAATATAGTTTCTAAATTTTGTGAAATTTTTAATATTTTTCCATCGTATTTCTTGACTTGACGACCTTTAACGTTTTCAATTATATTTAGTTTTAAAAGAAACTATATATATATATATATATATATATATATATATATATACATTTATATGTGTGTATGTGTATATGTACGTAGGGTATTTTACTTGATATAGAATGCACATGGGACCATTTGTAAAAATTATTCGTAACACTTAAAATATTCTGTAAAATTCCTTATTTAACTCGATTTTTTTTATTTTTTTTTGTGTGATAAATATATGCCATAATTTGTATAATGTGTCCTTTAATAGTATATAAAATAGAATTAAAAAATGAGTTTGAAGATCTCTTCTCCCCTTAACATAATGAAAATAATAATTGTATAACTCGGCCCTGTATTTTAAACCGTGAAATGACATATTTGGGGGCATTCAGTGTATAACTCGACATCTTAATTAACTCACGAAACAACTAATTTACTACTTAAAAATTTACTTGTATTTTGAAAAAATGAAAATAGTGTAAGAAATCATCAAAGAAAACATAATACTGAAGTGATTTTTCTGGGAGAAACAATTTCTTTTTAAAAGAAATTAATGCTTTTATAACAAGTATGATACAAAATATCAATAAAAAGTTTAAAATTGGTGCATAAAACATAATGTTATGGTCCATAACTGTATCGAAAAGACGATTGCTTATCGTGTAACTATTGCTATAGCTATAAATGGCCCGTTTTTCTAAAATCAGTAATTTTTAAGAAAAAATATGTGGTAGGTTTTTGAAACGATTGTATGGAAAATAGCCTTCCAGGTAAATGTCTACGAAATTTTGAAAAAAAAAAGATTATTCTTTTTTAAAAAAAGCGCTCTTCTAAAGACTGACCAAATGGGAGCGCTGTATGAATATTGTCAGATTTTATATTCGATAATTCTACACCGGAATATTTTTTGCGATTTAGTGGTTTAAAAATTCGCCTTATCTACCGAAAAATACGGTAAAGGAATTTATTTTTAATATCACCAATAATATCAATTCGTAGTTTTATTGCTGTCTAAAGAATTTCATTTTTAGAAGCTTAAAGCTTTTTTATAAAAAAAATATTCATTTTTCTCACTCTGGAGTAGCCGTATGATGATATTGTCATATCCGTTACATAAACAATTAAATTTTCTCAATGTAGTTATGTATTTTTATCCAAATCTTAGACTGCCTTGAAATTTTGTGAAAATTCGCAAAAAGGTGATTTTTTTTTGTCTTAAATTATAAGATTAGAAATATGTTAAACTACAAATAGAATTACTATTTTAATTACAAATTCGAAATTATTTTCTGTAGTTAAATATAATTAACTAGCAGCCTGCCCTCGCTTTGCTACGGGTACAGCAAATCGCCCAGTCCCGTGCCACTACTGACACCGCAAATTGTTACTACTACTTCATCCCATTAAATTTAACTATTAAACAGTACCCTCCTTTTAGATAGTCGGGTAAAAAGTAGCCTACATGTTAAACTCAGATACCTTCATACAAAATTTCATAAAAATCGATCCATCCGTTCTTGAGTTATAAATGGTATAAAGAACCCGACTTTGTTTTATGTGTATAGATTATAATCAATGGTATTCACAGCGGACACGATGTAAGGTAATTTTAAGGTCATTTTTCTACACTTTGGGTTACATTATTGGTATTTTAGTAAGAATCCTTTTTTTTTTTTTTTTTTTGAAAATATAATATAGCCTATGTTCACCGGAAATAGTGTAGCTTTCCAACGGTGAAAGAATTTTTCAAATCCGTCAAGTAGTTTCGGAGCCCATTCAATTCATACAAACAAACAAATCTTTCCTCTTTATAATATTAGCATAGACAATCAATAGTATTCGCAGCGGACGCGATGTAAGGTAATTTTAAGGTCATTTTTCTACACCTTGGGTTACATTATTGGTATTTTATAAAGATCCCCCCCTTTTATATATATATATATATAATACAGCCTATGTTCACCAGAAATAGTGCAGCTTTCCGACGGTGAAAGAATTTTTCAAATCCATCAAGTAGTTTCGGAGCCTATTATATTCAAACAAACAAACAAATCTTTCCTCTTTATAATATTAGTATAGATTAAAAGAGAATTTTTCGCTGACTATGCTTTAATTGAGTTTGCTGTTCATTCACAATCATATAAAAAAATCCAGAATCATATTTTGATTTGCTGACGATATAAACATTTCACATATTTCAAAATATTTTTTACTAGTAATCTGCAAACATTCGGAGACTTTTAAAATCTAAGTGCAATAAACAAACATAAATTTGTATCGATATGTAACGTTGGAATTAAAATTTTAATTTTTTATTATATCTCTATCGCAAAAAGTTTTTATACTTCCACTTATCAACCATTAAATGTTCATTGTTATGAGATAAAAATTCCCGGGATAATACAGCACTATAATAATATTATGGATTTTTTGGTAGTGAATGTTGATATTCTACTCAAATGGTATATGGTTCGAGTAAAAAACAACAGCTATTTTTACACATTCTTCTAAAGGCATTACTGATATACTTTCTTTCTGGCTTTCAGGCACTTCTTTTGGCAAATTTCATTAGCAATTTGCAATAAATATGTAGTTTCAAGATATTCCTATAATAGAATGTAAAATATAATTATTTAATAAATATATTTCTACTCCATTCATTATAACATTATTTATTATCGCGCATATTTTAGAAACAATGTATGTAATTTGATCAAACAATGTATGTAATAATTAATCTGAATTTTTAATACAGAATACTGCATTATGCAAATTATATAAAAAAGTTGTCGAATTAGCAACATGTTTGTGTGCTACTATAATTGAAATATTAGATTAAATATATAAATGCTTATATAGCCTCACTTTTTTGTGCCTTACATACACACTAGTTTAGTCAAAATATTGTACAAATGCTATATCTCTTGTAAAAACATAATAAATAGAGCATCATCGTTGCTTTTATTTGCTTTACAACTAAAATGTTTGTAAGGAAATATAGCTTTTGCAGAAATATTGGAATTTTAATATATAGGGTCAGTCAAGGATAGAGAGTCCTAGAGGAGAGATGACCTGTCTAAATATTTCCAAAACTGATCATAGATTGCAACATAAACTTTGCTCATAAGAAATAGTTCAATGAGTTCATGCATTTCGACATGAACCTGTTTTTTTCGCTTATAAAAAGTAAGTGTAATTTTAATGTTTACTTAATTTAGTGGATGAATATTTTTGTTGAGTCAGGCATCTGAATGTTTTATAATAAGTTTGAGATACATATATATTTAACTTTAAGGAATTTCAAGTCATGTTCATAATGCAACCTTTACTTCTGAGCCTAAAACAAAGACATACAATGCTGAAGTGATGCTTTAATTTGGGCGATCATCTGTCCTTTAATTTTAGGGGATATAACCACATCAAATCGAGGAAAGATGATCACTTTTAATCAATACGTCAAAATTATACGGAATGATGACTATTAAAGAAATATAATTAAATTTTAAACAATTATATTAATTGATATAATTGTTTATATTTTCCTTAAGTTGGTCCGGGACACATTTTAAAATATTTTTATTATTATTATTATTATTGAGTTAAAATTTTGATATTTTTAGTGATGATTAACAATATTATTTGTAAACAAAATCACGCAATGAAATTTTTCATTTTTTTAATTTTAATTTAATTTTTTAATTTTAAAATTTTAAAATTTATTTAAAAAGTGAGGTAATTTCAAATCATTATAACTCGAAACATTTTTTGTAGAATTTCAATTGTTTTTCATTTAAATAAACATAAATACATAAGCTTTAATTTTGATTCTCCATTTTTAAAAATATTAATTTTTAGAAAAAATTAAGAATATTGAAAATAGAAAGTAAAAATATTTATGTAATTAAAATGAAATCCTACTTTTAAAAGTAATTTTTTATTATTTGCTGAATAAAATTAAAGTAAAGCAATTGTAAAAAAAAAAAAAAAAAAAAAGTTCCATTTTTTAACCCTTTATCTTTAACGGTTCTTGACTTATAGCAATTTAAAAAGAAAAATTGTGAAAAAAACCATCATTAAGAAAAACGCATTTCTCCAGAAGGCTTTTCCATAATAGCCATTGGTTAAAAGCTGATTTTAAAAACAAACGTAAACATAAAAATTAATATGTCCTTTTTCAATTAAGATATAAACATGATTTAAACGCCATTTTAAACCAGAAAAAAATAATAATGCACTATTTTTTCTTAGAGAATTTGAAGATTTTAGGTAGATTTCGTATGAAATACTACCTATTCCGATCGCTCCCATGTTGGAATTTCTGAAAAATTTTTGCAGATCTACACCGATCATGACCTTCAGACCCCAAAACTACCATATATATATATATATATATATATATATACCATATATATATATATATATATACCATATATACTATATATATATATATCTGTCTATATCACTTTTTTATGGACACGATAACTTCTCCAATTCTGCTCAAATCTCTTTCAAACTGATACATAAAATCAAGGGGCATAAAATCTCTGTTAAGTTCGTTAATGGGCAAAATCGGACCAAGGGGGTGGAAATAGGGAGGGGTTTTGTGAAAACCGAAAAAACTCCATAACTTCTTAAATAAAATATATATCTAATCAGTGTAAAGTTTGTTATACTTCTAAGAAACAGGCCAAAATTTTATGCATGACAGATATTTTATAAAATTAAAAATGGGCTCAAAAGGCAAAAAAAACAGGGTTTTCGGGAGAAAAAAATTCATAACTTCGTCAATTCTAAAGATATCAAATCCAACTGAATTTTTTATGAATGTTCCAAATATTATCTAAAACTTTTGTCCTTACAAGTTTTTGATAGGACCAATTTTTACCGATGAAAAAAATTAAAAACGAAAAGCAAAAGCAGGTTGGAAAAAGAAAAAAACCTATAACTTCATCAATTCTTAAGCTATCAAATCCGATTAAATTCATTTTACATCTACTCAATAATATCTACAACTTTTATATTGACAAGTTTTTTTACAGGACCAATTCTTATAGTAAAAATAAATTAAACAAAAATAGAAGTTGAAGAAAAAAATCGCAAATCCAAACTGCTTATATTCTGACTCATTTTCAAATTCATTTTTAATTTCAAACGCATCCAAATGGCAGGATCTCTTATTTAGGAACTATATAATGTGACATATTGTCCAGATTCTCGATAAAGGCAGGATATATTTATAAAAAAGCTGCCAAAAAAGGCACTTTGAACTGAATTTCTTTAAGCGATTGAGATTAAAAAATTAAGGAAATATTCAAATAACAAATTGCTTATTTTATGACTCATTTTTAAAACCATTTTTCCTGTAAAGCGCATCCAATTGGCAGGTTCTCTTATTTAGAAACTGTGTAATGTGCCACATTGGTCAGTTTTTCAATAAAGGTAGAATATATTTTTAAAAATGCTGTCAAAGTAGCCACTTCAAACAAAATTTCTCTAAGCGATCGTGATTGAAGATTTGAGGATGTTTTCAAATAACAAATTGCTTATTTTATGACTCATTTTTAAAATCATTTTTGCTCTCAAATGCATCCAGTTGACTGGTTCTCTTACTTAGATATTGTGCAATGTGCCGCATTGGTGAGTTTTTGGATAAAGGCCGAATATATTTTTTAATTTGCTGTCAAAGTAGCCATTTTGAACAAAATTTCCCGAAGAGATTGAGATTGGAAGTTTTGAGGATGTATTCAAATAACAAATTACTTATTTTATGACTCATTTTTAAATTCAATTTTGCTCTCAAATGCATTCAGTTGGCAGTTTCGCTTATTTAGGATCTATATAATTTGCCGTATAGGTCATAAAGTTTTTTCATAAAGTCTGAATAAAATGCAATAAAATGCACATGTCTTCAATAAAATGCTGTCAAATTGGACATTTGAGTCAAATTTAACTTAAGATGATTCTGATAAAATCGGCTCTTACAGAAAAATGAAATTAAAATTTTTTCAAAAGCGCCCGAATAAAATTGTTAAAATGGGTTTTACTCTTATTACATTTTATTTTTTATTGTTGAAATGAGCACATTACGAAATCTACCTCCGCCTATAGGCCAAGTCGACAGGGATTTTTTTTCTATTCCGGATCCTCTTAATATAAATATCTCAATAATAATAATAAAATAGGTATTAACATCGATCGCAAGCATTGAAAACGTTAGAAATTTTCATTCCAGAAACAGATAATGTTGATAAACAAATTTAAAATTGTAAAAAAAAAAAAAAAATAAATAAAAATAAAAATAAAAATAAAAATAAAAATAAAAATAAAATAAACGCAAAAAAGAAAAACAAAAATACGATACTTCCATCAGCAAAGAAGATGTAATATATTTAAAATTATTAGAATCTACAGATTCCAACGGAATAGAATTGGATTGGGATAACTTTGTTGGTTTGAGAACAGTATTATATCACAACCAAAATTAATGTCTATATACAATGCATAAGGCATTATAGTGGTTCCATGAAACGTGAATAAACTATCAAAATCTTTGCGAAAAGTGTGGTAAGATTTTACTAAAAGTAAAATATTGATATTATACTTGAGATTTTTTTCTCTCATTTTCAATTATATAATCGCATCTTTACAAATTGCTATATTCTTTTTTGTTTTTTCATAATTAACTACATAAAATGTATTTTTTTTTTTTTTTTTTTTTTTTTTGCTGTTGTAACTTCTATTTTTCTTTTTTGTATTAAATGACCATCTCTCCTAGTCTTGAAAGAGAGATGGTCATCTGCCATTTTAATTTCAAATTTGATTTCTATTTTTTTTTTTTTTCTGAATATTTAATCACTTTTTGTCCAAAATGTGATGCGTATATTTATAAGAATTTTAAATATGTATAAATGAATCTTGTATTTGAATTATAATTTTTTTTCAATTTGTAAAAATTATAGCCATTTATCCTAGAATTTTCCTACACATTTAGAAATGTTATGGCAGTAACATTATCTCGTATTGTATGCAAAGACCACTTAAATCGCTGGCTTATATCGATTAAGTAATGAATGAAAATTAGAAGGTATTGCTTGAAGAGGAACTAATATACTCTCTTGTGTGATTATTACTCAGACTCCTTTAAAGGAGGTTCTAAGGATATCTTTAAGTGCTCTAATTTTAAGGAAGCATATGCGAAAAAACAGTATACTAGAAAAAAACTTGACTTATGTGGTTTTTGAGATGGCCGATTCAATTGTTCTGTTCATTTTATATTTTTAGAATGATCCGTTCAACAAATTAAGTCGAAAATAATCACATTTTTTACATTTTAGCTGAAAATATACTCTACAGCTTCTATAATAAAATGACTCTAACTAGTTGTAAAACAGTATAATTATATCAAAATATGTAACATATCCTGTTTTGTATTACATGTGGTTGTCCAGCCTTCTTCCAAGATTAAAATTCCTTTATCTCAGAAAACATTTTTTTTAAAATTTGTCGTTTCTACATTGACATATTTCTATATATGATATCTATATAGAAATATTTCACAAATTTCTATGGAAGATAAAGTTATGGCATTTTGTATATTATTTTTCAGTTCTATTCGTTATATAATCTTCGGGGTTTTTTAACTTTCAGATAAATTTTGAAAATATTATATTGTTTTAAAAAGCATTTTTATAGAAGAAACTTTTAAGAAAAAAAATAAAACACCATTCAAAAAATAGTTTTTAGTTCAGTAATTTGGTAAGCACCTTTTATTTTTATATATAAGGTATCCTGGGGTAATAACGCCACGTTAAGGTTCAACCAATTTTCACGGCTTAGTTTTTTATTGTATTTTTCAAACAAATATAGAATTTTATGCAGCAACTCATTGACTATCTATATTTTAAAAAATAATTTAATAGATGAGTATTCATAAAATGTAATGGCGTGATTTCTTGACCAATGCTATTAGGACCACCTATGTGGGTAATAACGCCATGCATACAAAACTATAAAATAAAATGGGATAATCCCATGTAGATTGCCAAATCATAAAAATACAAGCTCTAAAGCCCTAGAAATTGACAAACTACATTCTAAGAGATAGAAAATGTTTAATTTTTTATCAAAGTGTAAGAAAAAGAAAGAAGGAGGGGGTCAAAAAAAATATCATACCCTGTTATTCCTTTTGCTTAAAAAGGACCCCTTAAATAGAATTATTACAAACATTGTTTTTAATTGTGTTTATTTAAATCAGTGCTTATGTTTAAATATATGCATTCTATGTGACAGAATTTTTTTGTGAAATTGAAAGTAAAAGGGGAGAGGGGGGGCTTCAACAGAATACAACAAACATCCCGAGTTTCTGTTTGCTTAAAAAATCCCGCTTAAATATAATTATAAGAAACATTGCACGGTTTTAACCATTTTTAGCGCAATATTTTTATTATATGAAATTTTAATAATAACTAGAGTTCTGTGTAATAATTAATTTTCGTAACACTGTTATAAAAGTCTTGTAGATACTTTTTAACCCCTAAACTCCACACTAATGTAGAATCGCGCGAACCTAAAATTAAAATATTGGTGTTATATAAAACATGTTTCAATATATTTGTATTTTAAATTAATTAAATAAGGATTTTTCAAAAAATCAATATCCCTTTGAGATCTTTTATTAAATTTTATACATGATTTATTTGATTATATTTCATTATCTCTATATTAGCAACAAAATTAACCTTTAATTGCTGTTAGCGATCTCACTGAACATTGTTTTTTTTTTTCAAATTTCAGGATTTAACTTGTAATTTCCAGTTTAACTATAGCTACAGCCTGTAAATTCTCTTTCGTTTGGAGTCCTCGTACTGTTTATAAAATTATTTGAATAGATTAAATTTAATTAGAATTATTCCTTACGAAAAGTTTAGTGCAGAAACAGTACTCTATGAGTTTTAATCATTGATCGCCTTTTAATCTTTAACTAATGTTACCGGTCACAAATCACTGCTTTTTTAAATTTTTATAATTTAACGTATAATTTTCAGTATAACGGCAAACGCTACTGAAATTTTGTTCGATTTGAAACTTTAGAGCTATCATCAGAGACTTTTATATATAATAGGTGGATTTTAATTATAATACTCTTGTACAAGAAGTTTAGTACAAAAACACCATCCTATAAGTTATTCACAATTTATTCGTCTTTCGATCTTGCGGTCTCACAGACCACTTCACACTAGTTACGTTACATTTTCTGTCACATCAGTTAAAGGTTAAATTTTGAAAATTTTGAAAAACAGAACGCCGAGAAAGCGGACAGTTAAAATTTAGAACTCAACTGAACAATCAAGAGGGAATTTAATAGAAACCTGATTTTGAAAATGTTGGAATTAGAATATCGAAAATATTTTGGTATCGATTTATTTATAAGAGACTAAAATTATTTTTACGTTAGTATTTTTATTTTTTTTAACCCTAGACTGGTGTGACAAAAATTGTCACATAACTACTGTGAGAAGTCTGTCAGACCGCTTAATCTAAAGATGAATAAAATGTTACACTAACTCTCAAAATACTATTTATGTATTAAACTTTATATATAAGACTATTATAAATTAAATCCAGCTATTCAAAAGTATTTAGAAGTACAATGTAAAAAAATTCAAGAGGTTACTAAAAATTTTTTAGTAATTTTGTATTCCACAGTTTTTTTAGTAACCATTACAAACTTTTTTTGCAAGTGAAACAAACATTTCTTTGTAAACTGAACAAAAGAATTTTTGGTATAACTAGCTTAAAACTTTTTAGTATGAGCCACCAAGCAAATTTTAGTAATAGCTCCAAAATTATTTTTAATAACCAGTACGTGTGCTCGAAGGGCAGGATCTTCCTTCGAGCTGCATCCAGTGGATAAAAAGATAGGCTTCCGAAGCGGAAGATTTTCGGTTAAGCCGCAATAGATGGCAGCACCAAACATTGCTACCTGCTCCAACAGGAGTTTCATAAGCCCTTTATTTAACGAGTACTTATACTGCACACATTCGGTGCGTATTTGGTGGTGTCCAGCATCGAACCCGGGACCTTTCAGCCTGGAGTTCGGTGCTATGACCACTAAGCTATCACGGCCACACCAAGTGAGTTTTAGTAATAGCTATTAAAAATATAACACTATTAACTCTATTTGTTGCAAGCTTTTTCTGGTAATTCTTACAGATTTTCTTGTAACAGAGTAAGATTACTAAAAAATTTTTAGAAATGGCATGGATCACTAAAATTTTTTTAGTAGATCGATCCTTTTTTTACAGTGTAGTAATAAGACTCCAAACTAAACAAAATTTAAGTATCTATAAAACTAAAAATTACAAGTTAAGCTGTGAAACTTGAAAAAATCAGCGGTCTCTGAGACCGCTAACAGCAGTTAAGGGTTAAGATCAGTTTTGGGTACCGAACCCCCCCCCCCTCTCCTTAATATAACCATTTCAACAGTGACAATAATGCTGTCTCATACAGAAAGTAAAAAAAAAACCCCTTCGCATGTACACTGTAAAAAAAGGGTCGATCTACTAAAAAAACTTTAGTGATCCTTGTAATTACTAAAAAATTTTTAGTAATCTTAGTCGGTTACAAGAAAATCTGTAAGAATTACTAGAAAAAAGTTAGCAACGAATAGAGTTAACAGTTTTATATTTTTAATAGCTATTACGAAAACTCAGTTAGTGTGGCCTTGATAGCATAGTGGTTATAGTTACGGACTCCAGGCTAAAAGGTCCCGGGTTCGAAACTGGCCACCGCCAAATACGCCCCGAGTGTATGTAGTGTAAGTACTCGTTAATAAAGGGATTATGGAAATCCTGTCGGAGCAGGTAGCAATATTTGGTGCTGCCATCTTTTGCAGTTTTGCCGAAAATCTTCCGCTTCAGAAGTCTGGATGCAGCTCGAAGGAAGCTCTTGCTCTTCGGGCGCACGTAATGGTTAATAAAAATAATTTTGGAGCTATTACTAAGATTTGCTTGGTGGCTCATACTAAAAATTTTTAAGTTAGTTATACAAAAAATTCTTTTGTTCAGTTTACAAAAGAAATGCTGGTTTCACTTGCAAAAAAAAGTTTGTAATGGTTACTAAAAAATTCTGTGGAATACAAATTTACTAAGAAATTTTTAGTAACCTCTTGATTTTTTTCACAGTGTAGTTCCGCCTCTAAGAAATGAACCGGGGTAATAACGCCAAGGAATGGCATTATTACCCCGTTATATTTATTGCGCAGTACCTTTTAAATTACAAATTATCTCGAAGATATACAAAATTTTCTACAACATTTTGAAAGTATATGAAATGAGCTACAAATTTATGTAATAAACAAAGTATTTCGTGATAAATATATAGTCTACACATCCTAGAACATACCTCGCAAATTTTAGATCAAGCGTTAATTTTAGATGCTTCTGCAAATGATAAGGCCTACAAACGGAATAAATAAACATTAAGCTGTTGCTTGTGTTTTATATGACTCAGAACCTTTCAGACCAGAGCCCATAGGTACCCTTTTCCGGATTATTTCATAATTATGCATAATATTAACACTTGGCGTTATTATCCCACCTGGCTTTATTACACCAGGGCACCTTACATTAGAGGTCTAAAAAACTTTATTTCGGTTTACCCGAAAATCCAACCAAATGCGTAGTAATTCAACATCAAAGCGGATTCAAAGCCAGAAATTAAAATAATAGCAACCCACATTTTAACGATAAAATAACCTAACATCGATTTTATCAATTATTTAGAAAAATGAACATATACATAGGAAAGACCGGAGCAAATTTTCTAACATGTATTTTGCTAGATATTTAACAAAATGTCTAAAATCGCAAGTGGCCGGTCACCTTTGGCCATATAATGTATCAGTTTTTTCTGTTACCTAACTTTGTACAGGAAGTACGGATATAATACTTTTTAATATATTATTCAGATAAAATTTGGGACGCTTTCAATCAATCAAAAATAAATGTTTTGAGAAGCAATTATTCCTTAGGAAATTAGATTTATTATCGTCAAGGATCATTTATTTTCTAAACAATATTTTTTTAATGGATTTTATGTAAATTTGATAATCAGTTTCATAAAGATGAATTTAAAGCTATTTAAACAATTCCTCCAATATTCGTATCCTACTAATTGTTATACTCAATATTTTTCCTACTTGGAAACTATGCTTAGAAATATGTTTTTAATATAGTATAAAAATAGTGTTTAATCACGATTAAAATAATATTCCGAAAGTATTTATCTGCCTATTATATTTTCGATACTTTTTAAATTATACTTAGAGTGGAATATTTTTCGAATAAATACCATTTTCTAATATCATCACCCTACCTAGTTACAATGTGTCAAAGAGTGTTTGTCTATCTTCTGTCCAATCAGTTCTTTAGTTACATAATTATCCTTAGGAATTACGCATATAGCATTTTTTTAGTGTCTTATTCTAGATAAATTCTTGAGTTCACCCAATCAAAAATAAATATCTTGAGGAGATACTTTTCGTATGTAAATTAAAATTTGATTTAATACCGCCAAGGAACAACTATTTTAAAACAAGTTTCGTTTTACGTACACTATGAACGTAATTAAAATTTTGATAAAAGTTAATTTTCGAATATTTTCTATGAAAAATAAACAAAAGAAAAAATGATGTAGATTTTAGTACATTTATAATTATACAAAATTATACTGTCGTTAAAATTTGGTTGCTGAAATTTAGCTTTAACAAATTATGCTTTGGAGTTATTTCTCGAAACTTAGAACTTGCTATCACATCTATAATCTAAATTGTTATAATCAAACCCCATGTTTACAAAAAAAATTACAGACAAGGTGTCGCAAAAGGTTATTTAGAAACTTTCAGAACTGATAGTGCTTACTGCAATAAACATTTATTGCATAGAAAGAAATCGTCGCAATCTACTTATCAGTCATATACTCTGAAAAACAATTTCGTCAAAAAACATAAAAAATACAGTCAGCAAGTTACCGGGTCGTTGCTTTTGTTTGGAAGAGACTTTACTGTTATTTGTAGAAATTCCCGTCTTTTGATTTAAAAATGTTAGAAAATAGCATATTCCGTTCGTGAATTTTTTGTGTTTTGAGAGTGAAATGGCATGCGGGAAAATTTCGTTTCTAACCAGGAAAAGTAACGCTCGCACCAGTCACCGTAACACTCTTGCGATCTAACAATAAATTACCTTTAGATTGGAAAATTTCTGATAATTTTTAAGTCAGATTGATTATTTTTTTTTCTTGTATGTGTGTGGAAAAATGGATTCATTAAAGCGGGTATTTTCGTATTTTAACGAAAGAAAAAAAAAAGACAACGGGAATAACCTTCAATCCACGGATTTTTTGAAGGTGACTTTGACAGGATGGCGTATTCCAAGCTGAACGAAAATTTCATTCATACCTTTAACAATACTAAACATACTCTATTACTATTTTCCAAAGACTTGCATTGCTTTCTATAAAATATGATAGTTTCCGGAAAATTGCTGCCCATGATACATGTCCAAGATAGTGCTGTAGTTCAATCAAGTCACCGGAGTGGGTCACAGTGCTATACACTCTCAAAAAAACTTCCGTCTTTTCACAGAAAAAGTACTGGCAGCACTGCTGCCAGAAATTGTCTGTAGATTGACGATTTTCTGTTTATTTTTTTCTCCGTCAAAAGAGGAAAAATATCCGTCACTTGAAAAAAGTTTGGAAAAAATCAACGGGGAAGAGGTGGGGATCGAACTCACGACCCCAGCATTACAAGGCCAGTGCTTATCCTCGGCGCTACGGTTGCTCATGACTATTGTGCTTTAAAATAGAACCGTTCATTTCACATGGGTGTGGTTTGGTGTATTTCGTTAAAAAGCTTTTAATTTTGCAATTAATCTCGGAAAGATTTCATCTTTAATGAAACTGTGGCTGGGTTTTTTTTTATGTTTAGTATTAATATATTATAAAAATGTGAATTTTAAATATATTACGTAGATTTTTAGAGAAAAAACATGGATGTTCTATTTTTATTCGATAAGATTTTTTTTAATAATATTTTTTTTTTTTTTTTTTTTTTTTTTTTTTGCATTTTATTTTTTAATTAAAATATTTTTTAAATGTGTTCACTTAAAGTATATTTTATATGCGAATATTTATCATAGAAATAACTTAGTTTATTGAACTTTATTCAACTTATCCAACTTTGAATAACAGATTGTGAGAATTTTTGAACGAATAAAGAAAGTAATTGTTATTTATTTTTAAATTCGAAAACATTTTTGTCTTTTAAAACTAAATTAGACATTTTAATCAACAGAATATTTTTGTTTTTCATTTTAAAAATAAATTCGAATTTATTACTAACAGACCCAATGTGCATGCGTGCTAGATATAAACGGAATCTTTTCCTCATTTTTCGACGTTCAGAATGAACTCACAGAACAAATATGTTTTCTGGGAGAACAGAAGTTATTTGTGAAAAAATAACGATAACTTAGTGTATATTGACGAATTTTTCTGGCAGTGTAAATACTATAATTTCTTGAAGTTTAGCAGAAAATTCTCTGACTCGATAAGGTTTAAAAGCTTTGCGAAATTGGTGGTATCTACTAGAATCTCCAGGACACAGTAGTTGGAAAAAACCAGAGGGTATGTGCTACAGGCACATAATACAGACTGACGAACTACAGCTTCATTTGGGAAATACATGGTACGCAGTGGGGTTTTTTATGTTTAAAGTATAAGGCGTAACCAATCGTATACCCTCCGCTAAACACCTGATTTATTCAACACTAAACTAAGAATTTAGTAATTTCGAATGTAATTCATAATGCATGGGGTGTCTCTGAGCTTATTATACTTCTGTTCCCGTGGTATTATATCACTGTAAAAATTAAAGACCCAAATTGGGATGTAAGAATCCTGAGTATATCAGTGTTTCCACAATAGTACAGTATTGTTCCAAAGTAGTTAACCCAAAATGGTTCAAAACAGAACAGATCCATACTAACATTAAAACAATGAAGTAAATATATAATGAATGTATTACCGAAGATATTTTGATTGTTTTAATGTTATTAGGGATCTGCCATTTTTAAAACCATTTTGGGCTATAAACTTTCCTATTTGGAACACTGCTGTACCCAAAAATCTTACAACCCAATTTGGGTCTCTTTTTTTTACAGCGTAACATTTCTCAAAAAGTAAACTTATTTTGTTGAATATTTCAATAAATTATTTCATCACTTGTAAGTTATTGCATTATTATCTGTTACTTCTTAAAATTTGTAAACCATCTAACGGGGCACCTTCTACATCATCATCTCGCAGTAGCAGATTTTAAAACTTTTTTGCTATTATTGATTAAATGAATTAAATTCTCTTGAATAATAGTTTATAAAATTTTCTAATGACAATGTTTTCTTATATTAGCCTACTTTGCTACAATGTGTCAAACATATTTGTCTTCAATGCTTTGCCATCACTCTTTTAGTTATGTATTTTTCTTTAGGAAATACGAATAAAAATATTTTTAATACATTAGTCTACACAAAAAATTGAGCCCTTCCACAATCAAAAATAAATATCTTCAGGAGTATTTTCCGTCGAAAAATTAAATTTGTATTTAATAACATCAAAAGGCAAATAGTTTCAAACAATTTTTTGTATGTAAGTGTAATGTAATGCGAATAAAATTTTGATAAAGATGAATTGTAAAATCTTTTCCGTGAAAAATAAACCGAAATTGTGCTTTTCGAAATTTATAATTAGTCAAAATTGTATTATCATTCAAATTTCTGTTTAATAAAGATGTGATTTTGTAAAATTTTATTTAACCCATTAGTGCCTAGCGTCCTTTTTTAGGAACGCTTCAAAAGGTGCATTCGGCACTGTTTTTGACACCGGTAAAAAATAAAAGCAATAATTATTTTATTTAAATGATGCATTTTCGTGATTAATGAACTAAATTTATATCTTCTAAAAATAGTGGTGCCAACCAAATAAAATTTACGCAAAAGATGCTGGGCACGAATGGGTTAATTAGGATTCTAAAATTTCTCTGTAGAAATCCAACGCTTATTAATGATATATATATATATATGTATATATATATATACAGGGTGATTCTAATTTTTATTTTATAATAAAAGAGGAGTGATAGTATATATCAAGACAAACAATATTAAATGGGAGACCGAGGGTCCAAAACGTTTTCCAAAGGAGATAGCCGCCATTAAAGTTTAGAGACCAAAATTTCCAATAAAAAAAACCCGAAAAATCGGTCGATTGATTTGCGGTTTTCACTAAAATTATTCTTTTTGTCAGCATTTTCTTAAAATTAAATTATAAAGATAAATTTCAAAAAATGCTGATAGAGGTCGCTTTAGACTTTGGGGTAACGAACAACTATTTTTTGCCGATAATTTTTCCAGTTTATTAAAAGTTTTCGTAAGCTTAGACTCAAGCTTAAATTTTGAGCTCAAAATCCGAAGTTGGGAGTGGTTAAGTAGCACAAACTGAGCTGTGTTCAGAGGGTTCAAAATTCAAATGATTAAAAAAAACGGAAAAATTGGTTCATTGATTTGCGGTTTTCACTAAAACTATTCTTTATGTTGGTGTTTTCTTAAAAATAAATTATAAAGATCATTTTCAAAAAATGTCGTTAGAGGGTACTTTAGGCTTTGGAGTAACGAACAACTATTTTTTGCCATTATTTTTTGCATCTCATTAAAAGTTTTCGGAAGCTTGGACTTAAACTTAAATTTTGAGCTGAAAATCTAAATAGTAGGGAGTGGTTAAGTAGCACAAACTGAACTGTGTTTAAGGGGGGGAGGTTCAAATTTAAAATAATTATACAAAATGGAAAAATTGGTCGATTCATTTGCGGTTTAAAATAAAACTATTCTTTAAGTCAGTATCATCTTGAAAATAAATTTTAAAGATAATTTTCAAAAAATTCTGCTAGAGGGCGCCTTAAAATTCAAAGTAACTAAGAGTTAATTTTTAACCATTATTTTTTGGTTCTAATTAAATACTTGCAAAAGCTTATTAAATGTTTTCGGAAGCTTAGATTTAAACTTAAATTTTGAGCTCAAATTCTGAATCGTTCGGAGGGGTTAAGAAGTGGAAACTGAAGTGTGTTCAAAAGTTGAAATTTAACGCTATCCCCTCCTCGAACACAATTCAATTTTTCACTACTTAACCCATTCGAGCCCGCGACCTTTTGTGCACATTTTATTCGTTTGGCACCACTATTTTAAAAAGAATTAAGTTTAGTTCATTAATTACGAAAATGTTTCAATTAAATAAAATAAAGATTGTTGTTCTTTTTTACCGGTGTCAAAAACAGTGCTACATGCACCTTTTGAAACGTCCCTAAAAAGGGACGCTAGGCACTAATGGGTTAAACACTCCAACGATTCAGAATTTGAGGCCAAAATTTAAGTCTATGCATTTGAAAGCATTTAATGAGATAAAAAAAAATAACGGATGAAAATAGTTGTACGCTATTCCAAAGACGAAGGCGCCCTCTATCGGCATTTTGTGAAATTTATCTTTAAAATTTTTTTTCAAGAAAATGCTGATTTAAAAATTAGTTTTAGCGAAAACCGTAAGCAAATCGACCAATTTTTCCGGTTTTTATATTCATTTGAAATTTGAACCCTCTGAACACAGTTCATTTTGTCGACTTAACCACTCCCAACTATTCAGATTTTGAGCTCAAAATTTAAGCTTAAGCTTCCGAAAGCATTTAATAAGATGCAAAAAATAACGCTAAAAAAGAGTTGTTCGTTACTCCAAAGTTTAAAGCGCCCTCTATCGGCATTTTTTGAAATATATCTTTATAATTTATTTTCACGAAAATACCTATTTAAAGAATAGTTTTAGTGAAAACCGCAAATCAATCGACCAATTTTTCCGTTTTTTTAATCATTTGAATTTTGAACCCTCTGAACACAGCTCAGTTTTTGCTACTTAACCACTCCCAAGTTTAGATTTTGAGCTCAAAATTTAAGTTTCAGTCTAAGCTTACGAAAACATTTAATGACTTGCAAAAAATAGTTGTTCGTTACTCCAAAGTCTAAAGCGCTCTCTATCGGCATTTTTTGAAAATTATCTTTATAATTTATTTTAAGAAAATGCCGACATAAAGAATAATTTTAGTGAAAACTGCAAATCAATCGACCGATTTTTCCGTTTTTTATGTTTATTTGAAATTTTGGTCCCTAAACTTTAATGGCGGCTATCTCCTTTGGAAAACGGTTTGGATCCTCGGTCTCCTATTTAATATTGTTTGTCTTGATGTGTACTATCGCCCCTCTTTTATTGTAAAAAAATTTTTCAATCACACTGTATATCATCCGTGAGCATAATATATCTAAAAGTTTCTTTTTTTTCATAGATTTAATACATTTTTTATTAATTTTATTTTTTAGAAAAATCATGTTCTACTAATGTCTAATTTTAAAATAAAATATTGAATGATTTCTTTGGTAGTACACTTTTAAAAATTTCCAAGTAAATGTGTTTCTGAATAGTATCAGACTAATTATTTACGCGTCAAAAAGTGTTTACGTCTGTCTCATTCTCAATAACTTTTATATAATACGAAATACGAAAATAACATTCTTTAGCATGTTACTTAGATAAAATCTTGATGTATTCAAATCAAAATACATATCATGAGAAACTATTTTCCGTTGGGAAATTAAATTTTTATTTGTTACTATTAAAGGGAAAATACTTCGTGAACTAGTTTTGATATGTGAATGTTACGTAATGTAAAAAAAAAGAAGAAAATGAATTTAAAACATTTTCTTCGGCAAATAAACAACAAAATAAAAGTGCGAAATTTATAAGTAAATAAAATTATATTGTCATTATAATTTATTTTTAATGATTTTCTTTTATATGATTTTGTTGAATTTTACTGAATTAAAATTTTTGAAATCGAAAACGTCCTTTCAGCTAGAAATATATCTTTTAAAAAGTTCTCAGAAAAAGATAAAAAGATTATCATCTGTGAGCAGCTGATACTCTTTTGTTCCTCATTGATTCAATAATTTTTCTGTTTATTTAATTTTTTTTCTAGAAATCTCCATTATACATATCTCCCCCTACATATATGTCACATTTTAAAATAAATATTGAATAATTCTATCAGATAATATCTGCATTTTTAAAAAATTACGAATAAAACATTATTTTATATTATTCTACTAACTAAGTAAGAATGCGTCAGAAATAGTTTGTCTATCAGTTTTTCAATCACTTTATTAGTTATACAGGGTGTTTCGCTACCAGACCGACAAACTTTGAGGGATGATAGTGCACATGAAGACAAACATTATTAAACAGGAAAACATGGGGCGCAAACGTCTTCTGTAGAAGCTAGAGGCCATTAAAGTTTAAAGTCCAAAACTTCAAACGATGATAGAAAAAGGGTCGATTCGTTTGCGGTTTTCACTAAAATCATTCGTTATATTACTATTTCTTTAGAAAAAAAATTTAAAGGTTACTTTAAAAAATTATCGATAGAGGGCGCTTTAGACTTTAGAGTAACGAACAACTACTTTTTACCATTATTTTCTGCATGGGGTTGAAATTATTTCAAAGTTTAGATTTTAACTTAAATTTTAAGTCCAAAATCGAAAGTATTGGATGGGAACGGTGGGGTAACTTAGCGAAAATTAAACTGTGAACAGAGGGGAAGATTTTAAGCGCTCATAAACATTAGACAAACTAATCGATTTTGTTGCGGTTTGCATGAAAACCATTTCCTTGGTAATTATTTTATTCAAAATGACGTACAGTTTTGGTGTCCTAATTTTTTGATAGTGGGCGCTTCCGACACATATCCGACATTTCAATGGCATTACTCCTGGGTGTTTTACTACTAGACCAACTTACTTCCAGGAAGTGTTAGGGACACAAAGATGACTCGGAATCACATAGGAATGTAACGTTGGAAATGACTTTTTTGCGAGTTAAGGTTAAAGGAAGCAGAAAAGATAGCAACAGAAACAGCTGAGAAAGAGCAACACGTTAATGTGACAGAAAACAGTTTATTAAAAGGTTTTACCACAAAAGGTGTACGAAATTACGACCAGAAGTAGTCCGGCAACTTTAACAGCGACGGTAGATGGCGCTGTAGTTTCCTTGCGGTAGATAGTTCTAAACGGTAATGCATGTGAACAGCGATCACTTTGAAGTGATCATTCGCGAACCGACTCCAAAGGTTGCAGAATGAAGTATTTGAAAGATGAACATCCCGATGGGACCCCTCCACATTTTACCAATGACGTTTGCCGACACTTCAAAGTAACATCTGGGCAACGATGGCTAGGTCGTGGTGGCCTGCCGGATCGCCGAACCTATCATGTATCGACTTCTTCTGCTGGGGTCAAACGAAAAGTCGGGTGTATGAGACTACCATGAGTTAAAGACCTCGCATCTGGTATTCTGTAGCTTGCCAGAAAGCTATCAGAGATGCCAGGAATCTCTCAAAGCGTGAGGAATTTCATGCGACGCCGCTGTCAAGCATGCCGAATTACTTCTGGTCGTAATTTCGAACACCTAATGTTGTAAAACATTTAAATAACTGTTTTCTGTCACTTTAACGTGTTGCTCTTTCTCTGGTGTTTCTGTTGCCTTTTTGTTTCTGCTTCCTTTAACCGTAACTCGCAAAAGAGACATTTTCAACGTAACATCCCAATGTAATTCCGAATCGTCTTTGCACCCCAAACACTTCCTGGAAGTATGTTGGTCTGGTACTAAAATACCCAGGAGTAATGCCATTGAAATGTCGGATATGTGTCGGAAGCGCCCTCTATCAAAAAATGAGGACACCAAAGCTGTACGTCATTTTGAATAAAATAATTACCAAGGGAATGATCTACACGCAAACCGCAATAAAATCGACTTGTTTGTCCAATATTTATGAGCGTTTAAAATATGCCCCTTTGTTCACAGTTCAATTTTCGCTAGTTGCCCGATTCGAATGTTTCCGATTTTGAACTTAAAATTTAAGTTAAAATTTAAACTTTAGACTAATTTCAACCCCATGCAGAAAATAACGGTAAAATGTAATTGTTCGTTACACTAAAGTCTAAAGCGCCCTCTATCGACAATTTTTGAAAGTAACCTTTAATTTTTTTTTTTCCATAAAAATCTTAATATAAAGAATGATTTTAGTGAAAACCACAAACGAATCGACTCTTTTTTCCGTTTTCTATCATCGTTTAAAGTTTTGGACCCTAAACTTTAATGGCCCCTACCTCCTACAGAAGACGTTTGCGCCCCATTGTTTCCTATTTAATAATGTTTGTCTTCATGTGTACTATCATGAATTAAAGTTTGTCGGTCTGGTAGCGAAACACCCTGTATAATTTACTTTTTGGAATATGAAAATAGTATTTTTTTATTATGTAATATAGATAAATTCTTGTGTCCTTAAAAACAAAAAATAAATATCTCCAGAATTTACTTATCGTTGGGAAATTAAATTTTGATTTATTACAATAAAGGGCAGTTACTTATTTAAATAGTTTCATTGTTTGAGCTATATATAATATAAATAAAATTTTCATAAAAGTAAACTTTAAAACATTTTTTAATAAACAAAAAAAAAAACTTTTTTTTTTTTTTTTTTTTTTTTTTTTTTTTTTTTTTTTTTTTTTTTTTTGCAAAATTTATAATTAAACAAAATTATACTGGCATTAAAAAATTATGAGAATATCATATTGTTTAATTTTACTGAATTAAAATTTGAAAGTTATCTCAAGAAATCAATACTCTCAATACTCGTTAATGCACCCTTCCCCTATATATTGTGTTTGAATCATTAGCAGGAAAATCCAATTTATTATCATCCCTGAGTAGCATGTAACTATTTTTTATTCATTTATTTAATAATTTACTATTCATTCCATTTTATTTTTAAATCTTCTTTTTTTAGTCTCCAATTTTGAAAATTTTTATATTACTTTTCAATAATACATTTTTTAACAAGACGGAAATTGCACATCTAGGGTAGCTTATGAGGTTCGTTCGTACTATAACGAAGTTTTAAAGATACTCAGATCGTGGTGTAATAGTATATAGTACTTCGGATACATTATAGTAGCCGAAATATTTTGTGTGTCCGGTAAATACTATCTGCTTTCTTTTATACAGGAAGTAACTTGTAGTAAACCTCAGTAAAGTATATCGATTTCATAAAATATGAAAAAGTTTAATATATATAATATAAAACATCACTTTAAAATATCAAATTATTTGCAAATGCTATAAGTGATCTATTAAAATAAAATAATATGGCACATAATACCTTTTAATTTTACATGTTTCATTGCTCTGACAGCAACTTTTTCAAAAACAATAAATGATGAAAATTAAAAGGAAATGGTAAAAAGTTATTTCAGTGGAAATTTCCTTTTTATCATTTATTGTTTTTGGAAAAGTTGCCGTCAGAGCAATGAAACAAGTAAAATTAAAAGGTATTATTTGAAATATTATTTTATTTTAATAGATCACTTATAGCATTTGCAAATAATTCGATAGTTTAATATAATTAAAACGTTCCCAAAACAATGCCTCCCCCCCCCGATACCATTATGTATTTGAATACTTTTGTGTGGATCTGTAATTTAATAAAAATATTCTTTGCACCACATATTGTACAGAATAGTTTAGTATGTACTTCATAGATTCAAATTTTATTATGTTCGAAAGAGTGCGACATCATTAAAAGACACTTGAAACTATTTTTCCCCATTGGCCCTAATGTAACAGAATACTTTTGATTGTTCCTATAATTAAACTATACATCCGATTTTCATAAAATTTGAAATGACTCGACAACATTATGCACAATTATATGTTTTAAATTTCAAACAATTCGGTTGGGTATTTTTTACTCTGTTATTTGCGGACAGACAAACTGAACGACGACTATAGGTGCTCCGTATTTACAAAATTACGAACGCACCTAAAAACGCATAAAAAGGTTTTCTAATGTGGTCCTACTTAGTTACAATGTGCAAAAAATTGTTTGCCTATCTGCTGCCCTATCACTTCATTAATTGCGTAATTTTGCTTAGGAAGTAAATGTTTGACATTTTTATCACTTTCCAACATAGTTGAAAATGTCTTTGCTTTCGGTTTGACTGGCCGTCTGTCCTTCTGTCCGCACTCTAACTCTCATAAACAAACTCGGATTGCCATGAAATTTTTAGAAGTTATTGACGTTCATCCTATTGACATTATTAAGAATGAAGTTTCTACCATGATTAGTTTAATTACAGGGACAGTCAAAAGTTTTTCGTTCCATTACGGCTTCTGGGGAAAAATTGTGTCAAATGAATTCTGAAGATGATTATACTCTGTCAAACATATTCAAATTTATATGCATCTATGAAGTGCACTAAAAGATGCATTCTGTAAAATATGCAGGGAAAAGAATACTTATTATTCATTTACAGGACCACATAAAAATGTGGAATTTGTAAATTATGTAAAGAATTCCATTACATAATAATTTAACACTAGAACCGCGGTGACGGGTCATTTTGACCCGTATCATAAGGAGAGAGGTCGATTCGAACCAGAAAATCGTTTATAAAAAATATTAGATTTAAGCTGAGCAAAAATATTTTCAATAAATAACATAAACAGTTTTAAATAAAAATCCCGGTGAGAAATATTTTTCTAAAATTTGAATGAATTTTCCCGCGGTTCTAGTGTTAAGAGAAAATTGTTTGCGACATATTTTAATTACGGTAAACGATTTCATGTATAATCAAATTGATGTACGTCGCTGAGGCTTAATATGAGTTATTTCACGTATAATGTGAAGTGCATAGCATTTAAAGGGACACACAAAAGATTTCAAATAGTATATATTCTATACGAAGTACTGTATATTATGTTTATTATGGATGATGGCTGTTGAATGGATGAAATGCATTTTCAATTATGATATGCACTTTTAAGTTTCACTAAATGAGTGCATATTATATGGTGTGCATAAATGTTAATAGTTACGCAATTTAGATACACAGGGTTACACAAAAGAGTTCAGAAAGGTTACTGAATATGAGCGTGATTTACTTAAAGGTGGTTTTTAAAAACGTGGTGCCTTTTTACGTTGAACTGCTCTCAATTTACTATAAAATGTTTCTAGAATATTGATAAAATGATTTAGAGGCTCGCGCAAACTACTGGATACAGGATCGCCTATGGTGAATAATTTCTGTAATTTTTAATTCAAGTAGTTTGAAGAGTATTTTTGTTTGAACTAAATTTTAGCAAAATACTTTCGAGTAAAAAAGGTACTAGGTAAACTACAGGGCTGAACAAAAGTATTCAATTATGCTTCCATCTTTTAGTATAAATTGCTGAAAGAAAAAATTCAGCAGTTAGGCATTCTTCTTTTCTGCTAAACTAAATTTTCCCATTATATAGAATATATATCAACCGGCAGATCAAGTACAGGGTTGTTCAAAAGTATTGGAATACATACTTGGCTATGGACAGTAACACCTTATTTCCCTGGATGACGAAGTTTTGTTAGATTTCAGGAAATGTTGGAAAGTGTTTCATGATCTATGCTTAACGCATGACTTTTCTTACTTGTTTAATATTTTATTCAGATAAATTCACGTTTTCTTATAATCAAACAAATATTTTGAGAAGCTTCCTTCCATTTGGAAATTAAATTTTTATTTATTATTGTCAAAAAACACTTATTTTTCAAATAGTTTTAATCTGTGAGTAATATGCAACAAAACAAAATTTTGATAAAGTTGAATTTTAAATCATTTTCAATGAAAGATAAGCAACAAAACCTAATTTTTTTTTACTAAAATCTTATAACTAAAGAAACTTATGTTGTCATTAAAATTTATTAGTACAACAGTATGATTGTGCTTAATTTTACAGAATTAAAATTTTAAAATTATTTCAAGAAATCTAACTTTTCAACATTTCACTTGAAATGTTGTGTTAAAAACCTTAACAGAAAAATACAAAAAAAAATTATCATCCCTGAGCGACGGATGCTTACTTTCCTTATTTATTTGTTTAATCTTTCATCCTTATTTTAATTTTATTTATTTATTTACTTTATTTATTATTATTATTTTGTATTATTATCTATTATTCACATCTCCAATTGTGAAAAATTATTGAATAATTCTCTTGGATAATACATTAAAAAATATTAAACAAAACTTTGTCTAATGCCATCCTACTTACTAGTTAGTTACAATGTGTCAAAAAGCATTTGTCTATCTGCTGTCCGATCAATTCTCTAATTCCGCAATTTTCTTTGTAAAGTATACATTTAATATTTTTTAGCATGGTATTCAGATAAATTCTTGTTTTCTTACAATCAAAAATGAATATCTTGTGAAGCTTTCTTCCGTTGGGAAATTAAATTTTGGATTTATTATCGTCAGATGACACTTATTTTTAAAATATTTTGATTTTATGAGTATTATGTAAGGTAATTGAAATTTTCACAAGAGTAAAATTTAAAGCATGTTCTTTGAAAAATAAACTGCAAGACCGAATTTTTTTACTGAAATTCAACAAAATTAGGTTTCCATTAAAATTTATTTATATGACAAAATGATTTTTTTTTTCATTTACAGCATTAAAAACAGTAAATTAGTTCTAGAAATCTAACTTTTTTATCCTTCTCTTGACATGCTGTGTTTAAAACCTCAGAAGAAAAATACAAAATCACTATCATTTCTATGCGACAGCTATTTATTTATTTTCATTTATTTATTTTATCTTTCATCTTTACATTCTATTTTTATTGCAAATAATCGTTTTCCAAATATTTCCAACTGTGTAAAATTATTGAATAATGCTCTTGCATAATACATTAAAAAAATTATGCAAAACGTAACTGACAAAGTTATATTTAAACTAATTTATACTGTCATTAAAAATTATTTCTAATGATAGTGGGATCTTGTTTAGTTTTGGTAAATTAAAAAAAAAAATTCTATAAATCTAACACTCGCAAATGCTCCAGTTATCAGCAATATTGTGTCAATACCACAATGGGAAAAATATTTTATCCTAGGAGATCTATAGTTAATTTTAAATCTTATTATTCATTGATCTTATATTTATTTTATTTTTGATGCAATTTTTTATTTTCCACAAATTTTTACTGAGAGAAACTGCTTCCAAACTAGGGGGTTAGTAGCTGATAAACGGGAAGTTTTGAGTTTGAACCCATTTCACGTTCTTTGGCCAAGTTTTTCGAAGTTTTCTTCGGACCTTGTGTAATTACGAGTTCTATTCCCTCAGAAATAACTTTCAAGGAGGGCAATTTCTCCCAGCTTATCTCGGTATATATCCCTAGTGCAGGTAATCGGCCTTAACAAACACTGTACCACTAATTTCCAATTTTGGAAAAATATTAAACAGGAGTTAAAATAATACACTTTGTAAAAATTATTACTTATCGCCAGTTTATTCGATGTTTTTTCGCTACATTAAATAGTTCTCTTCGATTATGCATTATAATGTTAAAAAATTGTTTTGAAAAGTACCAGAAATCAAATAAAAATATCTGCTACAAAATCATAATATAAAAAAAGCAACCCATTTCAGAGAAATTTACCCTTCTTCAGTCTAAATCATACACACAAAGCTAGCACTGCTAGAACAGAAATAGGGTTGAAGATATTGAATCAATGAGTTTTTACTTGTTTTCGTTTATACAAGTGGAAATATGACATATTCTTTCAAAATGAACTGCCTTTTTTAAATTTTTTATTGAATTTGACTTCCTCTCATATAATCGGAATTTAGTTTCTAAAAAACTTAAAATTACATTCCATTATTTTATTCTTCTTTCCTCACTATATAATGTGGAAACTAGTTTTAATTGCTTAATGAACTACATCATAATTCGTCTAATTTCAAATGCGTACAACCCTTGGCAAAAAGTTTCTGATCACTGTTATCAAGTTCATGAGTTTTGTATTCCGAAGCGTATACTTCGCGATTCAAGAGCATAGGAACGTTTTGCAGTATGGCAAATAAAAGAAAGAATGTTAAAATATAAATAAAAAGTGAATTCAATATTGAAATCATATAATTTATAATTATAATGCAGGCAAAAATGTTTCCTCGTGAGAAAAAAATATCCGATCAGGATCGAAGTTGGAAAATAATAATTGATCACTGAGGAAAAAAGTTTGAAATTTGCATATTGAAGATAGATTAGAGTGCCTGCGCATGCGTATGATATATGAATCCTATTTAAAAGAAGAAATCTTGCAGTTGCGAGATCAAAAGCAGCTCTGAAGTGCTGGAAAATGACTCGTGTGAAAAACCTGTCTCGCGATTTAAAAATCCGCATGATTTAATTATTCAAAGAAGTAAATTCACAATGGAAAGTGGCTGATTTATGAAATTGTGCTCAAAGTACAGTATGCGATATTTGGAAAAAATATCAGTTGACTAACAGCGAGGAAAATTTACCTGGAAGTGGACGACCACAAATGTCAGTACCTAGGAAGGAAAAGAAAGCTTGTGAAAATATCGAAAAGAAAGCGGCGAGCAACCTCAAAACAACTTGATTCCGAATGGTCTAAGTATAACGTAAAGGCATATGACCGCAGTACGTAATCATCTAAATTTATCAAGATTTAAATCTTGTAAAATTAAAACAAAATCTTGCATGATAAAGATGCATAGAAAAGAGCGCCTGTAATGGTGTAAAAAACATGTGCACTAGCCATTTGATACATGAAATAAAGTTATTTTTAGCAGTGAATTTCGCATATCTATCGGTAAAAGTGATGACTGTGGAACATTTGTATGGAGGAGAGTCGGTGAAAAGTTCAATGATTTAGACTAAATTTTCACCTGCATTTGCAGTTTGGAGTTGTATTACATCCCAAGGCGTCGAGAAGTTGTGTATTGTGTTACGTACAGTAAGCTTTGAAGTTTACATTGATATTTTAGTGGATTTTTTGATTCCCAGCATCGATCAATAGTTCGGAAATCAAAACGACTTCTTATTTCAAGATGACAATTAGCTCCCCAACGCACCAAATCAATGAAGAAATTTCTACAAAATGTAGATAATATACCAATTCAAACCACGACGTGACCGCCCAATAGTCCGGATCTTAATCCCATCGAAAATATGTGAAATATATTAAAAAGAAAAATCGATTTTCGATGAATTACAAATGCCATAGAACTTACGTAAAGCTATAAGGGAATGCTGGGGGGAAGTTGCTCCCAATGAGTGTAAAAATTATAATGAGTCCAGTCCACTAACAATTGCGACTGTCATTCGAAATAAAGATGGATTTACGAAATATATAATTACAGTGATCGGTTATTTTTTTCCAAATCAAAGCATGATCGGATATTTTTTTCTTTGGTGCCTAAATTTCAATCACAATTTTTCTGTTTATAAATTAATGAATGGTGATTTTTCTTTATTGCATATTGTTGTTCATTATATGTAACACAGATGTATTATCGCTAATAGTCGTTTCATTGTTATGCAGTGAGAATAAATAATATTTTCTTACAAAAGATGGTAGTGTTGATGTAATGATCGGAAACTTTTTGCCAAGGGTTGTATAATTAAAGGTTATGAGAAGCTTTAAATGCGAAAAAGCCCAAAATCTGAATAGAACGTTTTGCTTAATATTTTTGCAAATGTTTAATATGACTTATATGACAATACATATGGAACGTGTTAAGTTACTTGATTAATCTTATAGGAAGGACACACAATATCTAAATTAAGAATGCACAGTAGGTCAGTGTGGCATATTATTTGTAATAATAATACTCAACGAAGTAGTATCAGAGCAGCAATTGTCAATAAAACGTTTTACGATTGAATTAATTTTTCCTGACTTGCAGGTTGTTCCTTTTTTCCTAAACATAAAATTTTAAATTCGGTTAAATAATTTTCTTGACTTGTATAATTTAAAAATAGATTTTAAAAAATCAGTTTATAATATTTATTTTACTCTTAATCCATAGCTCGCGCTGTCAATTTTTGGTGCATTGCGAAGTATACTAATGAATATCACTGGTCCATTTTTAAACATCAGTATATTTATAAAAATATTTTTATGTTATAATCACGGAAACAACGTTAGTTTTAAAATAAAATCGTCAAGGAAATATGTGAAAATTTATAGCAAGGCACCTATAATCCTCTCATGAAAACTTGGTCGATGAATAATTCAAAATTCGATTAATTTATTTGTTAACTAACAGGCTTTGTCCGCTACTCTAGTCAGCTTCTCGAAACAAACCTTTAATCAAACGTATGTCGATGATTTGACTTTGTGTTTTAAAACAATGTGTACCTTTACCTAAAATGTCCTTCCGGTTTGCCGCCAACGAAATTAATGCCATTGTTCTGTTATTTCTAATGTGTTATTTCTAAACGGCTAATATTTTGTAATCGACTCTTCACCTGATAATAGAATTTTCTCTCATAATTCTATAACTAAGCAACGTACAGCAAAATATTATATACTAACATCTTTCCTAAAAAATTAGCTAACAAACAGGCTAGGTTCCATCAAAATCTACATATCAGAACTAAAGTTATAAACATCAGGGACTAAATTTCCATTTCCAGTTTACATAGGTTTGATGTGCCAATAATGGACACCCTTCAATGTTTTTGGTTTATAAAAAATAACCAATAAAAATTTAGCTTCTATTTTTTCATAACTCCTCCTTGCATATTTTATCATTTTGCCTTATTATTTACATTCTTCATCAAACCAAGCAGGAAGCAGAAAATAATGTTTCGAAGTTCCACTGTTTTTCAACGAAAATCTTAATGAACACGCTAAGAGCTGACTTCACTAAATAAATTTATATATTCTTTATTTTCTTGTAAAATTTGTAGCTTTTTATTTTGGTCGAAAGAGAAGACATGAAATTCTATATACTAATGGTCATTTATAAAATTTCATTCATTTTTAAGATTTTAAGAGGGGTGCCCATTACTGAGACGCTTAATTCGTCATTTTACAGTAATGGACATCCCATGTACACATTGCTAAAAATGCAATTGCAGTAATGTTTGTATAGCATAACATATGTTGATTTAACTGCAAAGATAAACAATTAAATTTAATATTTAAATGCCACTTATCAAAATGTAATAACTCAAAAACTTTTATAAATAGCTGTTTTTAAGTTATTTTATGTGGTTAATAAAATTTGAAAATTTTATTCCTTTTTTTATTTACTGTTAATGTATGTTACTGGTAATGTATGTTACTGTTAACTCTGTCTTGAATATCCTATAATTTGGTAATCAAACTAGTTAGGAAGCACAAAATATTGTTTAAGGACACATCAAAGTTATTAAAAATCAATTTTCAGTCTTAAATGTTTGCTTATTCATCTCCGACGAAAACAAAATTGTAATATTAATGAAGGTTATACTAGTTAATCTGCATGAAACTAGTTAATCTGCAGATTACAGACCCCAAACATCAGTTATACAGTTTTATTTTGAAATTATTTTATTTAGTAATTAAAATATCAAACTCCCAAAATCATTTTCTTCACATTTGTAACATTAATTATTACAAGTAATATACAAGTAATTTCTGGAATTATAATTGTTAAAAAATAGTGACACAAAACTGTACATTAATATTCCAAAACTTCTTTTTAATTATTATATTTTAAATCCCCTTACTGTATCAATAATTCGATAGGCATAATTGCCTGATATTGTATTTTAAAGCATCCATTTGAAGTAATTAAAATATCGATTTTCTGATAATTATAATTATTGATACAAACAGTGACTTATTACCACAAATATTTCATTAATTACTGGTACACTAATTGTTAAATGCATTTGAAAATAGTTACTTTATTTCATTAGCATGTTTTCATCAAATTCTGGATCTAAATACGGTAATAAAAACAACTGTATTTATTACTTTTTATGGTGTGTCCATTACTGGAACAGGGCGTGTTCATTACTGGGCTTTTGGGCGTTTTGAAAAATTGCTCTTATTTAAAAATAACTTTTCATTCACATTGGCAAATGGGACTAAAAAATTGGTTAAATATTTTTTATACATTAATATAATATTGAAAAAATTAACTATAATTATTATAACTATCAATAAAAATAACTTTTAAAGAAATTCCTTAAGGGTGTCCTGTCCATTACTGGCACATTTACCTTAGATAATTGATTAAGCTAATAATCACTAATAGAAAGTGGTACAGTCCATTTTTTAATTAAATAATGCATTTTCGACATCATTTGTATTTCTTAGTAACTTTTCACTACAGCATCGCAAAGTCTTTCAAAATCAGCGGCCAAGTTAAAAATGAAGAAACGGAGAGTTAACAATGTTAGGTATACAAAAGAGTACCTGTGTGTTTTCTTTATTTATATATTTTGTATGTATGTATTATATTTCAAGAAAAATAGATCAAAGAATAAAGCATTTTATTTAGCAGTACTAAAACTAGCTTTTTTTCTAATACTAATCTTCCATTTTCGCACGAGATTAAGAAGTCACTTTCTCATTATTAAGAGTCTTAAGTCTTACTGTAATTCTAGTATTCTTATCACTTAATCCCTCCAATCGTCTATGTTTAAGGGCATTCACATAACACTTCGTCTTTCGGGAGTAACTGTTGTTTATGGAAAACAGTTACATTCTACATAAAATTCTTAATTGCATACAGAAAAAAATCAGAAAATACAAATAAACATATACATATTACAATATTTTATTTTTACTTTGTAAAATAACAGACTTTTCGAAAATTGCATGATTATATTATCCTAATTCCAAAAAGGGCGATTTTTGAATTATTTCATTTGCTAGTTCATATGATTTGCTTTACAAAACAATCTTGTTTTTGTCCCTGTATGCTTTAGAAAGCTATTCTAAATCATATATATTGGCCTAAAATACTGCACATTTTAATAATTAATAACAAGTATATAATGACATCTAGTGGAATTATTCTTGCAGGAGATTACAATGAAACTTCGGGAATTTTTTTACTAACCTTTATTTTTAGTTCCAAATATTGCCAATAGATGGCTCTTTACACTATCTAACTCTTAGAATGCAGAAGCCCAAAACTAACATGCAAACAAGTGGGTATGGAGGATCGCATATCGTACAGAGGGTTTCATTTTCTATTTCATTCAAAACAACTTATCCTTTAAGGGTGTTCTTAAATCAAAAAGGGCAACTTTGTGACACATGCATTATTTTATTTTTGTTCGGAAATGCATGAAAATAGCAAGTGTTGTTTTTCAGAAACTGTCTAATTGCACTCATTCTTTTGTTTTTAAAAAAACACAATAGATTTTTCATAACAAGCCTTCAAAGTTGACACTTTTAAGCATATTTCCCGACGAAAGCAGAAAAACCGGTCGAAAAGGAGGAGAAAAACGGGTGATTGCGTCATCGAAATAGCTTATAACACGATAAGTAATTTAATTATCATAAAATGGAAAAATAAGTTCAATTCGAAATCGCTTTCATAGTCAGGCATTAAAATTTTATAACTTTCTGTTAAAAAATAAATTTGTAAATGTGTCAAAACGTTTTTCGCTTGTTCAGCGGATCAGTTAAGAACACCCTTAATTAAAAAATCGAAATGGTTAACTTATAATTATAAAATTCTTAAAATTGAAATGAACTTGAATTCCAAAAAATATTATCAATGGCAGTAATAAAAAAACATATAAAACTTTAAATTGACAAAAGACACGGAATTTCTTTTAATTAAATCCATCTTAGTATGAGAATTTCAAATTCCAGGCCCGGAATTCGAACTAAGAACGTTCTGCTTTCTAGCGAGATTCTTTACTTTTAAGCTACTATATCTGCACAAAAAACGTTGAACCTAGTTTATTCAAAATATCTCTCATTGTAAAAATCTTTTTAATTTCCAATGTAATTTTGTAACAAAAGTTTCATGCTTAAAAAGTATTAAAAAAGAAAAAAAAACTTTAAAATATTTTTATGCATCCTTGTAAAACTTTAACTTTTTTTAAACTCTATTTATTTATTTATTTATTTATTTATTAAGTTTACTTGTATACCAAATATTTCTGGGTCAGCATTAATGATTATGGAAATTAAAATTTAATGTAAAAGAAAGATTCTGCGTACAGCATACATAATGAAACATCTTTCAACGCTTTCAGAATATTGTAACCAAACTTAACTGTTTCAAACGGCGAAAGAAGATAGCTAAGTAGCAAACGCTTAACACAATTGAAATCCAGATTGCAGCAGTTCTTGTCGACAGCAATTTAAAAAACATATATTAAAATATCACAATTATGCATTAAATAGTGAACGAATATATGAATCAATAAAACCACTCTCTACAACATAAAAAATTGAGAGATAGATACGGGATTAGAAGGTCTACTCATTATTAAATTTGGGAAGACATTTTTAGATCCCATGACTTTAGTGACGTAATCAGGGTGGGTTTCCAAACCAGTAATATTTTAAGGTTTTCTTCTCCTTGATTCATAATAGAAAATTTTCTGGTTAGATAAGACAAACAGAACTTTCAAATGTTTCCGGTATTCGGAGCATTTGGACAACCACCCTGGTTACGCACGGGTGTATTATTCAGCGATGGGATAGTCTCAGCGTAAACTATTCTTAAATCTAGTATTTACACTGTGTTCATACACATTATATATATATATATATATTGTATATATATATATATATACCGGGTGTCCCAAAAATGACTGATGGATTTTAAAATTCAATAACTTGCAAACGGTGACAGCTATTTAAAAAATTTTTGCAGGAGTGTTATGTATTATGTCAGGAGTTTTTTTACCGTAATTTTTTATTTTAGTTCGCATCTCAAACAATAGGTGGCGCTGACGGCGATTGAAGGCCAGGTCGACGCTTCACTCAGCACTGATCGCCTGGCCTTCAGTCACCATCAGCGCCACCTATTGTTTGAGATGAGAACTAAAATAAAAAATTACGGTAAAAAAACTCCGGACATTATACATAACCCTTCTGCAGAAATTTTTTAAATAGAACCGTTTGCAAGTTATTGAATTTTAAAATCCATCAGTCATTTTTGGGACACCCGGTATATATATATATATATTTATTTATTCAGGGAGGTTCTCCTTGCCATGCCCAAAAATAATCATGAAAATTGCACATACATCGTGATTAAAGCGGCCCCTTTTGGCATTTTTTTTTTCCAATTCAGGGAGGGTCTTCTGACCTTAGCTAAACACTTACATAAAAATTTTGGTACAATTTTATGTATTACTTCATACAGTTTTGGGAGGTAAATTATTGAAAATGGCACAAAAATAGCTTTTGCAGCGCCTGTGGATTTCTTTTTATTCAGGGAGGACCAACTAGCCATATCCAAACACTTACACAAAAAAATTGATTCAATTATATTTGATTCAAAATTTTATTCATAACTTCATACACATTTCGGTGAAAGAATATTGAGAATTACACAAAAATCGTTATTGCAGCACCCCCTCCCGGCAATTTTTTTTCAAATTCACGGATGACCAATTAGCCATACACAGTATAAATTTTTTGACCAACTAGCCATACACAGACCAACATTGACCATGATTTAAATGGCATGTTCTCTGCCTTTGGCAAAGAGAATGAACTTCAAGCAAAATTTAAAACTCAAAATCCAATAATGATACAACATGGATACCAACTATCACTTACAAACAAATTTTCAAAATTCAATTACTTAAAGTATCATAAATTTTACTCTTAACCCAACTTGTGCATTAGAATAGTTCTATTGATTGCATTGATTAAAATTGTATCGAATGTTGCTCCTATATTTCATAAAACTTTTTTTCAAGAATCCACTGAAATAGTAGGGATCATTCGTATTATTGACTTTCTACTAATGCAGCGTTAAAAACGGCTTTTAACTAACTTTTTAATCTGAAGTGCACAGATTTCTTAAGACAAGTTTCTGGTGTAATTTGATAATCGATAAATCAATAGACTCTCTTTCTCATGACTTTATCTCCTTTTAAGTCCTGAAATAGCGGCAAATCTAGAACCGTAATTATTGCCGATAGCAATCAAGTACATTTACGAAAATTTCAAAGAACATCATTACTGCAAGATTTCAAAAAGCAAATTAACTTGTCATTTGAATCGACTTCCTTCAAAAATATTTATTTCCGTGTCTTTATATTGTCAGTGTCTGTTAGTGACGGCAGAGTTAAATGAGCCCAGCTTTTGATATATTTTCATGAGTGTGTCTCTTACAGCAGTTTTTATACGTGAAGCGATTAATTCATTTCCTACTCTGAAAGAGAAACCTTGGCTTTCAAATTATTTAGCTACTCTTTTCGAAATTAACCTCTCACTTTTTTGTGTTAGATGTTCAGAAAAATGTTGAAAGGAATAATATTCGTTAGAAATTGAATACTAAAGAAATTGTTCGATGCCATAAACAATTTTGTAGTATTTAAACTTATTGGAAGTTAATGTAGATAGTTTGAAAAGCGCAGAGTTCATACAGATGTTTAACACTAGAACTACCGGAAATTTGAGTCAAGTTTTATAAAAATATGTCACACCAGATTTTTTATTTAAAACAGTTTCTCTTTATTATTTAACTTTTTTTTTGTAACTTTTGAACTTATTTCATAATCAAATTTCTGGTTTGAACCGAAACATATTCATAAAGTATCCGTCAAAAATACGACTCACGGTAGTTCTATTGTTAAACATCAGTACTTGGAAAAAGTTATTTTCACTTTATTTAACATTTAGAAACTTTCATTAAAATAAGGCTAAAATAGCTTCGAGAAAATGGAAGTATTCAAATGTAAACCCTCATACAGCAGAATTCGGATAATACAAATCTGGTTAAATCGAAGTATTGGATAAATCGAACATTTTATAAATTACCTGCAACCAGAAATAACTTTCTTTCTAACCTTCCTTATAAGGAACACTGTGGAAACTGAATACCATGTATAAAGAAGTTTTGTACTACAAGCATATTAGCAGAAAGAAAGCAGAACTCTGCTTGGAAACCTATGATAAAAAGTTATTCTTAACTAAAGAATAATTCGCATACTTAAATCAAAAATATCAAATGACGGTTAAATAAAGTGACGAAAAAAGAAAAAATAGGAAAAATATTTCAAATGATACCACGATTGAAAGTTGAATAAAATTAAAATATATCTTATATCGGGAAATCTACCAACAGCCTTAACTGATAGAGAAAAATAGGTTCAAACTGTCATGCAACAAATTCTGCAACTTATATTTAGCTATAGTCTAATTTTAAACTATTCAATGTCAATACATTTTAGAGTAATGAAATTTACTTTAAAAATATATATATATGTGTGTGTGTGTGTGCAACTTTACAGCGGAAAATCTGTCAACAACTGATAGATGAAAATGGGTTGAAACTGCCATACAATACATTCTGCAAATCATATTTTACTATAGTCTAATTTTAAAGCTATTTAATGTTAAAAGCGCTTGGTATAAAGCAATTTAATTTTAAAGAAGTAAATATCTGTAATTTTTTATCGGTGAATCTGCTAACAACAATCTTAACTGATAGCAGAAAATGGGTTGAATCTTCAATACAATAAACTCTACAGATTATAATTAACTATATTCTCGTTTTAAAGCTATATAATGTTAATAAGTTTTAAAATATTAGTTTTAAAGAAATAAATATATGTAATTTTACTTCGGGAAATCTGCCAACATCAATATTAACTGATAGCAGGAAATGGGTTGAAACTTCCATAAAATAAACTCTACAAATTATATTTTAATATAATCTAATTTGAAAACCATTTAATGTTAATAAATTTTAGAGTAATTCAATTTAGTTTTGAAGAAATATAAATTTTAACAGTACATAGAGAAATCTGCCAACAACAGGCTTAACTGATGGCTGAAAATTGGTTGAAACTGTCATGCAAAATATTCTACAAACTATATTTAACTATATTCTAATTTTGAAGCTATTTAATATTTTGTTAATTTGGATTAATGTAATTTAGTTTTGAAAAAATAAATATATGTAAATTTTGATGTTAATAAAAAATTAATCTAAAAACGTAACTATTACCTAGAACAATCAAGTACATCTACAAACTTTCAAAGAACATCACTGTTTCAAGTTTTCAAAAAGCAAAATTAACTTATCATTTAAATCGACTTTCTACAAAATTATTTTTTCCGTGTCTTTATATTGTCAATGTCTTACTGATTGCAGAGTTAAATGAGTTCAGTTTTTGATGTAATTTTCTGAGTGTCTTTCTTGAAGCAGTTGGTATACATTAAGCGTTTGATTCATTTCTTACACTGAAGGACAAACCTTGGCTCTCAAATACTTTAACTGCCATCTCGGAAATTAACATCTCACTTTTTTGTGTTAAGCATTCAGAAAACAGTTGAAAGAAACAGTATTCGCTAGAAATTAGATACTAAAGAATTTTTTTAATCCGACGCTAATCCCTACCTATAAAACTCATTCTCAAAAGAAAATGTTTCAAAGTAATGCTTTAAAACTTTCCTTGTGCGCTATTTTTCTTAATATGCTTCGAAGGAGTTTGATAAACGGTTTCAATTTTCAGAATTTCAATTATTCTTAAAATAGCTGGTGACTGATTAGTTGCACAAGCGAACCTATGAATTCTTGAAAAGAGTTGTGTAAGTAATTGCCCTCTTTTATTAAAAAAAGATTAAAATACTTTCTAGGGAAAGCACGAAGATGATTAATTTCTTTACAGATTCAATAAAACAAAATGCTTCAAAGTTTTTCTTATGGTCTTGAAAGAGGAATTTTATAATACAAATTGTTATTATTTTTGTTACATCATGAAACTATGTATATGACATCGATTAAAACTATTACACTTATAAAATTTAAATTAATGGAGAAAAAAATTAATTTAAAAAAATTGCATTTACTGAACAACACATGTTATATGGAGCAATGTTAATTGAAAAAAATTTAGTTAAAAAAATAATTGTGTAAGTTTTGTTTGTAAGACTCTCTACGTCCTCTGCTGCAAGACATAATAAAGCATTAATTAAATAAATCATGTATGTTTTCAACTTCTTGGGCAACCATATTTTTTACCTAACAAGCTATCAAAGCTTCAGAGCTAATGAGTCCGCAGATTCCATACGTACGTATGTATGTACGTAACGCGATAACTCTTGACAGATATTCGATATGCTTCAAATTTGGAACACAGATTCATTCGAATAAGGCGCTTCTTTGATTACATTTACGTGTTCATTGGTTAAGTATAAAGGCGCTCACGGGGAGCTAATTCTCTTTAGTATTGTTTTTCCATGCAGAATTATAGGATTTGCTACAAAATTGATGTACCAGTTTATTCGGATAAAGTGCTTTTCTGATTATAGTAGGATGTTCACTGTTCAGGTATAAAGGGGGAACGGGGGATAATGACTCCTTAATTTCGATAAGTAAGTTTTACGTGTAGAACTATACGATTGTCTTCAAATTTGGTATACTAATTTATTTTGATAGATCGTTCTGTGAATAGATTTGGAGTTTATTCGTTAAGTATAAAGGGAGAATCTAATCCTTCATTTAGCTAAATGTTTGTTTTTTCGATTTCTTTATTTCTAGAAGGCTTTTCTTCTTTGAAATAAGAGTATAATATACAGTTAGCGTGAATATCTTGTGAGCTCAATGCCATCAGTTTAATTAGGCACTTTCTTTACTTTATAAAACATGTGTGTGCACGTATATGTAGAGGCTGAAGTTAAAATAAGATATATATAGACATGCATCGGGTGTGTTAAAAGCTTTTTGTAATATTTTAAAATCATTTAAAAGTAACAAATAATTACATAAAAAATGCTGTTTCCACGAATGGTATCAAGGAGATCATATTATTTTTACATACCAAAAAAGTTGGGAATTCAAATGTCACCGATAGAGGGCCTTAATCGAAATATTGCAGATAAAGGAAAACGAAGCTCGTACTGAAATAATAGTAAGGAAAATAACGGAACAACTTTGGAGAAGCTTCAGTATTACTGAAATTCAAATGGACCCTTCTTAGTCTCTCGCCGTGTGAAACATTCGTAGATTTTAATTGCTGATTAACCGTTCATATTAAAATGCTTAATGAAGAATTCTTGTGTATACAGTTTTTTTATGGACAGTGTTATTGCCATAAATATATTTCATACATTAATGTTTCAATTGTTAATTAATTGTACAATTATTCCCAATGTTAAGGAACAAAAGCCAACATGTATTTATATACACTGCTCAAAACAATTAAAGGATATTTGAAGTTTTATATAAAATAAAGATATAAACGAAATTTTTTTGCTGAAAATAGAAGAAGAGAATCTCAAATGCAAATTTTTCTGGTTTTCAGACTGTGGAGTATGCACATTTTGAGTTCGACGTCAAAAACGTCGCTTCAGCGGCAGCGAATGGAATTTGACTTTTAACTGGATAAAAGAGAATGAAGACAAGGATGATCGGCATTCAGTGATTGCTTTGTTTCGATGAGTACGATGTCTCAGCGAAGTTATTTGACAGATTCAGAAGCTTGGAGAATTGTTGGTAGGTTAGAAGGGGGCCAAACTCAAACCGAAGTTGCGCAAGCCATTGGAGTGTCACAAAGTGTCATTTCCAGGTTCTGGAACCGTTTTTTGGAGAATGAATGTGCAGGCCGAAGACCAGGGCAAGGTCGTAGACGGGCAACAACGCCCAATGAAGATCGGTATTTAGCGTTAACAGCTCGGAGACACCGAAACATGAACGCTCTCTTCTCCAACAACACCTTCGCTCGGCTACAGGCACCACGATTTCAACTCAGACTGTCCGAAACCG
Source organism: Maratus speculifer (assembly GCA_964019185.1). Lineage (NCBI taxonomy): Eukaryota > Metazoa > Arthropoda > Arachnida > Araneae > Salticidae > Maratus > Maratus speculifer. The sequence continues at coordinate 185,999,036 of OZ025299.1, forward strand.
GCTCCATGCTGTAGGTCTGTATGCTCACCGACCGATCATATGTGTTAGATTAACATCAAGGCATCGTCGCGACCGCAGGAAGTGGGCAACCGAGCATGTCAACTGGAGGAGAAATGAATGGAGCAATATTCTGTTTTCTGACCAGTCCCGTTTTTCTGTGCATCCGGATAATAGGCGTATTTTCATCTGGAGGGACCGTGGCAGTAGGAAAAATACTGCGTTCGTGCACGAAAGTGTCAGATTTGGGGGTGGAGGAGTGTTGGTATATAGTGGCATCTCCATTTACGGGCGCCCTGACCTCTACATCATTCGAGATGGAGCTCTGACTGGTCGCCGATATAGGGATGAGATCCTCAGACCTATTGTAGTCTCTTACGCTGCAGCAATCGGAGATAACTTCATTTTAATGGACGATAACTGCAGGCCACATCGTGCAAACCTGGTGGAGGATTTCCTTTTCGAGGAAGGAATCGTTCGAATGGAATGGCCAGCGTGTTCTCCAGACATGAATCCAATCGAGCACGTTTGGGACACTCTAGGAAGACGAGTTTCTGGCCGCCAACAACCCCCACAAACTCTCCAAGAACTGGAAAGAGCTCTTCTGGAAGAGTGAGGCAGAATACCCCAACTCGTCATTAATAGCCTCATTGAGTCCATGCCTCAAAGGTGTTCAACGTTGCTGGCCGCCCGTGGAAACCATACCCCCTACTGAAAATGATTTTCTTTGAAAAAAACACCTTTTCTTATTCTTTTTTTCTCATATATACAAATTGTGTTTTTTTCCTTTTGTACACAAATGCGCAATAAAATGCATTTTTTTCTGCCAAACATGTGTAATTTATTCTCATATAACCTACTATGTCTGTCGACAATGTATCAATCAGCTAAAAAGTTTCCCAGATACAAAATCCACCTAAAACTGCAATATCCTTTAATTCTTTTGAGCAGTGTATTTAGTTCGTAATAATATGTAGCTTCTTTCAGGGTGTTACTTCTAGAAATTCGGAAATGTTATTATCTGTAAACATTAAGAAGCATATACTAAAATGAAATGAACATTTTTAAAATTCAATAAAATGTAAATGATAACAGCTATTGAAGATATTGTTGTAGGTGTTTAATGCGTGCAGTTAAAATCAAAACTAAATGGCAACAGGAACTGAAATGTGACAATGCATTTTATCCATATTGTTTAATCTTAAATTTATTATTTATTTGTTATTAGTTTTTTAAATATTAGGTACTGCATAATTATTTTATAATGAATCATTTAAATATGTATAAAATTTGAACGTTTTAACTTTGGCAATTACGAAACAAGAAGTAACGTAACAATGATGAATGTAACATATAACATTAAATTCAATAAACCAATATTTGTTACATAATATATACACAATATATATTGCATATTCTACATAACCATTTCATGCACTAAATTTTCGCTTTATACTAATTCCTTAACCCTTTCCGGCACGGACAAAATCTGTTAGTAAATTGAGAAATTATCGACTGACACCGGAATTCACAAACGAATTTTTAAGATATTTTTAATTCCTTAATTTGAACTTTTATTGTAAAAGCAAAATTTTACTAAAATATTATTGGTGGAGTCTGCAAGTTTGGCTTTAAAATTAGGTGTCCCAGACCGGGCACAGTGTGCCGGAAAGGGTTAAAAGTTGTAGTTGTTTCTGAAATTTAACAGCTGTGGTACTGGCATAACAGTCAGCCTTATGTTTATTCCATGGCAGAATTCAAACAAAAATTTTTTGAACCAGAATCATTTCTCAATGAAGTGTATTCTGGTTCAATTTATTATTCATTAACTTCTTTTAGTTTATAAAATTTCTTGTTTTTGTTAATTAGAAAAAAAGAAGGTATTTACTTATGTCTCTGATTTCATTTCTAGACCCTAAAACATTTTATTACGCCGTCCAGACTACTTTCAAATTTTTGGCACATTCATTGAAAATTCAGTATGAATCAATACGATTGCGCTTACTTCAACTTCTTTACCGACATAACGGTAATAAAAGTACCTGGAAAATTCATCTGATACTCAAAGATTACATAGTTGTCAAACTTAGTATTATCTTTAATTATATTGACTGCCTGCAAAAGCCCGTTATTTTGCTTTACATGTATTGTTGACATTTATATTTCCTTTAGTACTGTCATGATCGCAAATCGACCAGTTTTAACATCCTTCACAGCTTGATTAGTTTCTCAGAGATTTTAGAACCTCCGTAAGGCACTTCGTTAGCTATAAATTTATTCGGGGGTCATAGTAATGGAATTTTATTAAGTATTCAATTATAAAAATATGTCTATTCCATTATAAAAATAGCTTTAACACTAGAACCGCCGGGTATTTTACTCAAGTTTTACAAAAAGTGTTTCTCACCAGAATTTTGATTTTAAACTATTTAACTTATTTAAGTAGCTTATTTTACTGCTGCTTACATTTAACATATCTCATGAACTAATTTCTGGTTCGAATAGACTATTATCAGTCTAGAAGGGGTCATTTTGACCCCTTTTGGCGGTTCTAGTGTTAAAAAATTAAATGCACTATATCTAAATACATTAGCTCTGAATCGAGTAGCAGTTTGTTGGACCATCTTTGGCAGTTGGCAGAGATTATTGGGAAATGGTACGTTTGGAATCGGTAGAGTTGGCAAATGGTTAGGAAATGGTAGGGGCATGAATCTATCTAATTTGGAGCAGAAAATGTTTGGACCACGGTTTGGCTATCGTTGGCAAATAATTCTTCGGCTACTTATACGGCAAAGCGTAGATTTCTTAGTGTAGGTCAATATGGAACGTCAACTGGCCAACACAACACATTAATTATTACAGCATTTGTCCCACTGTTTTGTGCTGCTTGGATACTTTATGACATTGATCCCATTATTTTGCATCGCTTGAATACGTTGTGTCTGACATTTCTAAGAAAATTGGGAAAGAGCACATTTGCATCACGTCATTCGCCAGGGAATCAAAATTTTGTTTATTGATCAAAATTCTTTATTCTTGGATTAAATATACATCGCTTATAATAGTTCAAAATTTTTATTAAAATTCCATGGAGGCATAGGTTCCCCATTTTTAATTTTTGAAATATATTTTTTAATACTCAATTCAGTACTCAGCCAAAACAAACTATGAGGCATTTCCTAAATATATTAGTTCAACAAAATTTGCTTATTTGCATTTTCTGCTTTGAAAGATAATTTAAATGTAGTGTATAAAAATGCCACATAAACTTCTTATAGTACATTTACGTAAAGTCTCTCCACATTTGAAGTATCTAGTTTGTTAGTAATAGTTCTATTGAATGATTTGACATAAAAATGCGATGAATATTTTAAAATAACCGTAGTTAAAAATGTATCGTCTTTTCTACTTATTACTTTCGGTAAATGAAACAGATATTTAATTCCGTTATATCTATGGGGTTATTTGAAATCGAAAGTTACAAAACGAAATGTTAATCAAAATTCAAGGATTTTCCCCTGCATTTCATCAGAGATGTCGGATTTTGAATATTAGCAATGTATTCTGCATATAAAAAATTCTTCAAGAAGAAACTATTTGAATGCTATAACATGTTTTGCATTTTTTTTCCTGAAATGTCGATGCTTGATTATGTCATATTTATTGGAGGTTCTTGCGTTGGAATTTTAGGTACAAGAATTTTGTCGTATTTAAAGATCGTCACATTTAGGCACATTCCCTTTATTGAGTTTAAAATATTTCCTGATTTTTGGATCACCTGGTATTCTTGTCTTTTTGTAGCAGTTTTTAATACAAACATTCATATTATAATTTTTACATAGAAAGGGAGTGGTCAGTTACTAGCGCAATCACATTTTCTAACTAACAGTGGCGTTGTCAGAAAGGAAGTCCACATGCTATCCACATACCAGTAACATTATAAAATTTACTCTCTCTTGATTAACAGCAGAAATTTTTCCGAATAGATAAGGCTAACAGAACTTTACAAAAATAGTGGTATTCAGACCATTTGGAACCCCTCCCTGGCTATACCTCTGCTAACTAAACCTATAAATAAAATAAATTTCAGAAAAGAAATATAAAAATACAGGGCCTAAAATGACGATCTATTTCTATGAAAAATGACGATCCATTTCGATGAAAAATCTCAATAGAAAAGGATTTTTTTTTTTTTTTACACAAATGGATTGTCATTTTTGAAACACTTTGTATATTATGAATTATAAATCTTCATATCTTAATTAGCATTTTAAAAAGTCTGCAGAAAATTGGTACTAAAATTTCATTTAAAAAAATCTTGAACATTTTTTTATTGAATGTTCAATAACCGGTACACTCAATTTAGTTTTTTGCCAATGTGTTTGATTATATACAAGATATTTTTAATGCACCTATGACAATATTTTCCCCTACGCCTTTCTATACGAACACTTTTATATAATCTGAAATAATGGGTTCTGAAATACCATTATTTCTTAATAGAAAAAATGTATCTCCAAGTTCGTCTAAGTTAAAAAATTAAAATTAAAATTTATTTCTTAAATGCGAACTGGCAAGATAAAATATACTTGATTATATACATTTGGCATTGAAACATTTTTTAATATACATTTAAAATCGTAGATAACCAATACAAAAATCCATTTGTAAGTTAAATAGAACGAAATCCCATGTAAAGAATCAGTTATATATATGTATTATTTTGCCGAAGAATATTCAATATTTTTATTCCATTTTCTTCAAGTCTTTCGTTTCTTCTAAAATTTATAAAGAAGTTTAAAGTGACTGTGAAAGCATAAAAATTGGATATAAAATAGGCGCTTTGGAGAGAAAAATTTGACACGAGTCGCTTTGTCTGAAAGAGCTTTGGAAGAAAAAAAGTATTTTGACAAACACTGAGCCTAAAATAAACACTGTATCATATCACATTCTCTAATGGAACGTACCGATCTAAGTTATTATTTGCGTATACAGTATATTTATACAAATAAGCCGATTTATATCATTTAACCCATTAGCGCCCGAATTAGTTTCTTCGCTAAAATTTAAATTTTGTATTTCCCACCACTTTTAAAATCAAATTAACTTTTATCTGAATTTATCGAGGATTCTGTCTCGTGAAAGAAGGTATATATTTATCTTCCTCTTTACTGGTGGGAAAACCGCTTTCTTGCTGTTTTTGTAACCGTCCTCAAAAGAGGACGCTGGGCGTTAATGGGTTAACGTTCTAAACATTCAATTTTATAGTGCAGATTTTCGGATATTCACAGCACTTTTTTATATTAGAGGTTTTAAAATACTCATTTTACTCCTTAATCCTTTAACCCCTTGAAGGTCAGTGGTTCATTATTGAACCACTTAATTTTAATCCAATTGTAATGTTTACTATAATTTTGAAACGAAAATTTTCGTATAATTAAGTACGTGAATAAAAAGCTTTTATTTAGTGTCAAACAAAATTCTTTGTAAATTCTGGTATCATTCAGTCACTTCGGCATTTTACAAGTATAAGTCCTTCCCCTAAAAAAGTTAACTGTGCAAAACTTATAAGTTCTAAAACGGAAACAAATACAGTAAAGCCCTAATAATCCAAATCCTCCTAGATTACAAATCTGAATAGTTCTAATAAAAATGTGTTTAAAATTTCAAAATAAAATGAGTCTTGATTAAAAAAAATAGCATTACAAGCTAAAATCTTTATGCAGGTTGTTATTTTTGCATTAATTTGTAAAAAAATAAAGTAAAGAAATAAATAAAAATAAAGAGACGTTAACATATAATTTCTAATCTCGTTTGTCTTCTCTCTTTTTAACAAAATAAAAATCTCTATTCCTAAGAAAAATAAAAATTATTTAAAAAGCAAACTTTCATTTAAAAAATCTTTTTCAAAATAATAAGTTTTTAAACGTTATTTTAAATAATTTTGAGCAAGGTTTTTTGCAACAAATATTGTATGCATACGATGTATGGTGTTGCAATTTGGCAACCATTTGAAAAAAATTCAAAATACAGAAAAATATAAGAGTGATAATTTTTTCAGTATTTTTTCTTTAATGTATTTTTTCTTTAACATATTTTTTAATGGAAAAATAAAAAATAGCGCATTAGAGGATTAATTTTGAGGAGATAAAATTTAAAATAAAGAACAATATTTTTGCTATCAGGAATTGAAAAATGTGATTACATTGCATGTATGAACACAAGAGTAATTGCACGTTATTTCTGTCATTTCGTTTTTACATTAGATATTAGCTGTCTGCAAAATTCTGGAAATTGTTGGAAGTATTGTTGGAAATATTGCTGGAAATATTAAAATTTGAGCGATATATTTTAAAGTAACGCCCTCGTAGATTTAACATTATCATCCGGGCCTTTTTAAGAGAGTCGAGTGCCTTTAAAACCTTTATCTCCCGCATTATGAATTCATGAAAATTTTACATTCTAAAGCATTTTACGTAAATTTCTTAAACTAAATTAAAAGATTTACATAATCATTTAATAATTTTTTGAAGGATTTTAGAAGGATTGAAGGATTTAGAAAAATTAATTAAATTTGAATTTACAGAGATTTTGTGCAATATTTATAACCCCATTCAAATATTTTATTTTAAATTGTTTTCTTATATTTTGTAAAATTATAAAATGTACAAATAGGATGTTCTTACAATATAAATATAGAAATACTTCCGAATTGAAAAATCGCCATCCTCCTCCTTCAGCGCCAAGAAAGCTGAGATGATACAAAGGCAAAAAAAAAAATCATCCTTTTAAAAATATTTTTGTTTGGTGTAGCCAATAATGTTTTTGGAACAAAACAAAGTAATGTAGCTGCAATTCATTCTAAACAGTATTACAACTAATTGACGTAATAAAGAATTTTATAATAAGTATTTTTTTATGGTACTTATAAGTACCGTCGGTAGATAAAGGGTTAAGTCGTGACAACTAGTTGAACGTAATGGTGTCACGCTGATAAAAAACAAGTATTTAATTTGCGTATGTTTTCATGCTTATACTAAGATTGTTAACTTTTTTGGCAAATTAAACCAGATTTATCTTAATTAGAGGGCAAAAACAAATTTAATGTGTTTAATCAAAATCGGTCATTTTAGCGCGTAAAGGAAAAGCAATAAACACAGGAAAAAGAAACCGATTTATAAATGTTTTTGAATCCAGCTCCCTTACCAAAGTATCAGATCCATCTGTTGTAGGTACTGGCAAATCAGCAAACTGGTGTAATAAAGTAAGTGATCCGAGGCAAGTCAGAAGAATCCTTTTGCAAGTTCCCAAGTGATGCATGGGCAAAACTGATAAACAGGTTAAACAAAATGTATGTTAGTCCAATTTAAAGCGAAATGTTTTCAAAATAGATTAGAGATTAAATAGAACATATAGAGCGGAAGCTTATTAAGAATAAAATAAACAAATAAAATACATTTCTGTTTGCAGACTTCCATGTAAAAATACATAAAAAATTTTCCTTTTATACATACTTTGAAAAATGCTATACTTTAGCAGATTTTGGTAAAATCCATTTAATTCTGAAACATTGTAAAATGATTTGATTTCTAAATTTCTAGTTTCTTGAAATGGGAGGTTCAAAACGTAAATACAAAAATCAATAACAGAAAATATATAAAATGAATAAGATAGTTTCTAGATATAGCGATTTCTTCTAATCTAATACTTTACATTTATTTGGGTCATCTACTGATTTTTTCTAACAGTTAAAATTTTTGAGCAGCTAAATATACTATTATTTTACGATTTGCATCATTCATAGTTCAATTTCACATATTTCTTATATCTTTTGAGACATTTGGATATTTTATTCTTCATGGATTCCTTTTGGGACCTTGAATGAAACAAGAAAATAGTTTCTTTTCCTTTTCAATCATTTTATTTTCCTTTACACTTATAGTAAAAAGAAAGTTAAAGCCCGACTTTTTTAAACTTGTTTTAATTCTTCAATAGCCATTTTTTCCATGTAGAAATTTTGAGGCATTTAATCTCTCAAAATTTTAGATTAGAAAATGACAAAACTTTCGTACTTAAATACTTGTATAGAAATTTAAAAGTTCGCTCAGTTGTAAGTGATCTATAAAAAGATCGTTGGGTGGTAAGGGGTTAAAATGATCATTAACCAAGAACTTTTTACCGCCAATAGTCTGGAACATCGGAACTGTTTACACTGCAAAGAGTAGCAGAAAAGTTCCGCGATATTAAAGAAACGTTTAGAAAATTCGATATTACTTTCTGTTTCCTCACAATTTTTGAAGCCTTTAACTTATCTACAGAACTTTCCATACTCTTTTTCCTTTATCCTTTTCTTAAAGAAATTCCTAAAAGCCAACAGCATAATAAAACTCATCAACACTCTTTTTTGAAATTTATGGGTTACAAAGTATCCCTTTAATTTCAAAGATGCTTACTATAAGCATCGGAAACGAACTATTTCCGAATTTTTCCGAACACTGTAATCTTTGACTGGTTCTTCTTTCCAAAAGATTTTTGAAAATAATCAAAGAGATTTCCGGAATGGTGAGTATATAAATGTTTTAAGATGAGTTTTCGACTTTATATTAAGTTTTGCAAATATTTCCGTACATTTTAATATCCCAGAAAATATTTTGCAAATGTTATATTATACATCTTTATTCCAGTCGTCTTCCGCCAAATTAACCAATACTTAAGAATGCAATATTGTTAATATTTTCTAATGTACACTGCTGTCCATAAAAATTACAATACCATAAAGGAAAGACAATACAAAAAAAAACATATTTATTGAACGTAAACATTATGGCATGAAAACAAAATGATTAAATTTATAAGCAGTTTGGATGTTTACAGGGGTGCGAAATTAATATAAACAGCTGCCCCCCCCTCCTTGGCTGCTAAAATGGCCCTTACCTGGTTAGGCAAGTAGTCGAACTGGGCTTGGATAACAGAAACGGGCAACTCATTCCATGCTGCTTCTAGTCTATGCTACACTGCATCAACTCTATTATCTGGAAAGGGGTAGTGAGCTAGTCTCTCAGCAATCCATGACCAGAGGTTTTCAACCGGTTACAGATCTGTTCATCGTGTACGCTGTAATCGTGTACCCTGTAATACCAGCAATCGAATACCCTGTGCATCGAAGAAGGTCAGAAAATGACGTGCAACATGTGGTCTTGTGTTGTCTTGTTGGAAGTTGGCATTTAGTAGGCCTCCAACACAGGGCACAACCGCTGGACGTAAGATGTCAGAAATGTATTGATCTGCGTTCAAATTACCGTCGGTTCGAACTAGAGATGTGCGTGTCGTGTACCCAGTTACTGCTCAAACCATCACATCAGGTGCAGTGCCCCTATGCCGATATTGAATGCAAGCAGGTGACGAGCATTTGCCTCGGAACCTCCAGATAAGTATACGGCCATCATAATCAGTGTTGGGCACGTTCACAAAATAAACGAACTAACTCAAACTCACGTTCAATTTCTGAAAAGTGATTTAAGTTCACGTTCAAATTAAAAAATTTTCAAACGAACTCGTTCAAATCAAACTTTGTAAAAGTGAACGAAGTTCACTAAAAAGTTCACTTTTTTTTATCTTTGGATATTATTGTCCAAATTTACAAAATTTTGCGAACTAATCATTTGATTATTCGATATGTAAGATAGAGGTATGCACGGACGGAAATTTCCAGGCCAGATCCATAGAAAAAAATGTCCGGCCCGATATTAAAATAAAAATTTCGGCCCGAGCCCAGCCCGGCTCGTAGAGAAAATTTAGCGGCCCGACCCGGTCCGATATAATAGCTAAAATCAAGGCTCGACCCGGCCCGATATAATAGCTAAAAACAAGGCCCGACCCGGCTCGATATAATAGCTAAAATCAAGGCTCGACCCGGCCCGATATATTAGCTAAAAACAAGGCCCGAGCTTGGCCCGGCCCGGAAAAAAGGTGAAATTTCGCACCGAACCCGGCGCGACCCCGAGTACATTTCTACAGGACATTGATATTTACAATTACGGAAGAGTTCTGGCCAAAAAAACTTACCTTAGTCTGTTTATAATCTCCATTTATGCAGAAGTGCCGTAGGCTGCGATGTTTATGCTTTCTTTTAAAATCTTTCCGATTAAGACATATTTCCGCCTTACACAGTCAACCTTGTACAGAGAGTTTACTGTATATATCTATTTTCGTCGAAATTGTATACAGCCAATGTCCGGTTCGGCGCGACCCGAGTCTGCAGAAGAAGTAAGACTAGGATACTACCCAGAGAAGTGATATCCAGACTTAACCCGTCTTGAGGCTCGTGTAGGCCTCTAAATGACATTTGAAAGAGGGAAAAAATGTACTAAGGTCTGGAAAAAATTTAAATAAATTATGAAAAAATTGAACGTAAATTTAAACGCAAATTTCGTTCGAACTCGTCTGTTTTTTGAGTTTCCGTTCAGTTCAAACTCGTTTATAAAATAATGAGCGAAGTTCAGTTCAAAGTTCACAAATAGTGAGCGAAACTCGTGAGTTTTCGTTCAGTGAGCGCGTTCATACCCAACACTGATCATAATACTGCACACATAACCAGGACTCATCTAAGAAGGCGATATTGTGCCACTCCTGCATCCAGATTTGTCGTTTGACGCACCAAAGTCACCGTCTATCTTTATGCTGCATTGCCAAAAGAAACCGCATTAATAATTGACATGCTGACCGACCACGCTGCTGCAAACGTCTTCGCGCAGTATCAGCAGATACTGGGCGCGCTGTAAACATGCCTATTTCTTGACTAATGGTCCGTGATGAAATTGTATGGTTTTGCAGGGCAGACCTCACAATATGTCTAACTTCTCGGGAGTTAGTATGACCATGAGCAACCCATTAATTCTGTATTCGCATGACAATGGTTGGATTTTGACCAAGGAGACGAGCGATATCACGGAACAATAATCCACGCTCTCGATAGGCAACTTTCCTGCCTTTATCAAATTTCGACACTTGTTGATAAACATTTCTTATTATTATTCGTAGCATAACACGATATTCTGAGCAAACGCCCTTACAAAGCGCTTTCCGGATAAGAAATCTATAACGCAACTTTTCTTTTATACAGTGCTTCAGATGTCATTTCTCCCGTGTGCGTCGCCTAAATACGATGAAATACTAATCATTTTCATATTCCAATCTCTTCTTCCTTTCATGTGATTTTGACGTTCATTATATCATTCCTTGCTGGTGTTGATAGTTTAATGCCCAGCAGTGTATTTATAATTTAGGTAATAAAATTACAAAAATACTGTTCAGAAATTTTTAACTATTTATTATTTTTTAAAATTTATAATGACAAATTTCTGAAAAATTTCAAGCAATCCATCATTTTTTCTACTTTTCATGAGAAGCTATTTTTTATAATAACCGCGGTCCCTTTTAAGCAAACTGTTGGTGAAATAAGAATTTGAAATAAGGATTTTGAGTTCTATCTAATAAAAGAATTTCATCAATGAACTCCAGAAGAGATTGGACACCTCAAAATCAAACTGTAAAATTTGTTCTGCCCACTGCTCTCACCAACATATTACGTGGTAAAGCAGTTCCATTTCAATATGCTAATGGAATTCTATTTAATGCAAGAATTTCATCCGTTAACTTGATTACAGAATGTTTTCTGTATCCACCTTCTTGTTTACAGGTTTTGTTGTAAGCTATTCAGACATTCAAAACACAAATTTATTTCTTGTGGTACTTTTACATGAAATTTTTTATCGAATCCCGACGTTGGTATCAACCTAACCCCACCCAAAATTATCCTTGAGGTAAACCTAAAACATTGTAAAATATTTCAGTCAGACATCCCACATTTACGCTACATTTTCAGCCATTTCGTCAAAATCAGGTACTCCAAATTCAGTTGTCTTGTGCTTCCTGAATGCATTAGTTGCACTTTTAAGTTTTTGGTAATATGAAGTTCATTGGGATTAATTGTACAGTTGGCAAAAAAAGTATTTGTACACTCGAAAATTTTTGATTTTTAACTAAATAAAAACACATATTTTGTCAAAAATAGTTTTAATACAGTCTGTTTACCGTGCGTTTTAAACTACACAACAGAAAATTTCGATAAAGATGTAAAATAATTTTCTAATAGGAAAAGTTTAAAAATTTCTTGCAAAAAAAGTATTTGTACATTTCTCCATCCTGGATATGTACTGTATTTTATAGTGTTTATGGTTCAAAGGACTACTTTTACAGAAGTTGTTAATAATTTTTAACTTCATATTATATTTGTCTGACATTTAATCTAATTTGCTCTTGAAATAATTGAGTATAGAACATAAAACTAGAGAGGCACCTCTAGATATATGAAATCCTATGATTGAGCATAATAAAAATTTAAATTCGCAACAAGAATTTGTTCAAACTATTAAATTACCATTTACAACTATTGGATTTATAGTGAGGAACTATGAATAAATTAAAAGCATCGAAATTCAATGAAAACCAGGACTTCTCAGCAAACTAACAATGAGGGAAAAAGGGAGTGTTGTTAAAAAAGCTTTAAAAAATTCTATGCGTTCGGTTCAAAAATTTGCTGGAGACCTTGCGACATCTTCTCGCATCAGAGTAATACCTCAAACAATAAAAAATATTCTTCTCAATGCAGATTTAAAAGGAAGAACCTCAAGGAAAAATCCATTCATCAGCGAAACAAATAGGCGAAAACGCATAGTATTCGCTTTCGCATACAGAAGTAAATCATTGGATTTTTGGAAAACAGTAATTTTTTCTAATGAGGGAAATTTCGGAATTTTTTTACCACCAAGCATTCGAAAAAATTGGCGTAAAAATAAAACTGTTCTAGATCCAAAACGTATACTTGAAACTATCAAGCATGTTGGGGGGAATATTATAGTTTTGGGGTGTATAGCTTCTAATGGAGCAGGACATTTTAAATTTATTGACAATGGAAGGACAGGTTTAACATACATTGATGTGTCGCGGCATAATTTATTAAACTGTGCCAAGAAATTATGCGTAGAAAAAGCTTTTCACTTTCTGCAGGATAGCGACCAAAGCATACTGCTGTGATTACTAGCACATGGTTACGACAATACTCGAAGACGACTGGTAACTCCTCTAAAATTTCTAGACTTGAATCCAATAGAAATTTTCCGGATGCTATTGGATGCAAAAATCCGAAAAAAAAATATGTATCAGTACAAAACAGTTTTAAAGAAGCTCTTACTGTGTCATGGAATAACATTAACCAGACCGCTACAAAAAAGTTGGTGGAATCTATGTCACACCATCTAGAAGTAGTCATAAACGCTAAATGAATTCGAACAAAATATTAATTTGTATCATTTTACTAAATTTTCATTAATTATATTACATTAATGTAGTGTACAAATACTTTTTTTGCATTATATTTTTGTATATTTGTTTATTATTATGTAAAAAATCGATTCGTTTAATTTTGTTTTTGCTCCTATAATATTATGATGCATTAAATTAATGTATTACAGTATTTTTTGCTTAAATCTTTTATTTAATTTCATTATAATTTAAAAAAATGAAGTGTACAAATACTTTTTTTGCCAACTGTATATTATTTATTCCAGAAGTCTAAAATAACTGCGCATGCGCAATGTGTGTCTATATATTCTAATCCAGTTTCTTAGCCATTTATTAAGCCACAAATAAGGCATTCGAATCGCGATTCAGACATAGATGTTTTGAGTGGATCACATATCAGTGTAAAGGGAATCAGCTTCAATTCAACCCTCGTGTTCAAAACATTACCTTTAAACCTCAACCAACTCTACTTATGAAACATTGTTTATACGAAAGGGCAGTTGCCGTAAAAGGTATACTTTTCAATATCATTTTTTCTTTTTAAAAACTGAACATACTTCTTTTAAAATGTTAGAAATATGTGGTGATTTTTGCTATTGAATATCCTTTCAAAAGTTTAATTTTAATAATAAGCTCAGATTGTAAAAAAATCACGTGTCAAGGAAAAAAGCTGTAAAATCCGCCTTCTAAGAGGATGTAAATCAAATCAAAATAATACTCTGAAACCTTAATAATCTTGAAAGACTTGACTATTCTGTTTTGTTTATTAGAATATATATTAGATTCCTGAAATAAAGAAGTTTCAGCGTCTATTATCTAATTTTGAAATTTAAAGTATCCATGCAAAGCTCCTTTGCATCACCGACACTTCAATACTACGCCTACGCGCTAAAGCAACGTAGGTAGATTATTTTAACCCATTAGTGCCTGAATTATTTTCTTCGTTAAAATTCAAAATTTGGATTTTCCCACCACGTTTAAAGCAAGAATGACTTTTATCTTAATTTATCGAGGACTTTGTCTCGAGACAAAAAGTATCTATTTCTTTTCCTTTTTACTGGTGTGGAATGCACTTATTTGAATTTTTTAAAACTGTCCCAAAAATGGAACACTAGGCACTAATGGGTTAAGAGGTTATATGTTCCCCTGAATTGAGACATAAGTATTTTCTAAAAGTTTCTGTTTTTTACTTATTTTATCTTATAAAAATGAAGCGGGAAAAACTTTTAGAAATTGTTAATTTTTAAATTCAATGGACCGTACAAACATCGAAAAAAATCCAGTATGCCATTTTTGTGACAATGCGTTACTCTAGTATTCGGGGAGCAGTGTTTCTAGATTTCAATTAGTTTGCTGTGCTATTAGGGAAAACGTGATGATACATTTTTCACCACCGTAGATATTCGCGTGTAAATCCAATCTTTACATTCGAGAAGCATATATGTTGATTACTAGTATTTTTGACTAGTTATCTTCTCGTTATTTCATATCAGATAATTTTTCAGAATTCTGCAATTAGGTAATACGAAAATAACATTGTTTTTAAATACTGGCCTATTATTCCTGTCGAATTTGGATTGACATATACGCATGTACACTACGTATATGGCCATTAATTGCCGGGATATTTTCAATTTTAAACATTTCGTCAAATAATTAACGATATATTAGTTGGACTTTTCTGGAACTTCAGAATTAGAAAGAATGCGATGGCATATTTATCAACGGCGAGTTGATCATAAAGGCAATTAGGGGCCCAGCAAAAAATAATCATGTTTGGATTATCCTGTAAAATAAAATGCACGAAATGATCTATCGCTATAGCTTACAAATATATGGATATTTTACAATATATGCATTTATTTGTGGGCGTATAGAACGTTTATTCATGGAAATATATCATTCTTTTTTTTAAGTTCCAGAAATTGTAGCATTTTTTAAAGATCATGCAGGGTTTTTTACCAAATTTAACGCCACTTTCCGAAAATGTGAAAAAAAATGTAGTGGAAATAATATGAAGTAATTCTAATGTAAATGTATTTAACATTTCATGAAATATGAGCACTTGTATGATATATTTTTTATCTGCGCATGCGCGCACGAGATATATACATATATATATATATATATATATATATATATTCAAATTGTCATGATTTGTAAGTTAAATCTATGGAGTAACTCATAAACAAGCAGCCAAATATTGGGAAAATTCAAAACGATAACACCTCTAGACTTAGCTGATTTTTAATTGTTCTTTAAAAACAGCTAAATGATAAGGGATTTTCCATATATTGCCGTTTTAAATTTTTACTTTTTTTTTATCTTTGTTTTTTATTGATTCTTTTTTGAAAACCACAAGAGGAAAATCAATCTCTTTGACAACCATATGCGAAATATGACAGGAAATCATATGACAATTAAGTGTCAGCCAACGATACTTTCCAAACTTTTCTATACAAAGAGATAATTTTATTATAAAAGTATTGCTGTGAAAATATTTGCTTTAAGCAAAGGACTACAATTCTTTTAAAATGCTATAAATATGTGGCAAAAAGTTGTTGAGTGAATATTCTTTTAAAATATCTGATTAAAAACAAAAGGTCAAATCCAAATAAGGACCGGAGAAATAAAAAAATGCTAAAAAACAATCTACTTTCTATGATGATAAATTAAGCAAGAAACTATTCTAAAATTCTGGAAGATTAACCCATTGTGCTCTGGTGTGTAAATTTCTTCAAAATTAGAAATATCACATTGGCACCAGTATTCTCTAAAGAAAAAATCCAATTTATGATGTACACGAAAAAATGCATTAAAAATGTACATCATCACCTTTTTCAAATAATTTTGTCGACTTTTCCGATGTCATTGTGACATTTCGGAATTAAAATTAAGTGGTAGAAAATTCAACCATAAGAACTTAAAGGGTTAAATATAACTTTGCATTTTTAAAATCATTAAGTTTGAAAAGTATTTCAAATTTTCAATTTCAAAATAAAAGCGCAACTTTCGTCTGTGTCTTCTGGCACTTTTGCTTGGCCAGTGATTAAGGTGCTGTAAATTAGTTAAAATAGTAGGATTGAACTTCGTGTCGATATATTAAGAAATAAATGGACAATGTGATAGTTGTAAGTATGTGTGTTCAAAATGTCTATTAGCCATAAGGTACAATGTTTGAATGTGGATTCAGTGATTGATATTATCAGTGTATCAATATAAATTTAGATTATAGTCTGTTAGGTTATAGTCTGTCTCTCGTTCGCAAAAGGTTAACATAAAGCAGCAACCAACTGTATATGTTTCAAACATTATTTCACAAAAAGACAATTGCAGCAAAAATACCTTTTTTAAACAAGTTACTGTATAATCTTTTAAAATGATATAAATGTGAGACAAAAAAATTGCAAGTAAATATTCTTTCAAAAAATCGGATTTCAAAAGAAAATTCACATTGAATACACCCCCCAAAAAAGCGACAAGGAGAAAACTATGAAATCCGCCTTCTGAGGCGGTACAATTCAAGCGAAAAAAATAATCTTAAGTCTTGGAGGACTTGGAAGACTTAAATATTGGGTCTTGTTCGTTAGAATACGCTAATGGATTCCTGAAGTCATGAAAGAAATACTTTTTGCTTTTTCTCCATTAAGGACCTTTACAGGGAATGCAAAATAGGATTAAGATCGTCATGTTTTATTTATTTGGTGGGGTTGTGCTTATCGCTTGAGATAATAAAGATTTCATTTACTTGCATGGGAAAATATAAACATTGCATATTCTAATAAGAAAATTTATTTGTCTTGTAGCATCCTCAAACTCCTAGTCATTAATCTTTCGGAATTGTGATGAACGTAAAACGATGTAGACAAAAGTTTTTAAATTAAATTATCCTGTGTAAAGTGATTTGTCAAATTGTTTAGAGAACGCTTTGAGATTTTCGTTTCACTGAAGCAATGTATTAATGCAAAGAGAAATATATTGATTGAAACATCATCAAAGCGGAGTGTTATACGAGTGCATAAATTAAATGGCGCATTTTTCATTTACTGTTAATATTTTATTCTTCTTCTTTTTCTTACTCGTATAAAGCTGCTTTCTTTTTTTAGTTTTACATCTAATTTTATGTTAAAAGCTTTACTTTATGTTCATTATATAAAGACAAATTTATTATTACAAACAGGGTTCTCACTCGGTTTGCTTTTTGAACACTAGTTTTTATTATTTCTATTATTATTTTCAAAATAAAATCATTATAAATTTCGCAGAAATTTACCAGTGAAAGCCCTGTTATGAAGCATCCTAATTTAATATCTTTATTTATTCTCATATGGGGGAGTTTCCCATGTTGTTTAGTAAAATGAAAGATATCAAATTTAATATATTGGGATTATTACCTTAAATCAAAATAAAACTGTATCATACTCTAAACATATCTAAGATAAAGTGGGGTAAAATAGGACAGTCAGGTAAAAATCAACCCTCCGTTTCGTCATACAAATTTATCTGAAAATATTCATTTAATCCTTAACTGATGTGACCGAAATTGTTTCGTAGCTTCTGTGAACGGTCTCCGAAGCCGCTTGATGAGAAATAAATAAAAAGCTTTATTAAATCATAAGATATTATTTCTTTACTAGTTTTTATGTACAGGACTATATAATAATTTTAAGTCATTTATTCATAAATTTCTAGCATTAATACTAGGGCTCCAAATGAAAACTAATTTCACAATATCTAGACTTAAACGAAAAACTAAGCTAATCCATGACAATTGTAATAGGAAGTGGTCTGAGAAATTGCTAACAGCAGTTAATGGCTGAACACTTCTCGCAGTAAACATCGTTTAAAATTCGCGATTGAATGTTAACTAATAAACTCCACAGTACTGCGATTTACGATTCCATAACTTCAACTGCGTATATTTTTATTGGAATATAGTGATAATGAAATATAACACATAATTCCTATAAGAAAAAAAACATGTTTAAAATAAAGCCAACATTTTAAATTTTGATTGGAGTGAATTCGCATTAGTGTGTAGTTCACAGGGTAAAAGAGTTTTTACAAGATATTTATAAAATTGTTAACAAGAATATTTATTACACATAACTCTATAATTCTATATTTTGAATACAACTCTATTATCACTATAACTCTACAATTACTATAGCATGTCGCATAATAAAAACACATTAATTATATACAGATAAAATCATGCAGTACATTTAATAATTCGATTTAAGCAGATCTGATAAAGCCAAAGTGAGGCGCAGAGCCCGATATTATATTGCAACCCCCCCCTTCTTTTCCTTACACTTTTACAAAAATAATGACATTTTCTATACCTTTGAATACATATATGAAAACATGAATACTCTTTTAGATAAATAAAGTTTTCTTTTTTTATTTTATTCTAATTTAAAAGTAGCAAATGATTATTATGATGAGTAAAAATTGAAAATAGAAATAAAATATTAGATTTAAGAAAAATTTAAAAAAAATGAAGATCGCCAAACCAAGGCATAACTCAGTTGCATCATGCTTTAATCAGATTCGGTGTTCAAGCTACCGAACGTTTTAATGCTTGCAAAATTAACTTTATCGCATTAACAGAATTTAATTGTTTTCAATATGTACAGGATTTCAAGCATTCACCATATAAAAGTATGGTGAATCCCGTAATCACCTATCTATATTCTCTGTCTCGAATATACACCGCTATTCTTATGTCAATGGGTTTTTTTTCAAATCAATAATTTTAAAGACAAGTATTTTTCTATTCTGATAATTTTAAACACTTGTTTCAAAAGCCTGTTAAAGAAAAACACTCTTGGAGAATCATGCTGAAATTCCTAATTCTCTAATTCATCACAATACAATTAAATATAATTTATGCTTTGCACATTAATTTAATACAACATATAAAAAATAACATACACTGTTAAAAATCTTTTCCTAGTTGGAACATAATTCCAATAGTTGGAGCGAGGTTGAAATAGAAAGCTCCAAATGTTGGTATGAGATTTCACCTTTTTATGGTGGCAGCTATTGAGAGCCAAAATTTCGATCAAACTATGGCAAAATTTTTAGCAATGTATAGACTTGCTTCGTTAATACCTTAAATGTTTATCTGTATTTAAGACATTCTTTCTTTCTAACCGAAGACCAGGCCCCTACCTGCCGAGTTAATAATCTCAGCTTAGCGGGTTAGATACTTGGTATCGGGGCGGACGACCGCCTAATTGCCGCGAAGCGGCAATAAATGATGTACTGCACATGGCAACCGCAATATGGTCTCGTAATTTAGAGCCTTGATCAGATGACGAGACCTTCACCTGGCAAGGCACCTCCAGAGGTATAATTCATAGGTAACTTGGAGAACTTTGCACCCACGACGGATTTTACATGCACCAGGTGCCATTAGCGTACATGATGGAATTTTAGCTGGCAGAGTGGGGGCGATCGACGCAGACAAGTGCCGAGGTCGGCTGATTGTGGCTAACGGTTGCTGGACTTAGTAGTTTATTGCCTTTTTGAAAGTACTGAGTTTGGCGCCGCACATCACTCCCACTTGCCGTGCCAAGTGAAATGGGGCTGGAGCAAAAATTTTTGAGCCGAGACGGTGGCATGACCTTAGCAGACAACAGGGGGGACAATTTTGAGGGAGATTTAGAAAAATAAATAACCAAAACTAAAATGGCCGAAATGCTAAGAAGTGCCAGAGAAGGGAGAATTTTCGGGCCGAAATGCAAGGCAGTCGAATCGCTGCTGGAGATGTCGAGAACCCGCCTTTCTACCGTAAAAAAAAGAAAAAAATGCTTCATGGGCTGTCCCATTGGAGCGGTTTCTGTAGCTCGTGCGGACAGAGTCCAAATGCACCTAATAAAGAGGCGTACTCTCACTAGAAAAAAAACAAGGGAAAAAAGACCCGAACACGTTTCGGACCGCACAGAGTCCCTTAAGTCTCTGCGTCGATGAGGTCAACGTGTGCGGTTCGGGGTAGGTGGGCTGGTAAGTTGCTTCCCGTTGCTCATCGGACCGCACAGGGTCCCGTGGGCCCCTACGTTAATGAGGTCAACTTGAAAGCCTGAGAGGCGTTAGTCCACTAGGGAAGGGGTACCAGAACGGTGTCGGACCGGGCAGAGTCCCTTGAGTCTCTGCGTCTATGAGGTCAACCTGTACGGTTCTGGTGCAGTGGACGTGATTGGTGCTCCCGAATCTCTTCGGACCGCACAGGGTCCCTTAAGTTCCTGCGTGTCGAATAGGTCAACTTGAAAATTTCGGGAGCCAGGTCCAAGGGGAGGGAATCCTGGAAGGTAAATGGGTTAGTAACAATACTATTGTTTACTGTACTGCTTACCTGGCTTTTATGGAGGTGAGGATTAGATAGTTGACTTTTTGGCTGTTGATAGGTGGGGGAATGGCTGAGCTTGTGGCCAGAGTGGCTAAGCTAGTATTACACTAATTATCACTCCTGCCACAAGCTGCCGTCAGTTTGGATAATCTTTGTACTAACCTTAAATTAACCAGTGAGTTTACTTAACCCAAGCACTCCCCGTGAATTCCCTTTTGATTTTTTTTAAATATATATCTTATGTTGATTAGATCTGGACGGACAAGCAGTTAGGCGGGGGCGGATGAAGCTTTTTGATTTGTCATAATGTGCAGCTTGCAGATACGAGATGTCATTCGACGTGCTTGCAATGGTGTTATTGCGGAGCTCCTGTTTCGGGCCGTGGATACTGCTGTTACTGCACGACTACCGCTTACTGCTGATATCATAAGATATATCATTATTTTAACATTTTATGATTTTTTATTGTTGACCGTAGGTTTTTAGACCTAGGCCATTTTTTCCTTTAATAACATATAGGACGGACAAGAAGTGCCGGAAGCGGGTGAAGCTTTTTACTATGTCATGGTGTGCGACTTGCAGATCCGTGATGTCTTGCGACGTGCATGCAGGAAGTTCCTGCGGGGCACCTGTTTCGGGCCTTGGATACTGCTGATATCGCACGACTACCGCACACTGCTGGGACATAAGACAAAATACACTATTTTATAATTTTTTTTGGTGATAGGAATCCTAGGCCATTTTATTTTTATTTTTTTTTTTTACATTTAATAACATATAACACAAAAAAAGCGCTCGGGTACATGAAGGATTAGTGGCTGTAGTAGAAGATTGAGTTTTTTTTTTTTTTTGTAAGTGTGGTCATTTGTCTATGTGTTCTGATGTATGAGTGACGTGATGTTGTCGCAGTTGTCTTGGAGCCACCTTATTATGATTTTTGCCTTTCTCTGTACGTGTTTGTTTTTTGCTAATTGTTTATGCCATAATTTTTCGTTTTCTGTTGTTATGTTTGCTAGGTGATCTGCTTTTGTGAGTGGGCAGTGTAGCAGGTAGTGTTTGGTCGTACCCTCCGAACCGCAATCACAGTCCGGTGTGTGCGCCTTCTTCAATCTGTGGAGGTATTCTGGGAATGCTCCATGAGCTGTGTAAAGTTGTGAGAGTAGGTAGTCGCTAACTAATCTATTTTTGTCTACTTTTGGAAAGTACTGGTAAGTTTCCCTGCCTGTGTCCCCATAGTCCCATTCGAACTGCAACTGTTCAGTTGTTAAGCCTTTTAATGTTCTTTTTAGTTTTGAAATAGGTTTTTTCGGGTAGTATGCACGTTCATTGTTCTGGTTTAGTGCTGCGTGTTTGGCTAACACATCGGCCTTTTCGTTTCCTTGGATGCCGACATGCGCCTTGACTCAGCTGATTTTAAAATTGTTTATTGAATCTTTGATTAGGTTGTGTATTTTTTGACTGTGTCACTGGTGTTGAATGGTTTGCTTAATGAATCTATTGCTGATTGGCAGTCTGACCTAATGCTGTATGGCTCACACAATGAATCGCCCCATTCCACTGCTTTATGTATAGCCAGTAGTTCGGCTTGGAAGACGCTGTTACAACTTCTTAGAGGCACTGACCAAGTCTTTATTTTTTATTATTTTTGAAAGCTACTAAAGCCGAGCCTGTAGCACCTGATTCCAATTTTGAGCCGTCTGTACATATGCATGTGTCTTTTGGGTTGTGACCTATACGTGGTTCAATTGTTTCTGCCGGGTGGTTTTGCCATATGTTTACTTTCTGAGTGTATTCTCTGTGAAAGATGATTTTGTTGTGTATTGTTGCATTCTTCCTCAATCTTGAGACTGTGCCGTATGCCGCTTCATAGTTTACTTTAAGGTGAATTGGAATCAGGCCAGCAAGTACCAATAGGGCCGAGGTTGGGGCCGTTCTATGGGCCCTGACGATTGCCAGTGCGAAGTGTCTTTGGCAGCTCGAGAGGATTTCTTTACACCTCTTCGTAAGGCTGTGCCCCCAAATCGGGGCCGCGTAGGTTAGCGTCTTCTCAACTACTGTGTTGTACCAAATTTTCAATAGGTTAGGTTTAAGACCCCATCCTTTAGCTGTCATGTATGCTAGGTTTTTGAAGTTTTTCCTAACCTTGTCGGCTTGTGTTTGACAGTGTGGTTCCCAGTTTACGTTTTTATGGAGTATGACCCCTAGGTATTTAATTTGTTCCTTGACATGTAGTTCCTGACCATTTAACTCCATTTCCTCTATGCTGTTTGGGTCTGCTGTTGGAAGGTTCCATGAGTGGCCCCTATTTAGATATAGTAATTCAGTTTTTTCTTTGTTTAATGTTAGGTTGTTTTCTATCCAGTCGTTAAATTCTTTTAATATTCTGTTTGCTAGTCTTTTTAGTTTGTCTTTTGACCTACCCCTGAGAATTATTATGAAATCATCTGCAAAAGCTTGTATTCTTACATTTTTCCCCCAGTGTTTTTTGAGAGCTGTTTCCGCGATTAGTAGCCACAGAAGTGGGCCTAGACAACTGCCTTGGGGGCAACCGCCATAATTTTGTCTTGTCACCTTGATACCGTTTTCTTCTAATGAAACAAATCTTTGTTGGAGGAAACTCACTACCCAGTTCACTAAGTAATCCGGGCAGGGAGACTGTTTTAAATTATTTATTAGAATTGGCCATCTTATGTTGTCAAAGGCCCCTTTGATGTCCATGGCTATTAGGAGTGTTTGATAATTATTATTGCCGTCTTCTTTAACTGTTTTTAATACGTTTTCTAGTGCATGTTCTGTTGAGGTCCCCTGTTTGAACCCGTATTGTTTGTTACTCCAATATTTTTCTTTGCATAGGTGGTAGTTAATTCTCCCATGGATTATTCTCTCTAACATTTTCCCTAACGCTGGTAGTAGGCAGATTGGTCGAAAATTTTTTGGGTTTGTTGGGTCTTTGCCTGGTTTCTCGAAAAGTACGACTACGCCTAACTTAAATGATTTGGGAAAGTATTCTAGTTTTTGACACGTGTTAAACAGAGTTAGTAGTAGTTGTGGAGCTGCTGTGTGTATTCTTTTAATTAGGTTATAGTCTATGTAGTCGTACCCTGGCGCCTTGTTTTGTTTGATGTTTCTTATTATTCTATTGAGTTCCGCTTTAGTTATTGCTGGTGGTTTTGCGTATTCCAATGGATTTTTGTCTGCCTTGATAGTATGTGTTGTTGAACTGTCTGTTAGGTCCAGGTTGTCTAGAAAATGCGTTAATGTTTGTTTTATGGTTGTTGTGCCATCTTGTTTTAGTATGTCAACGAGTTTCACTGGTCCCGTGGTCTTGTTGCTCGCTTATTTGTAGTGCGTTCCTTAGGTGTCCGTTGTTTTACTGCAATAATCCTTCCATGTTTTTGATTTGGTCTTATTTATGTGTTTTTTGAGTTTGGCCCTTTCTTTTTTGAAAACTGTCTGTTGTTGTAGTTTTAGGTTTTCGTTAGTTTGTTTTTGATACCTCCTCCTGAGAGCCCTAACCTTGTTCCTGGCTGTTTTGATTTCGTCCGTCCACCACGGTGGAGCAGTGATCACTGGTGTTTTTTTCTGTTTGTAGCACGTGAAAGCTATAGTTGTGATTTCATTTTGCAGTCTCAGTGTAATGTTGTCCAGTTGGTCTTCTGTTGTCGCTTTGTTGAGTTCTTTTATGTATTTGTTTCTTATTTTTCTAATGAATTTATCAAATTTGGCATGTTTTCCTACCTTGGTTTGGAGACCATGTCTCTGGTAGTCTATGTTTTTATGATTTTTGATTGTGTAAGTAATGTAGCAGTGATCACTAAGTGAGGTTTCGTCGCTGGTATTTAAGACATTCAGCTTCTCGCTAATAACTGTCTGAAGAAAACGAAATCATCAAAATGAGTAGAATAATGTATAATTCAATTTTTAAATTGGTCGCCTTTACGTAAGGTTACAATACAGGTAAATGAATCATAAGTCGTAGTTCTTCACATCCATAAAATTATTTGACCTTGAAAGTTAAAGAAAAAGCCCTGAGCCTTTTTCGGGATTTTTTTCTCATTATGGAAGATGTGGATGCTTTATAATGAGTAATGTCAATTTTAGTGGAAATTGTTTTTAAAGAAAACGTTTTAAATACATGGAAAGGTTTCGGGTTTTGTTCCTGAAATCTCATTATATATCATTTACTTACGATTCTTGTACCAAGTACAATAACATTGTTGCATTTAGAGGTCGTCCCATTTATGCACAATAACCTTATCTGTATATTGAAGAGTTTAATGGAATAAAATGTTGCATAACAAAAATTATGCTTCGAAAACATTGAAATGAAAATTTTTGTTATAAATTTTATTGATCTACTTTATTTTTGAAAGCATATTTTTAAATTTCTAACAGCTAGTAGTAATTTCCCTCGTGTTTTAAAAATTATCAATATTATTAAAATTATTGAATACAAAATTATCAATACTAAAAACTAATTTCTCATATCTTCAAAACTAATTAGAATCGCAATATTTTCGCTTTCCCATATTACAGATTACCCCATAATACCTCCAATCTATATAATGAAGTGAATTTGAGAAAAAAATGTAACATGACATTTTCTTCCCCAAACCTATCCAATTGATAGGTGACTGATTAACTTATCCACTTAATGGAGTTCTTTTCGAGATAAAGCTTTATTTTATTTGCCTACCAAATACTTTTATTGTTAGCTGCTCAGTAAAATCCGTTTCCTTGGAATTTTAGAACTAGTTGTAGTAGTTTGTGGGAATTAGGTATTTTTCCTCCACTTTCTATTTCTTCGGAAAATCACTTTGCTGTGCTTCGCCGCCACACAGTCATTAATCACTTCAATGACCTCAAAATTGATATTGGAATTCTTTTCCTAACTTTAGCTATGCATAAAACAGTAACGTAATTTTCAGGACAGAAAAGATTTGTAAAAGTATTTCTTTTACCTTATATTGTTGTCACTATTCCTCAATTTGTCCTGTTAAATTTATAAAATTCAATGCTCTTATTGTATAGCAACGTTCTGTCCAGTGAAAATTAAAAAAAAAAAAAAAAGAAAATTATGCTTAAAATATATTTTATAATAATGAATATATTATTTTATTAGCTGGAAATCGACATCGAAAATAAAAGGCCAATCGGAAATGCAGCAAGTCACAGTAACAAATATTTTAAACGCTTTTTCTCAAAACAGCACTTTCAAAATCGGCCAATGCTCCCCGAAATTTCAATCAATCTCGATGATTTTTTTAATTACTTGTTAAATCGTTTTCTAATAAAAATCATGAGATTTTTGAAATAGTGATACACTGTTTTTCTATAAAATTTTAAATAAAAAAATGTTAGTTTGAAGGTTTACATTTATTTTGAATCGATGTTATTTTACTAAAAATACATTTTTTTTTAAGGTTACGAATTTTATTGTTTTTTGCACTAGAAAGCAGGAATTCATTTTGTTTTATTGTACTGAAAGAGGCCTGCGATAAGTTACTTTGTCCTTTTTATATTCTTTTTTCAAAACAGCTTCCCATTTAACCCTTTCAGGAGCAAAGTACTTGTATTCCGTGAATTGTTTAAATAACTAAATAACACCTGTTTTTACAAGAAAATTTATTTGCAACATGTAAAAGCATACTTTCGCGTGCTTAATAAAAGTAGAATTTTCATTAAAAAATTCGGTGAAGTTAATGTGGCAATTATCAATTAAAATTATTTGATGCCATAACGGTATGACTGTCCTTCAAGGTTCCTTTGTATAATAAATTAGTATCAATAGAATTTTAAACACTTGCCATTTTATAAAAGCAATTGAGGACTAAAAATGAAAAGTCTGAAAGAAAAATGGAAGGCGCTGAAAGTCCAAAAGTGGAAACATTTTAAAAGAGTAAAAAAAAAATTAAAAACTCCTATTTCTGGTACTTACAGTGTTTTCCTCTTCACATCTTTTGAGATTTTAGTTCAACACTTTAAAATTTATATACCTAGCTTCATTACATTTAGTGTTTAAATACCAAATATTATCATTTATAAACAATTCTTTTACTTATATATTCAATATTTTTTTACCATGCTTAATGAATTAAAATTATGTAATGCCGTAGCGGCATCACCTCTTTTTCAAGCGGTTAAATATTTATATAATAAATTAGTGTAAATAGAATTTTAAACATTTGCCATTTTAAAAAAAACAATTGAGAACTAAAAATGGAAGACACTGAAAGTCCAAAAGTGGAAACTTTTCGAGAGAGCGAAAAAAATGAAAAACTACCTCTGGTACTTACAGGGACCGATTGACCGTTTATTTTCGATGTCGAATTCTAGCTAGTAAAATATTATTTTCATTATTATAAAGCGTATTCTAAGCATATTTTTTCCACTTCAATCCTTTCCAACAGTTTAAAATGTAGATACCTAGCTGCATTTCGTTTAGTGTTTAAATACCTAATATTATAATTTGTAAAAATTACTCTTATTTATATATTTAATATGTTTTTCCATGCTTAATGAATTAAAATTATTTGATGCCATAGCAGTATCACCGTTCTTCAAGGGGCTAAATATTTGTATGATAAATTAGTGTAAATAGAATTTTAAATACTTGCCATTTTTTAAAAACAATTGAGGACTAAGATTGGAAGATGCTGCAAATCCAAAAGCGGAAAAATTTCAAGAGAGTGAAAAAAAGAAAAAATCCTACTTCCGATACTTACAACGTTTTCCACTCCACTCGTTTTGGAATCTTAGTTCAACACTTTAATCACTTAATAAACCGCATTAAATTACGCTTTAAAAATTCGAATTCATTATTGCCACCACTTTTTAAAAATATGTTCATTTTATTTAAAGACAAGTAAAATGATACCAGAATAAAATCAATTACACTATTTTATAAAACTGATGGAAATCAAATAATTCTGAATAAAATCCGTGAAGCTTGCAGCCCGTGAATGTCTCAGGCGCGACGATTAAGTGGTTAAAGTGTAAGTACTTAGCTTCCTTTCATTTAGTGTTTTAATACCTAATATTATCCCATTTGTAAACAATTCTTTTATTTATATATTCATTATTTTTCACTTTGCTTGAAAATATCCCACCGATGTAAACAATAACAATATTATCAAGTTATGTAATGGTCATCAGTCGCTTTGCATCTTATCACCCCTACTTTCAGCATTCTCCGCTTCACTTCAAGGTACATTCCGCGTTCTCCACTTAACTCAGAGGCAAATTGTGCGTTCTCCACTTCACTTCGACGCACATTCCGCGTTCCCCTCTTCACTTCGAGGCACATTCTGTTTTCTCCACTTCATTTCGAGGCGCATTCTTCTTTCTCCACCTCACTTCGAGGCGTATTCGTAGTTTTCAACTTCTCTTCGTGTGGCATATTCAATCTCCGAAATTCTTCTATTCTTTTTTGCACTATTTCTCCTAGGGTTGGCACTTCGAGAATCCTTTTATTTGTTAAGCTCAGCATTTAAGATATTTTTCGTAAAAATAAAATAAAATAAAATAAAATAAATAAACTTACTCAAATAACCATTTTCTTTTAAAATTCTACAAAATAATGCTATCTAAGTGTGACTTAATTGTGATTAAGATTTTGAGCACCTTAAGGGATTCGTATACCGGTCGTTCGTCCCCAAGGGGTTAAACAACAAAAAAAATCTATTTTCAGATATAAAAACCTGTACTTTAAACATTTTCTGGTACTAAAACACCTAAAATCTCCTGAATTCCTTGATGCGTACTTACATTGATATGTATTTCTTCTCATGTGAAAATCCATGAAACCTCCTGAAAAGATTAATAAAATAACTTCTTAATATTTTACATCAAATGATAGATGCTTGACGTCATCTTAACTGCATGATAAAATATACAGTATACTATGTTGCAGCTAGTTAAATAGCATTTAAAAAAGAAAAGTCAAAGATAAAATTAACCCATTAACGACCAGCGGTATATTTTTAGATCGCTAGACATAGTGGCAAGAAAGCGCTTTTCTTACCAGTAAATGTGAAGATAAATGTATACTTTCTTCCACGAGACAGATTTCTTGATAAAATAAGATAAAAATTACTTTTTACTTTTGCTGGGACACCCAAAATGAAAGTTTTAACGAAGATTGTAATTTGGACGTTAATGAGTTAAGTATAACATGTTTTTATTATTTAAGCTTGCATAAATTACATTTTTAATAAAATTTTATTTCAAATAAATTGAAAAATTTACTCGTTTTCCAAAGTAAGGTGGAAATGGTTGCAACTTTCTTCACCATACAGCATTCCAACACTATGTGCCAAACTGTATTGAGCAACAACTTTGATGATGAAATTCAAAGATTTTAATTATATTCTGGGAAATATACCGGAGATCCCAAATTGAAATTTAAATGATTTTTATTGCATACATAGTTTTCAGAAATCATTTCATAGATTTTAAAAATTCAATTCAAAATAAGAAAACTGGATAAAAATATAAAGATATAATCACATTGGGAATGGCTTATTTTATCTAAATTACCAAAAATGAAATTGAATTTAGGACAATTTGAAAAACCTAATAATATTCACAGAGATTTTAATTGGTAAAGAAGGTATTTGACAATATAAGCAAATAATCATTTGGAACTTTACAACATGAAATATACATTTTATGATTTAGTGCATTTTAGGGTTTCTTAAAAAGTGAAAATGGAACCATTACCAACACTCCTGTGTCTGTCTGTCCGTCTGTCTGTCACAGCTATTTTACCCACAAACTATTGAATGTGGCAAATTCAAATTGAGAGAAGTAATAAAGACTATTGACCTACATATTTACTGATTTTTAAACATTCACAAATATATTTAGGGAAAATATAGAGTGGTAATTAAGTTACTTGAAAATTAAATCTTTTTTGTTGTATATAGTGTGAAAGCTTTTGTAACGCTGAACTCCAAAACACATTTCTTTTAATTTTAGGTATAATATTTTTAGAAATATCTTCAAATCTGTAGAGGAAAATTATGTCCCCCCCCCCCCATCTATTTCTGAATCTACTGAAACTAAAACTATGAAAATTTGGTAGTAGATATCAATTTAAACCTTGCAGGAAGATTATAGGGATCATCCCAGGTCATTTAGTTTTTGATGAAAGAGCATTTTTCCGTTACACACAAATTTCGATGTACTGGCAATCAACAATGGTGTTGAGGGGCGCTGGAGGTACCTGTCGTAACAGAATCGTAATTGTTAATAATGATTTTCGAAAAAACTCTTCGGAAATTAGCCGATATATTAACATTTAAACATTCAGACTTTTTGGACATACATAATTATCGGGGCGGCATACCGTAAAATGGGGTGAATCGGAACACTTTTCAACTTTAACGTTAAAAAAAAAGCAACAACTGATTTTTTAATTTTTTAATTTTTTTACTAGAAACTTCGGTCTTGTTTTGTTCTTTACTTTTTAAGCAAAAACGAAACATTTTTACTGTTTATATATAAATTATTTAAATTTTTAATGGTGTTCCGATTCACCCCGCAGATAGGGGTGAAACGGAACAAATGCTATAATCTTTATTTATTCCGATTCAAACTTTAATTGGGTTAATAAAAACAGGTAATAATGATAAAGGGGGAATAGGAACACGTACTGTGAAACCAAGCCTTTATTTTATATTCAAGTAAAGATATGCCTTTTTAAAATTTGAAAACAACTTTTAAAACAAGAAAAATTAAAATTTATTTTAAGAAATTATATTCGAATTGAAAATGTAGAATTTAATGCAAATTTAGTCCTGTTATGTGTTATCCTTTACTAGTAGTCATTGGGTAAGTGAATCTATTGAATAGCCCCAATCGCTGCATGTATTAATACGATCTACTTATACGCCCTCATCCCCAGCCCATAGTACTTTTTGCATCCCTCTCTTTTTTAATTGGTTTTTCATTTTGAGATGTTTTTGTAATGTTGTGGATGCCAGAGAATAATTCTGTACAGTTTTTCTAACTAATTTGCTATTTTAAAAGTTTTTATTGTATGTTCTATGTCTGTTGGATTAAGCGTTGACTTTTTTGTTTAACCAAGCAATTTTTTGGCACCCTTAAACTCTTCAAGTAATTAGAACAAACAAAATATTGTTACAATACATATTCATACATATGTTTTCATATATTACATGAAACTATTATTGTATAGAAAAATTAACCATGAGAGAAAACGTGTTCCGATTCACCCCGTAAATCTTAAACCTCTGATGTTTCAAGTCATTTTTCATTTTTTTATTATCTAGTTTAGAAATAAGTAGAATTTAATACAGAATATTGTTAACAGGACTATCATTAATTAAAAATCCCCTCTCTTAGGTTCAGAATACGAAAAACACTGTAGTTACATACAAAGTTTTGAAGACGTTGCAAAAATTAGGTTTTTGAGGATCCTCTTGAAGTTTTTTTATATACTCCAGTACTTGTGAAAACATGTCAAAACTGAATTTCCCAACTCTTAATGTTATAACCTTCTTATAAAAAATTTGGCAACTAAAAATATCATCACTTATATTTATAATGTATTTATTTGTATGACTGGGAAGTTTCGTTCCTATTCACCCCGCTGTTCCTATTCACCCCATTTTACGGTACTCTGTGTGCCATCAGCTTTTTAAGCCTAGATAACAACTTTTTATGATATATTTGTGTAATTCAATTCCCAAGAGCAATACAAAAGCAATAAACGTCAAATTGTTAAAAACTGACAAATTTAACTAGAATTAACCCATTAATGCCCAAATTATTATTTTCTTTTGCTAAAATTTAAATTTTAGATTTCCCATCACTTGTAAAAGAAGAATATTTTTAACCGACTTCAAAGAAGGGGAGGAGGTTATCAATTCGAGGCGTATGTATTTTTTATGTATATTCACCGATTACTCCAAAACTATCCAACCTATTAATTTGGTTTTGATGTTAAATGAAAGAGTTTGCTTTCGTTTCATCGAAATTGGTTCAGTACTTTTTTAGTAATTAGGCAAAAACTAATAAAATTAGTGATTTTTCGCTAATTAAAAGTGTTGAAAAAGTTTGCTGAATGGAGTGCAGACAGAATGGACGAGAGTGGTCTAAGGCGCCAGGTGTAAGCACTGAATCTCGAAAGAGAGAAGGGGTTCGAATCCCACACCGAACATGCATGTATACAACAACCACTTCCGTATTATAATTTTTAACCGACTTCAAAAAAGGAGAAGTGTTACCAATTCGACGCGTATGTATTTTTTTTTTTATGTATGTTCACCGATTACTCCGAAACTATGCAACATATTTCTCTTATTTTTGTTTTAAATGAAAGAGGATGCTCTCGAATTGGTAGCACTTCAGTTTCATTGAAATTGGTTCAGCACTTTTTTTAGTAATTAGACAAAATCTAATAAAATTAGTGATTTTTCGCTAGTTAAAACTGTTGAATGAGTTCGCTGAGTGGAGTGCAGGCAGAATGGCCGAGCGGTCTAAGGCGCCCGATTTAGTCTGTGATTCTCGAAAGACAGCGTGTGTTCGAACCACACTGCTGACATGCGCGCATAATTTATAATAATTTTTTCCGTATTATAATTTTTATTATTAACCGACTTCAAAAAAGGAGGAGGACGTTATCAATTCGACGTGTATGTATTATATATATATATATGTGTGTGTTCACCGATTACTCCGAAATTATACAACCGATTAATTTTGTTTTAGTGTCAAATAAAACAGGCTAACTCTCGAATTGGTTCCATTTCATTGAAACTGGTTCAGTACATTTTTAGTAATTAAGTAAAAACTAATAAAATAAGTCATTTCTCGCAAATTAAAAGTAACTTGGATTCTGAATAAGCTCGCCAAACGGAGCGCAGTCGGGATGGCCGAGCGGTCTAAGGTGCCAGGTTCTCAAAAGCGAGCGTGGGTTCGAACCCCATTCCTGACATATGTGTATAATTTACAATATTTTTTGCCATATTATAATTTTTATTATTAATCGACGCGTATGTATTTTTTATATATGTTCACCGATTACTCCAAAACTCAACAACCGTTTAATTTGGTTTTTGTGCTAAATGAAAGCTAACTCTCAAATTGTTACCCTTTCCATTTCATTGAAATTGGTGTAGTGTATTGTGTATTTTTGTCGGCCGATTATCTACGCTATGGGATATAGGCCCTATGGGGTGGGTTGCCCTCCGTGGGGGTCTTTCTAAGGGAACCTAACCCGTATTTACGCAAGGTTCAAAGAAAACCACGGAAAACTTCGAACGGTTAGGCCGACGGTCGCGATTGGGTTCGAACCCAGCACCTACCGTCTACCAGTTTGGAGGTCAGAACCTCGCGGCCACTGGTGGGGCCATTGAAATTGGTTCAGTACTTTTTTAGTATTTAGGCAAAAACTAATAAAATTAGTGATTTCTCGCAAATTAAAAGTAACATGGATTTTGAATTAGCTCGCCAAAAGGAGCAAAGTCAGGATGGCCGAGCGGTCTAAGGCGCCGGATTTAAGTTCTTGTTCACGAAAGAGGGCGTGTGTTTGGCCCCACTCCTGACATATGTGTATAATTTACAATATTTTTTTCCGTCTTATAATTTTTGTTATTAACCGGCTTCAAAAAATGAGGAGGAGGTTATCAATTCGACAATTTTTACAATAAAAGAGGGGTGATAGTACACATCAAGGCAAACAATATTAAATAGGAGACCAAGGGTCCAAAACGTTTTCCAAAGAAGATAGCCTCCATTAAAGTTTAGGCACCAAAATATCAAATAAACATAAAAAACGGAAAAATCGGTCATTTGATTTGCGGTTTTCATTAAAATTATTCTTTATGCCGGCATTTTCTTGAAATTAAATTATAAATATAAATTTCAAAAAATGCCGATAGAAGGCGCTTTAGACTTTGGAGTAACGAACAACTATTTTTGCCGGTATTTTTTGCATTTCATTAAAGGTTTTCGTAAGCAAAAACTCAAACTTAAATTTTCAGCTCAAAATCTGAAAGCTGGGAGTAGTTAAATAGCACAAATTGAACTGTGTTCAGAGGGTTCAAATTTCAAATGATTTTAAAGAACGGAAAAAATGATTAATTGATTTGTGGTTTTCACTAAAACTATTCTTTATGTTGGTATTTTCATAAAAATCTCTATAAATAAAAGGAATTCCGAGGATAATTAATTGAGGCACAGGAAAATCGTCTGCTAAGAAAATCTTTTTTCATTTTGAACTCTATAAATAAAAGGAATAAAGCAGAAGAAATATAAAACAGATAATGTATTTATCACAAAAAATCGTCTGCTAAGAAAATCTTTTTTCATTTTGAATAAAATTAAATAAAATATTGAAAACATTTGATTTAAACTAAAAATTGTATTACTAAAAGTTTTCTTTTTTTTTCAGAACCTTTTAATACTTTATAACGATGAAAATGACGTATTTCAGACAATGCATTTCTGCATGCTTCCAGTTATTGATAAAATCATACAAATTTCAAGTTCGTTTAATATTGCTAATACGGACCCGGGCAACGCCGGGCGGGTCAGCTAGTAAATTATAAACATAAATTTCAAAAAATTTCGATAGAGGGCGCTTTAGACTTTGGAGTAACGAACAACTATTTTTTGCCGTTATTTTTTGCATCTCATTAAATGTTTTCGGAAGCTTAGACTTAAACTTAAATTTTGAGCTGAAAATCTGAATAGTAGGGAGTGGATAAGCAGCACAAACTGAACTGTGTTTAAGGGAGAGGGGGAGGTTCAAATTTAAAATAATTATAGAAAATGGAAAAATTGGTCGATTCGTTTGCGGTTTTAAATAAAACTATTCTTTAAGTCAGTATCTTCTTGAAAATAGATTTTAAAGATAAATTTCAAAAAATTCCGTCAGACGGCGCCTTAAACTTCAGAGTAACCAACACTCCATTTTAACCATTATTTTTTGGTTCTAATTAAATGCTTGCAAAAGCTTTTTAAATGGTTTCGGAAGCTTAGATTTAAACTTAAATTTTGAGCTCCAATTCTGAATCGTTATGAGGGGTTAAGAACCGCAAACTGAAGTGTGTTCAGGAGTTGAAATTTAACCCTCTTTCCTCCTCGAACACAATTCAATTTTTCGCTATTTAAACACTCCCAACGATTCAGAATTTGAGCCTAAAATTTAAGTCTATGCATTTGAAAGCATTTAATGAGATTAAAAAAAATAACAGTTAAAAATAGTTGTACGCTACTTCAAAGTCTAAGGCGCCCTCTGTCGGCATTTTGTGAAATTTATCTTTAAAAATTATTTTCAAGAAATTGCTGATTTAAAAATTAGTTTCATCGGAAACCGCAAATGAATCGACCAATTTTCCTGTTTTATACAATCATTTGAAATTTGAACCTTCTGAACACAGCTAAGTTTGTCTACTTAACCACTCCCAGCTATTCAGATTTTGAGTTAAAAATTTAAGTTCAAGTATAAGCTTACGAAAGCATTTCATAAGATGCAAAAAATAACGCCAAAAAAGAGTTGTTCGTTACTCCAATGTCTAAAGCGCCCTCTATCGGCATTTTTTTTTAATTTATCTTTATAATTTATTTTCATGAAAATTCCTAAATAAAGAATAGTTTTAGTGAAAACCGCAAATCAATCGATTAATTTTTCCGTTTTTTATAATCATTTGAAATTTGAACCCACTGAACACAGCTCAGTTTGTGTTACTTAACCACTCCCAACTATTCAGATTTTGAGCTCAAAATTTAAGTTTGAGTGTAAGCTTACGAAAACATTTAATGAGATGCAAAAAATACCGGCAAAAAATAGGTGTTCGTTACTCCAAAATCTATAGCGCCCTCTATTGGCATTTTTTGAAATTTATCTTTATAATTTAATTTCAAGAAAATGCCGACATAAAGAATAATTTTAGTGAAAACCGCAAATCAATCGACCGATTTTTCCGTTTTTTATGTTTATTTGAAATTTTGGTTTCTAAACTTTAATGGCGGTTATCTCCTTTGGAAAACGTTTTGGACCCTTGGTCTTCTATTTAATATTGTTTGTCTTGATGTATACTATCACCCCTCCTTTATTGTAAAAAAAATTTAGAATCACCCTGTATATATATATTCACCGATTACTCCAAAACTATATCCAACCGATTAATTTTGTTTTTGTGTTAAATGAAACAGGCTGACTCTCGAATTGTTTGTATTTAATTGAAATTGGCTCTGTACTTTTTTAGTAATTAAGCATAAACTAATAAAATTAGTGATTTCTCGCAAACTAAAAGTAACTTGGATTCTGAATAAGCTCGCCAAACGGAGAACAGTCAGGATGGCCGAGTGGTCTGTGGTGCCAGGTTTAAGCTTTGGTCCTCGAAAGAGAGCGCGAGTTCGAACCCCACTCCTTATATACGTGTATAATTTACAATATTTTTTTCCGCATTATATTTTTTATTAACCGACTTCAAAAGATCGTTAACTTTTAACTAAAAGGAAAAAAATAAACTTTTCTACCAAAAATTGAACCGACTTCAAAAAATACTGCAAAGTGAAAAATAACTTTTTTACATAATAGTAATAAGAAATTAAATTAAGAGCGTAGTATTTACCATGCGTATTATTATATGTATGTACATAAATTTGATTTTTTGGAGTCAGTGCCAGCCAAGACAATTTCAAAATTAAGATTAAGTGTCCAAAGCAAATCGTAAAAGAATAAAGTTAAATTTTTAACTAAATATTAAATCGTAAAAAAAAAAAAAAAAAAAAAAAAAAAAAAAAAAAAAAATCGCAGATATTTATATGTGTGTTTATTGGAAAATTACATGTAACTTGACTTGTCTGGCACCGACTCCAAAAAAATCAAATTAATGTACATAAATATAATAATACGCATGGTAAATACTACGCTCTTAATTTAATTTCTTGTTACTATTATGTAAAAAAATTATTTTTCACTTTGCAGTAGTTTTTGAAGTCGGTTCAGTTTTTGGTAGAAAAGTTTATTACGTTATTTTATCAAGAAATATTTTTTGTGAAAATGAGTGTATGTTTATCTTTATATTTACTGGTGTGAAAGACACTTTTTTGCCACTATTTCTAGTGATAAAAAAATTCTTTTGCCTCATCCTCCCCCCCCCCCCAACCACCACCACCACCACACCTTTATTTTTCTTACACTTTCACAAAAAATTGAACATTTTCAATAGCTTAGGATGCAATTTGTCAATTTCTAGAGCTTAGAGTTTGTATTTTTAGAATTGGGCAGTCTACATGAAATTATTCCAAATTATTTCATACTTTTGTTTGCATGGCGTTGGTCAAGAAATCACGCCATTACATTTTATGTATTCATATCTGTTAAATTATTTTTTTTATATAGATAGTCAATGAGTTGCTGTATCAAATCATATATTTGTTTGAGAAATACAAGCTAAAACTGAGCCGTGAAAATTGGCAGAACCTTAACGTGGCGTTATTACCCCAGGGTACCTTATTTATTTTATCAATGAATCTCTATTTATATGTTAATGTTTCACTTATATTTTAATATCATTAATCCATATTCGATGGGTTGGAGACTTGGAGACTTTAAAAAATGTTCTACAGTAAAACTCTTTAAGACGGTATCACATAGGAAAGAAAAAAGTACGTTATAGACAAATGCCCTACTTAGGAGGTATCTAAATGGAAGTTACTTTTTTCTCAGGAATTGTTATATTTATTTTGCATGGATCAACAAATTTTCCGTTTAAGACAAGATTCCGTCATAAACAGATTTTTATGACTGGGTTTATTGTATTTAAATTGTT
The DNA here is from genome assembly GCA_964019185.1 of Maratus speculifer. Taxonomy (NCBI): domain Eukaryota; kingdom Metazoa; phylum Arthropoda; class Arachnida; order Araneae; family Salticidae; genus Maratus; species Maratus speculifer. Next base: position 186,036,560 of record OZ025299.1, read on the forward strand.
TTGAATATGCTATTCTTTAAAAAAATGAACTTTAAAGGGTTTTTTTTTTTTTTTTTTTTTTTTTTTTAAACAAAATCGATTTCAAAATCTATATGTTTTTCGTAAAAATTTTGATTGATTCTAATTTTAAATATTTTATCCAAGTATTAGGTCAGTCAGAGACAATGATTTTACTACGGATTGTCTCTAGACCGGGATTGAAATTTTCGTCCACTGCATACCTAGAAAGAAGGAAGCAGTCCCCTCCGTTATGAAAAATACGTTAGGACCCGCCTGGGCCCAGAATACAGATTTTTTTAACAGCCTCTCCAGTTCAATAAAAAACCTGAAGTTGTGAGAGCTAAATTTATAAAAAGATTTAATCCGCATCTTAGAAAAAGCATTGTTTTAAAAAACTAACGAACATTTAAAGAGTACAGAAAGGAGATGAAAATGAGAAAAGTTTAACTCGATCGAAAGTTTGAGCTACAGAAAGGTGTTACTTTACACTTTCGATTTTTTTAAAAGCTTTAAACAATTTATTAGGGGAGCCAAACTTTATTTAAAACTTTAAATTCGTTTTTCTGCATGAAAGGTTTTTTCACCACTATTTCTCGTCTTTAAATCATTACAAGTCTGGACGTGTTGAAGAAAAGTGCAAAAACTTAAATCATGTCATTTTTGATTATTTTACATTAGTTTTGTTTCGGCAAATTTGAAAAAAATATTTACTTCTGAAAATATGACTTTTTTTTTATTATATAATTTTTAAATAAATATTTTTAATAGTTTTAAAATTACTATTGTAAAAAAAAACTCCTGGAACAAAACTAAAATTAAATTTTCATTTTTAATGAAATGGAAAGAAATTAAAATCCGACAAATAATGGTTCGAGTTATAGCGATTTTAAATTATCCCTTTTAAATTATTTCTTTAATTAGTTTCAGAAATTTTTATAAATTTTATGAGAAATTTTAGGCTGTGATTTTCTTAACAAATTATATGGCTAATCATCACAAAAAAGAAAAAATAAACGAAATTCTAACTCAAAAAATAGATTTTCTTTTACATGTTTCCTAGAACTGTTAAAGTAACATTGTTTCTGGAATTGCGTGCATTTCAATTTGTGTCCAATCCCTTAAAACCTGATGGATTATTTAAACGACTATAATTCTGCGAGTTTTGAAGATATGAAGATGCAATTTTTTGTGTCTAATTCAGGACTGGATAAGGAAAGTTTTCCTAATTGGAATTTTTATACTACGGGGGCCGTATAAAAATTTAATTTTCGTAATTTTTCAAATAGACCCCCCATGAAGTTGGAACTTATCTTATCAAAACTTTCACCTTCTTTTATGAATTTTTGCAATTAGAAGTATGGTTTTAGGGGCAATATTTAAGGAGATAGCCTATTGTTTCGATATTTATGACTCACCCTGTATTTGTTTCAATACCAATAATTTAGCGTTTTTGCATTAAGCACTCACTCGTTTGTTCTGGAAAAAAAATGATTGAATGACACATACTGTAATCTTCTAAAATATAAATAGAACTCAAGATTACATTAATCTTATCACTTGAAACTATAATACATTAACGAAAATAGTAAAATACTTTCATCCATAAACACCAGATAAATAATTTGAATGAATCCCTTTTGAAGTATTTGGAGTTTGTGAATCAACAGTAAAAAAAAAAAAAAAAAAAAAAAAAAAAAAAAAAAAAAAAAAAAACAGATAGTAAAAATAATTTAATGTCTAAGACAAATTAAGGATACAAGATATTTTTTCAGAGTCATTACTTTTAAGTTTTTGCATTAAGCACTCACTAGTTCGTTCGAAAAAATTAATGATCGAATGAAACACACTATAAGCTCTTAAAATGCCAATGGGGTGGAAAAGTAAATTAATCTCTCTCTTTTGGGCTATATATCTGAAAGTGAAAGTAAAATGCCTTCATCCACAAATACTAGATAAATTATATTAAACAAAAAGTTTAAAAGTATTTTAGAGTACATTAAAAATATTTGTAACATATTTAACTATATTAACATATATAACTATATTTAAAATAAGTGTAATAGTTGTTACAAATACAGTCGAGTCTCTATATAATGAAATCCACCGTTTCAGTAAAAAGTTCGTTATATAGAGAAATTCGATGTATAGAGAATGGTGTTTAAAATCGTATTTAATGTGTGAAATTTGAACAAATATTATTTTTGATCTTTTGAATTAAGAATTTGAAGTGTTTAAAAGTAAATATTAACCTAACATTTTATTTCTTAATTATTTAAGCTCTTTCAAAAAATAGATCAGACATTTATTTGAAAGCTTAATGAAAATCAAATAAGGAAGACTTACATTAATTTCAGACAAAGAAATCTGTAATTTTTTTTAATTGTTACGCTCTCAAAAAAATACTCAAATTTTACCAAGGAATGAATACTTGTAGTTAACATTTTCCTCCATTTGAAAGCCTCTCTTATGTGCCTCTCATTGATTCCTCTCTTACATTTGTATCAATCCAATTGGCACTGTTTTGGGAAAGATGTGTAACGGTGTGTGGGAGGTGAGATGAATTCGTTGGATTTAAAGAACAAGGAGAGAAGTAATAATAATAATAAAAACTCAGCACTGACGATAAATCAAAATTAAGTGATGAAAATTGATTCCATATGATTTCGAAGCTTTTTAAAACTGTTTCTTATGACCAATTTATGAAAAAATTCGTTATATGGAGATAGATATTTCGCTATGTAGAGACTTTTTAATGTAATCATGCGAAAATGGGACCGTTCCTACTAAAAACTCGTTATATAGAGAAATTCGATGTATGGAGTTTCGATGTAGAGAAACTCGACTGTACCTTCATTATTATGAAATTTCCATACAATCAACGGCTGTTCGTGAATAATTTTGGCTGATCAATATCATTAAAGCACTAAAGAGCTAAATATGCGAAATATTTTTTCAGCGTCAGTACCTATAGTTTTCTTTTTTCTTTTCTTTTTTTCTTTCGTTTGTCATATACAGGTTCATTTCGGTAAAAAATTGATGATTCAATAAAACACACTTTAACCCGGGAGAACTCACTAGTGAGAATTTCTCTCAAGCTACATTCGGTTAATACCAACTGTTTTGTTTAGTTTAGTACTTTTAATCACAAAAGAAATAAAATATTTGAAATAACATTTAAAAATTTTAATTAAAATGAAAAATAGTTTTAAAAAAAAGAGTCATGAAAAACTTACAACGGGGAGAGAAAGTCTCAGGCAGCGAGTTCTCCCGGGTTAAACCTTAAAATTCAAATGGAATGAAAAAATAGATGGATCTTGCAACTTGGCGCTACGTGTTAACGAAAAGCGAGATAAAATATTGCCATCCACAAACACAAGAGTAATTATTTTAAGTAAAAGTAAGTCCTTTTATAGTATTTTAAAGTATTTTAGACATAGAGCGAAACTCCGAGTAACTTACACCTTAAGATTCTTTCTTCATCAAATCACTATTACAAAATTTTAAATCCATTTTTTACTTATTTCACTTTTTTCAGAGAATAGAACATATATTATAAAATTATTATTGACAAAACTCTTAAAAATTATACATCATATTAATAAAAATTAATTTTCTTTATGAATATGAGCAATAGCCCCAGTTACTAGCACCAACCTATTTTGATATACCAATAACTGACACAAAGTGAACCGATGTTTAAACTTTATATGCAAAGATATGGATGTACAAAAGATTATTTTATATTTAAAAATTTTACGCTTTAAAAATAATTTTATCTTTAACATAAAAACAAAATTATTAATTCTCATGTGTATGGTAAATGTGCCTAAATGTGATGACATCTAAATGCTGCAATGTTCTCCTATTTAATATCTTTATGCAAGAATCGTTAGTAAATTCTTTGTGATGAGGCATCCAAACTTCAGGAACAAAATCCGAAACATTTTTCAGAGTTTAAAACGTTTATTTAAAAGTTTCCCCAGAAGATGGACATTATTTTCATTATAAAACGCCCCACATATACCCCAATTGAGGCAAAAAATCCCGAAAGTTGTTCATTGTTTTAACACTTTTAATTTTGAAGATCACATAAATGTGTGAACATGAAGGACTATGACTTAAATTTCATTTACCTTAAGTGCAATATCAAGAAAAGGCGACAAATTTTAAAATTAAAGTTATAAAATAATCTACGCATTTTCATGACTTCATTTTTTTCCGATACTTAGTAGTGACAAACTGTATGTCCTAAATGCGGACAGACTTTAAGGAATTAATCAGGTACGTTTATATGGTATTTTTTATATTCTTGTATAAAAAAATGTGTAAATCAGATTTTTTTTTTTTTTTGGGGGGGGGGGGGGTTAGTCAAGGTTGTTAAGACCGCAGAAGGTGCTCGCGACATATGTGCTGTATATGGAGAAGGCTCCATAGCTAAAAGAACCGTTCCTGATTGGTATACCAAGTTCAAAAAGGGAAATTATAACCTCAAAGACTCACCTCGTTCTGGCCATCCAATTGAGTTCGATGAAGAGCGATTAAACCAACTTTGGAAAGAAAATTCGTTTCAAACGGCTAGGGAACTGACAGAGAAAATGGAATGCTTCCATGCTGCTATAGAGAAGTATCTTCACTAGATGGGAAAAGTACAGAAGTGTGAAACATGGGCTCGCAAGCTTTAAGTAAAAATGGCAAAAATCTACAGACCGCAATCTCCACTGGTTTGCTTGCTCGTCACCGCTCAACTCATGGACACAAGCAAAGGTTTCTTTAGCGAATTGTTACTGGCGACGAAAAATTATGTCTGTACACTAATATGAAGCAGCGCAAGGATTGTCTTAACCCCGGTAAACCAGCAATACCGCGCGTGAAATAAGATCCCCTTCCACGTAAAATGATGTTCTACATATAATGGGCTTGAGAAGAGATTATCCATCGAATTTCGAGAACGGAACCAAACGGTTAACGCGGAACTTTATGTTCAACAAATGGATCGGCTCAGCTCAGCCATTCAAGAGAAAAGACCTAATCAAGAGAAACATTGAATTATATTTCTCAACGACAACGCCCGCCCACATATTCACCAATATGACCAAAGAAACATTCAAAAACATGGCTGAGAAGTGTTACCACAGTGCGGTTCTCTCCCGATGTGATCCCAATAGGTTTTTTAATCTCTTTCAAATGCTATGCGTGGCGTTTCGGAGAATACATTTTTTTCACTTTTGAAAATGAACCCGTGTGCGTTCAAAAGATCTCAGAGTTATATTGAATAACATTTTTATATGTTTTTAACACTTTTCAAGAATGTATATAGATGTTTTGACGTTTATAATTCACAGAGTTTTACAAGAAAATGTTTCTTTGAGTTAGATCCTTACTGAGATGCCAATTACAGGTGTCATTAATAAGGGCTTCACCCTATTTCTTTTTAAATATCTTCTTTATTACATGATTTTCGTAAAATCAATGGCTTCTCTTGGATATCATTGACATTAACTTTTAAAGAAATTAGCGATTTTGTAGTCTCTAAAAATATAAGAAAATATCCTTAAATATAAAGTTTCCCTACTTAGATTTTTAGCCATGTTTTAAGTATATCAAATATTTTTTCAGCTTCATTACTTTAACAGGTTCTTTTAAGCATTCAAACATTCGTTCTAAACAAATGTAAAAATTATCAAATGAAACATAATCTTCTAAATGATAAATGATTACAAAAGTACATTAATTTTACTGCTTGGAGATACGTATAAAGGAAAGGTGAAATCAAATACCTTCATCCAAAAATACTAAAAAGCGATTAGAAATAAATCTGTTTTCAGACTATTTTAAAGCATTTTAAATATATTTCTTAAAACTTCATCATTATAGTATGATTTCCGTAAATTAGGCGTCTCGTCGTGAATTCATTGACTGATTTACAATACTAATTTTTAGTGAAAATAATGACTGTATATCTTCTACAAATAAAACAAGAAAAATAAATATCACAAGGTATCTGTAATTAAATGTGCCATGCTAGTTAAGGGTACAAAGAATTTTTTCAAAGCCATTACTTTCAAATTTTTCCCTAGCATTCACCAATTCGTTCCGTGGAAAAATTAATGGTACCTTTCAAATGCAAATGGTACGGAAAAATAGATTAATCTTACCGCTCGCTCTATAATAACGAAATAGGAAGTCAAACACTTTCATCGAAAAGTATCAGAGAAATGATTTTAAATAGAAACCATTTTAAGCTATATTTAAATATATTAATTAGAAACTTTTTCATTTTTTTGTTTTAAAAATTCAGTGGCTGATCATGGATATTATTGATTGATCTACAGTGTTAAAATTTTAATAATATTTTAAATCAATTTTTGGAGCTAGAGCAGCTGCAACTATAAGATGAACATACCTTGTTCCAACATTTGGATCTACGTATGATTTAGTTGAAGATGCAGAAGTTAAAATGAGATTCTACCATCTAATAATTAAAACTGCTGCAACACCAAAAGTTATCAACCCAGTTAAACACAGCCTTAAATTTTTAGCAATGTATTATATCAGTGTTCAAAGAAATTATGTGTGTACCTAAATGTAATAAGAAAAGATAATAATACGAAACCCAGGACATCTACTTAAATGTAACATTATAATTAAGAATACAATATAATTAGTGTCATTGTTTTGAGATTCTTATTTTAAATATTCACCAGTTTGCTCTAGTTAAATATAAATGATACAGTCAGGAATCTTATGCGCTATTGAAATGAAAATAATATAGATAGATTAATCTTGGCGCTTGGTGCTACATATTCACGAAATATGAAGTCTAATATCTTCATCAACAAATACAAAAAAAAGGTTTTAAATAAAAGCTGTTTTGCAGTTTTCAAAAAAATTTTAATATATTATTTCGAGGTGGTTTCATGTTAATATTATTTACATCAACGTCTGGACATGAATATTATTCACTCATTTGTACTATTAAAAACTTAACACTGAGTTTAAAAAAATTAATTTTGCTGTAGCTGCAAGCATAACATGAAATAAAATAATCCTCGTTCCAACATCTCGAGCTGTGGTTCACCGGAACGCCGTAAGTTAAAATGGGATTTTACCATCTTATCTTTAAAGCTACTGCAACACAAAAAGTCGATTAAACAGAGAATCAAATTTTTAACAATGTATGAAATCAGTTTGGAAACAAATTAATGGTTGCATATTAAGAGATAAAATAACACTAAGTACAAGATGTTCCGAATTAAATATACTATGATAATTAAGATACAATTTTTTGATTTTTGCTTTAAGCCTTCAAACCAATTTGTTCTATGGGAAAAAAATAATGATACTGTAATGAATTTGCTTTCACAAGAAATCGATTTTGTGTTATTGGTAGCGTTAGTGAGCAAATCCGTTTTCCATGCTAATTATTTTTATTTAAGGTAAAGATAGAATAGATTACAGTTCATTAGAACTCAGGGCTCTCTATGAAATAGCCTCATTCTCACGAGCCTTTACAGCGAGCTCACATCTCAAGCATCCTTCTCCAACTCCTTTTTCTGCCCTTCTCTTCCATCTCTCTCGAGAGCCTGATCTCTCTCTCTTTCTCTGCCCCTCCCAGATAAAAGTCCAATTGGTTCACCTAGGATCCGCCTTGGCATCAATGTTGCCAACCCAAGTTTGGCGATATTGAAACTACGAACAGCTACTGGGGGGGTCTAGGCTATTTATCAACAGCCGCCGTGTCTAACTTGCTAGTGTCACATGAAAAAGGCCGGTAGACTCGCTGTTACCTGGAAGGAAAAAAACTTAGTTCTTTCAAGAGCTTCCGCCTTTACCAGACTTCAATGTACAAGTCTATTGTCTAGCTTTAATTAGTCAAATTAGATCCATATAGCAATTAGATCATTACAGCAATCCCCTCCTGCGGCCGAGATTTTCCACACGTTGGAAAATCTTAAGTCGAGGTACATTTACTCTTACCTTAGTTCACTACAGAGGTTCGCACTAATAAATTTATCAATTTAACTTGTACGACTAAACACACAATTTACTACGATATAACATTTTTATAAGCCAAATACACATTTTAATTAATAATATAATATAGAAATAATTTGAAAGCAAGCTAATTAAGAATTTATATACAAATATTATTTACAGCTCACATTCATTCTACTCTACTCAAACATTAATGTGTAACCTTCCCTTTACAACCTTTTACTTCAAAGGGTGATGATAAGCTCGAATTATTTTCGAATTCCTTCGCGTAATTGTCTCGTAATTTAAAATTCGCGTAATGTCCCAGATCGGATTTTCGATCATCTCTTTCGATGTGAGGAAAGCTTCCTCCATTTCTGGATTCAAATTAAGTTTAGTTTTCCGATTTTTTCCCTCAAAATCGTGCGTCTCAGATTTTATTACCGAAGCATAATTTTGGATAAGATCGGGCATCAATTTGGAATGACTAATTTTTGTCTTACATTCCGGCGTGGAGAATTCCGTTTTATTTCGGGTTTTAACTCCAGTTGAGTTACGTCCTCTGTCACCTAGCCTTCGTCTCAACTCATTAATCGTACGCCGTGCTAATTTTCCCTTGGTTACCTTAACTTTCAACGTTTCCTTACGCCTTTGCGAATTCTGACACGGGCGAAGCCTCACCAATTTGTTATAATTTGATCCTCTTTTTCCGAATCAACTTCTTCCGGGATACTCATTAAAGGTCTAGTACCGAAATCATCCCTCGTTACATCAGATTCCGATGCCTTTTTACTCATGACGTTAACTTCCGACTCCCTTGGAACACGCGTTTTAAGAAAATTTTCCTTATTGTTTTGGGAAAGCGCGCTGCAGTGCGACTGACTAGTGACATCGTCCGTCTCTGATAATTTTTCCTCCACTGTGCTCACATCATTTTGCTTAGTCTTATTCTCAGACGCCTTTGTCATCATTTCTCCTATTAATCTCTGTTGACCTTTCATGCGGTTCATCAAATCAAAGGCACATTCAATTACCGTATTTTCGGAAATCTCACCTTTCTTCCATCGTTCGTATAATTCTTTCAGTTCTTTTTCGGCATTTGTCCAAAAATAATTACCCTATTGCGCTCTCACTTTCTTTCATAATTTCGGGTTTTTCTACACAATCATGGTTGTCTGATATGATGTTTTTCTCAATATCTATCGGGCTGTCATTAGTTTTGCCTTTTCGTTGATCCGTTAAAACGCGGCATTCTCCTAATTCCCCTTTTCTCCACCGAACGATATTTTCTCAGCAGATACTAGGTCAGTACATTCTAATTTCGCCTCCGGTTTAAGAATACTAACGGCGCTTTGTTTGCCTCAAGCTATTATTCCTCCTTGACATTCTCTTTCCCTTTTCGAGGAAATTCCCTCTCCCGGATTGACTATCTCGGCGCGCTGGTATATCGCTCATCCCGATACAGGGAGTTCGAAATGGGGGGGACTCTCCCTCTCCCTCGGCGCTGACCATTTCCTCTTCCGTGGACACCTGGAAACCGGTTCGGTCATCCAACGATCGATGTGTTCTCTTCCCGCATTCCCTTCTAGTTTCGGAATCCGTAAATGCGCATGGTTTCGGAATGATAGGTTCTTTTAATTTCGCGCTTGTCCTATGTTTATCAATTAACGCTTGGGTTTTGTTTCCTAATAAATAATGGATCATATCCGTTTCTTTATCAACTGCGGCCGCTTTAGTGCGTATGAAGCTGCCGTCACTTAGCCTAATTTCAACATTTGCCACTGGTAGACAACGAAGTTTGTTGTCTAAGGCTTGTTTTAGCCAAACCTTTTCTTTAGTAAATTGGTCCTTATTTACATCGTGAGCAGAAATTAGGTCAAACGTCGATTCTGAATCACGTAAAATTTTCATCTCTTTTCCATTAATTTTCCCTCGACTGACAAAGGGACCAAAATCTTCTTCGAAATTTCGTAGACCCGCGATATGATAAACTGTTTCCGTATTTTCAGTTTTTGATTCCGGACAATTAAACCTATAATGGCCTACCTTTTTACACGTAAAGCAAGTAATTTCTTTTCTTTTATCGAATATCTCATTGCGATTTTTAGAGTTTTCTTTATTCCTCCAATTTATTTTGGTCTCATCCGTTCTAGTTTCGGTTTTAGACTTATTACGCTCAAAAGGTTTAGCGGCGCTATGAATTTTAGGGGACCCTTCCCGCCTAGTATTTTTCCTCGCCACCTCGTACGCGTCTAACTTTTTAGCTGGCTCAAAAGGTGTAATTATAGCGCTCCAAACATCAATAAAATGTTGCTTCGCTTCCGGGTTAATTTTCCGTTTCAATTGATCAGTAATTAACAAATATCTGAGTTGTTCGAATGTCGTTATTTCTAAACCACTTAACCATTGGTCAAAGAAATTGGAAGCTTCGTACACGAAATCTTTCCATGTTTTGTTTTCGGGCTCTTGAGAATTTACAAATTTTAGCCGAAAGTCTTCTGCTGAAAGTTGAAATCTTTCAAGAAGTATTTTTTAATGTGGTCGAAATCATCTGAATCAGAGGGAGATTCACGCAGTATCAATTCTCCTAAATCGGTAGGCAATAGTCCTAACAAATGAGTAACCCACTGATTTTTGTCGATTTGTGCCTTGTGCGCTCGTCTTTCAAACAAATTCAAATAAATGGAAATCTCGGATTTCTCTGAATCAAATTTAGGTAGAACCGACTTTAAAGATATTTTTGTTTCTCTCTCGCTCTGGTTAGAGGCCAAACTAATTGTATCCGTCTCCCGTTCTAACCTTATTTTCGCTAATTAATGTTCCCTTTCCAACGCCTTTGTCTTTTGTTCTCTTTCATATGCTTTCAGTAATTCTCTTTCTGCCCTTTCTTCATTTTCTCTGTCTAGCCTATCCTTTTCAATAATTTTTAGCTGGGCTAATGCCAAAGTTTCATCATAATCAGGGACTTCAATTAGTTTTTTTATGATTTTAGGAATATTATCCGAATCCTCTACATTTGCATCGAATTCAACAGCTAATTCCCTCAAATCACATTTTCTCTTTCCTGACCACGTCATTCTAAACGGTGCGTAATTATGAAAAAACAATCTATACTAGGTTATCTATGTAAATGGGTGCCTCTCAATTATTTCCCGTAATGTAAATATTCACAATCATAATACGCGACATGTAAATCACAATACAAATACACTTATGAAAATACTCACAATACAAATACTCAACAATATGATAAATAGCTCTTATCATCACTCAATCAAGAATATATTTCTAAAGCATTTTACTTAACCCAATGTTAAACAATCAACTGATTCTTAAAAAATATTAATTTTGATTAATATGCAAATAAGAAATAGAAATTTCTTTAGTTAATCGCAAAACTCTAATTATTCTTTCTTTTTACTACACATAAAGATTTAAATCCTAAATCACAGAATTATATTTTTTCAAAAGAATTAAAGTGCATTTCAAAGAAATAATTAGTTATTCAAATTACTGCATGCCAATTTGCACCCTTCTTAAAACTTTTTTTAAATTTTAAACTTTGCAAATTTAATTTAATTCAATTTTGAATAATCATAGATAACTGCAGATGATTTTTTTTGAATTATCACACTACCTACAGCGAAAACCTCTGCAATGAACAATTAAAGAGCATTGACCTGTATTCCTTGTTCGGATGTCTGTAGTTTCCGTGTGTTAGAGTAATCCGCAGTCCACTTTCCACGGGCGTCCTTTTCTGGATTCTCCCGGTCACCTACGTCTGCTTTTGGTTCTTCCCAGTTCCCGCTACACGGCAGAACTTTCCTGGCCTCCGAGTCACGTCGCCTGCGTCCGGGTTCTTTTTTTCAGGTCCCCGCTGCGCGTCCGAACTCTCCTATGCTCTGAGTCACGTCTCTTGCGTCTGGGCTCCTTCCTTCAGGTCCCCGCTGCACGTCTGAACTCTTAGGCTCTGAGTCACGTCTCTTCCGTCTGGACTCCTTCCTTCAGGTCCCCGCTGCACGTTTGAACTCTTAGGCTCTGAGTCACGTCTCTTGAGTCTGGGCTCCACTAGCGATTTCCATCATCATCCGCTGCGTCTGGGCTCCAGTAGCTATTTTCATAATCATCCGCTGCCACCACTGTAACGAATTTGCTTTCACAAGAAATCGATTTTGTGTTATTGGTAACGTTAGTGAACAAATCCGTTTTCCATGCTAATTATTTTTATTTAAGATAAAGCTAGAATAGATTACAGTTCATTAGAACTCAGGATTCTCTATGAAATAGCTTTATTCTCACGAGCCTTTACAGCGAGCTCACATCTCAAGCATCCTTCTCCAACTCCTTTTTCTGCTCTTCTCTTCCATCTCTCTCGAGAGCCTAATCTCTCTCTCTTTCTCTGCCCCTCCCAGATAAAAGTCCAATTGGTTCACCTGGGATCCGCCTTGGCATCAATGTTACCAACCCAAGTCTGGCCATATTGAAACTACGAACAGCTACTGGGGGGTCTAAGCTATTTATCAACAGCCGCCGTGTCTAATTTGCTAGTGTCACATGAAAAAGGCCGGTAGACTCGCTGTCGCCTGGAAGGAAAAAAACCTTAGTTCTTTCAAGAGCTTCCGCCTTTACCAGACTTCAATGTACAAGTCCATTGTCTAGCTTTAATTAGTCAAATTAGATCCTTATAGCAATTAGATCCTTACAATACAATAAGGCACTCATTAAGATTTTATAATGAAATTGTATTGGAAAATAAATTGCTTTTACCGCTTTGTGCAGCATAGTAAAGAAATACAAAGTCTAATATCTTCATCGACAAATACCAGAAAAATTTACTTAAATGAAAATCGTTTTAGGGTATTTTAAAATAGTCAAACTATATAATTTAGATATGTCCTCATATTAATATGATTTCTATAAAATCAGTGGCTGGCCATGGATATTATTGATTCTTCTACACTAATAAAAATTTAATACTGGGTTGAACCAACTTTTAAGTCTGCAGCAGCTGCACTCATAAGATGATAAAACTTGGCTCCAAATTTAAAACTGTGGTTCAATAGGCGCTCCAAAAGTTGGAACAAGATTTTACCATCTTGTAGTTTTAGCTACTGCAGCACCAAAAGTAGGTTAAACCCAGCATTATATTTTTACAAGTGTATCACATCGATGTTTGAAGAAATTACCGATTATATAAATTGTATAAAAATAGCAATATAAAAAATATCTTTAAATATAATACGTACTAATTATACGTACTAAATATATTATGATATTTAAGGAAAGAAATTATTTTTGCAGTTTTATTAATTTTATATATTTTTTAATTACTCAGAAATTCATTCCGGGGGGAAATTAGCTCTAAAATACAAATGGTACATGATGTAGATTATTTTATCTCTTGATGCTACACATTAACGAAAGAATATGTCAAATATAGGGTGAGCATAAATTATTGAGCACATTTCAAAATTCTATGAAACAAAAACAAACGAATGCAGCAAGCGCTATTGTTGTTCAAATGCGAAAGTGATTTAATCAGTTTGTTTTTCAGCCACAAGTTTGTTACCAGCAAGATGGCGCACCACCACATTCGGATACCAATTTTGAAAACTATCTACAGGTAAAATTTTACAGGTGATGTATTGGTAGAACTGGACCAATTTCTTGACCTCCGCGGTCATCATACATAGCATCGATATTTTTTCTTTCTTTGGGGGTTATCAAAGACCGATTGTATGCAACAAATGTTGGCGATATTGATGAATTAAAACGACGAATCACTGAGATTATTGAAGGAATTATGGCTGACATGCTCTACAACGATTCGCTTGAAATGAAATATAAATTCAATAATTAACTTGCATACAGCTTATGTACAACTTCTAGAATATACAAATAAAACTGTTTGAAATATGCTTGTAAAAATTATACTAAACAGATTAGTACAATAATTTGTTTTTGTTTTATAGAGCTTTGTAATGCATTCAATAATTTATGCTCACTTTGTTTATTGCACAAATACTATGCAATAATATACAATTCCACAAATACAATAAATAAGAACATGTTTAGAATATTTAAATTATTTTAAGTAATTTTCTTAGAAATTTCTCCACTATTATATTAATTCCGTAAAATTAACAGCACGTCAGGGATATTATTGATTGATTTATGATATCAATATTCAAAGAAATTATTTTTTGCATTGAATTGTTGAGAAAATCATTACGTAAACCTATAACGATATGAACCAATTCGATAGGTTCTTGGATTGAACTGACATGCATGTCAATGATGTAGAGACACAGTTTTGTTAGCATTATTTCTAATAATCTTCACTTTATTTAATCGAAGAAATTCTAAGATATAAAGTGATATTTACCTTTTTTAGTCATATTTACCTTATTATTTTCAGGAAAAAATAAAAAATAAATAAAAACTTAAAATAAAAAACAAATAAATGTTTTGCAAGTAATAAAATACAATCAAATGAATCTGCAGTCTTGAAATTGTAAATGCTACGTCATATCTGTGTCTCACGTTGCAGTAATTTCTTTAATTTTTTTTTAAATAATTTTTTATTTCATTTTAAAATATTCATGTTTTTTGTTGTTGTTGTTGTTTTGTATGATTCCTACGTTCTGAAATAATTTTCTGTAGCTTCCTCATCATCAGATAACTGCCAAATGGTAAAGTCCATGTGAATATTAATAATAAATATAAGTTATAATTATTAATGAACAATTTCTGTTCAAAAAATAACTAATTAAATTTTTTTTCGAAATTACGATTGAATAATACTCATAACAAAAATATTCACATTCCATAAATAGCAAAGGTTAATGTTTGATACAATTTGCAAAAAAAATCCTTTCAGGGAACACGGTTTTGGTTTGCACTGTTATGGTGGAAATGAATGGTGCGATACCGTACATTCTTAAAATGAAAGTGTGGATTTGTCTTTCCAGGAAAAAACTGTAATTTATTCAATCGTAAATGAGTTGTTTTCTCAAAGTTTTACTCACCTTGATTTAACCCTTTAATTCTCATGATAGAAGACGTTCTAGAAATTATGTAGTTCAGAAAATTTTATTTTTACCAGAAAAATTCAACGGCTAATTTCGTTTTATTGAAAGAGGAATGTTCTGTCATTAACTAAAGCAAATATTGCTGTTTTTAATTTTTTGATGAGAATTAAGATACACGATTTAAAATATCTCAAAATATCTCGGGCGGTTTGGCATCCAGAGGGTTAAATTGCTTATTTAAATTACTCATCTTGATTTAAATTGCAAAAACAACTCCTTCATTAGAGCTGCTTCAACTCTTCACGAAAAGCTGACTTTCGAATTGTGAGATGACTGGATTTCGGCTCAACTTGAGTTATTTTGTGTCCGAGGGTTTAAGAGAGTACATTTTGGCATGGTATTGGTTAAACGAAAAAGTACCACGGATGTTTTTTTAAGTTTTAATTTTTGAGGCGTTTGTATTTTTTTTTCCTTGTTGATGTTGTTATTTCAATAATTTAACCAAAAGAACTGATTGAAAAATATTCAATTTGAATTTATTCCCTTGCTATAGTAACAGATGTATTTTTAGAAATAATCACATAAAAATCTGAGGTTTTGTTGCCATCATGAACTATTAACCTTAAAAGAATTTGGTTAGTACTGTTTGATTCAGAATACAAAAATACACTAAAATAAATAATCAGTTGAAAAATAACAATAAAAGCATATTTTCAAGAATTTTTTTAATTCATTCTCATTTTTGATGGCAAAAGTTAAATATAACTATGTAGCCTCAATTGCACAGTAGATATCGCGCTCTCATATTTAGATTAAATGTTAAATTCTGGTCAATATATTAAATTATTAATGTGACAATTTATAGTACATATCACTTCAAATATAGGTATGTTAAAATTTTTACCTGTTTAATTCCATTGCAGTATTGCCTCTAATGAATGGCCGATGTTATTGTACCACCTCCTTCTTTATTTCTGTAATTAGTTACTTTTTTTATTATCGATCTATAATTTTGTCGATAAATAAAATGTGTTAATGAATTCGTTGGA